>CM035439.1:103544364-104144364 GCA_020310875.1 Ceratopteris richardii | reverse complement strand
ACTCATGTCTCATTGCAAGAAATGTGTCCTTGCTTCCTTCACTTGAGGTGCTTGCATAGTTGCTTTGAATCCTTTGATTGCCTCCATTTGGTCTTCCATTTTTCAGCCAACAATCACTAGCATAGTGTCCTACTTTACAACAATAATAGCATGCTATATCTTTATGAGAATTGTAGGAGCCTTGACCTCTTCCTCTACTTCTACCTCAACCTTTTCCTTGTGTGTTGGTTTTTGATCCATCCTTGTTGTCTTTCAAATTGTTTTGATTGTATTTGGAGTTGTTATGACCGCTTCCTTTTCCTCTTGAGCCTCCACTTGAGTTCCTTCCTTTACTGCGACTTGCATATAACATTTGGTTGTGGCTGTCCTTTCCTTTGGATCCTTTTCATCTTTCATCTTCTCTCGATCCATTGAGAGTAGATCACACAAGATCTTCAACTATTTGCCAATAGAAGCTAAAGCATCACTTAACTCCTTAATCTTTAAAGTATATTCAGCTATGGATTGACTCGAACTTTTCTTGATCTTTTTCAACTCATTTCTAAGTTAGAGTCTTCTATCTTTTGTATTTATTGAATACATTCTTTCAAGAGCTTCCCAAGCATCCTTAGCTATTTCTAGATGCTAAATATGCCCTACCATGACATTAGTAATGACTTGTGAAATGAGGAAGATGACTCTCCTATTCCTCTCTTCCCATTCTTTTGCTTGGCTCCTTTGGGCTTTGGTGGCTGTAGCTTGATTGATTCAAGGTTGTGCATCATCTCCACTCAGGATACCCCACAAGCCTTTGCCCATTAGGTAGTTGGTCATTCTAAACTTCCACATGGGATAGTTATCCTTAGCCAATTTCTCTAATTCTTGAACCAAATCCCATTGAAGGCTATCAAAAACTTTGAGAGTTACCTCAAGTAGTTATATAGTCCTTTGCTCTTGCATTTGTGAAGCTCCCCCTTGCTTTGTAGCTCGTCTTTTGCTTTGCTTCAACTCCAACTTTGTTGATGAAGTCTTTGCACCAATTTTGCTCTGATACCAACTATGGAGAATGAGTTCTCCTATCCACAACAAGAAGCATATAGTGAACATAATTGGCTTGGGAGAATTCTTCAACATCATCTTCCTTCTTCTTTCCTTTGTTCTTCTTGTCCTTCTTATATGTATAAAGAGCACTTGTAGAGTCACCTTGAAAAGATTTACCTTCATTTATGTTGTTTTTGGCCTCCCCATTGAAGAGTTATCCAAGAAATATGTTGAAATCAAGTGTCTGCATATCCGTGATGAGGTCATAGATAGTTGTAAATGATTGCCACTACCTATCAATCCTAATTGTGAGGAGATGGATTGGTATGGTCCAGAAATGAGTTGGTGTTGCACAAAACCTGCTCTACACTTGCCAAGTTAGCTCTAGGGATGCTTAGTAGACTCCTTTGGATTCATATTAAAGCATTTACAACCACTAAGTACTTTGGAATATCATTCTCAAAGGTTTGCACCAAAACAGATAACTTGCATATGCAAGGAATGTGAGAAAACCTTCTGTTATGGGAATGGAGGTTGTTAGAGTTTTGCTCAGATCTCACAACCTCGTATGGATTGACTAGAGAGCTTGTGCACACATATAGTTCAAGAGTATAGATAGCTAAAGCAATTTATTTCATGAATTTAGAGGCACTATACACTGAGAAATAAGTTTAGTAACTTAGGGGGGTCATCCCGACATTTCAGGAACAAGAAGATGTGCAAACATAGTTGACTTCCTCACTTAATATCTCGAGATGGGCTCAACCAAAATTAATGAAACATCATATATAGATGGTAGACAATTACTCTAACTATAACAAGTTAAAGTGTAGAAAATGATTGAGTATACATAGAGAAATTGCTTACAAATGCCCTGAAATAATGAAGATGCAACACAAAACTGTAGATAGGAATATGCTTGAAGAAATGTATCAAAATGTATATGATAATGAACATATGATACAAGGGAAGTGTAGTGGACTACTCATACATGAGTTGAGCTCAATGTTTGATTCTCTCAAAAATGGAACACTTGCCCCACGACTAAATCATCTCTATTTATGCTCATCACTTGAATTTGAATTTTGAATTTCCATCACCTAAAAGTATTCCTACACTTTAGGGATGATTGAAATTGATTCTTCCTACCACATGAGATGTGGGTTCAACTCCCTAACTTCACGATATTCTATACTCTCTTGACTTTTTACATTTATCCAAAGTAATTATGCTCAAAATAACCAGGCATAGGTTCACATGCAGTTCTTTCTTATGAAGAGATAAAATGAAGTGTAGTCCTGAGTAATTGGTACATATATGAGTTGAGCTCAATGTGTTCTCAATGATGTAACTCAAAGTCTCTCAAAAATGGTACACTTGCCCCGTGACTAAATCATCTCTATTTATGCTCATGATGTGAGTTTGAATTTTGAATTTCCCTCACCTAAAAGTGTTCCTACACTTTAGGGATGATTGGAATTGATTCTTCCTACCACATGAGTCATGGTTTCAACCCCCTAACTTCACGAGATTCTATATTTTCTTGACTTTTTACATTTATCCAATGTAGTTATGCTCAAAATAACTAGGCCTAGGTTCACATGTAGTTCTTTCTTATATGAAGTGTAGTCTTGAGTAACTAGCCAAGCATTTAGGCTTGCTAATTGCACCAACACATACCATTTAGGAAATCTGTGATTGTATGCTTAGGTTTCTTCTTCATTTGATTAAATTCTGACAAGTGGGTCTTCCTAGCTTTGGTGCTAGCAGAGAAGAATGTCTCAAGTGCATCCCAAGTTTCTTGATGTTTTATAGATTCTAATATGTGGAAACAAGAAATCAAAGATAGAGTTTAAGATGTAAGACCTTGCTTGAGCATCTCTCGCACACCATAGTGTTAGGTTCTCACTTGTGTAGGTCCTCTTTTAAATCTTGTCATAGACATGACTTCATCACCCTTCACTGCCCCATAGAGATTTCTTCCTTGTAAGTAGGCTTCCATTCTGATTTTCCAAGCATCATAGTTTTTTCTATCAAGCTTCTTGATCATGGAAGTAAATCCATCACCCATTTTGAAGAAGATATCTCTGATACCACCAAAAGTGTTTGAGAAAAAGAGAATGGAGGAAACCTTTTGCCTTGAGTAATGAAGCTAGGTTCAACCTTTTAGTATAGAACCTGCCCTTTATCATTTGGAGACTTTTATTAAAATTATAAGCTTCAACTTAGTGCAAAAAAATAATTTGTGTCCTTTGTAACACACTATGAACAAGTTGATGCAAAATAGACTACTTGCACGTGAAGCAATTCACAAATAACTTTCTAATTATGGATGATTATACTACTTGAAATACTCAATGCTCTCAACATGATTACAATTGATTAAAATCCTCTTAGATGACGAGGACTTATAGAGTTAAGATTCTATTATGCATAAGAGTATGATTTATAAGCAAGGCATGCTCTAATTATGAGCTTAACATCTATAGGTGGCC
Source organism: Ceratopteris richardii (assembly GCA_020310875.1). Lineage (NCBI taxonomy): Eukaryota > Viridiplantae > Streptophyta > Polypodiopsida > Polypodiales > Pteridaceae > Ceratopteris > Ceratopteris richardii. The sequence continues at coordinate 104,140,849 of CM035439.1, read as the reverse complement.
TTCCCAACTTTTCAAGGAATAGTAGCAATAGACCCCGAGGCAAAGAATGATACTTATCTCATTGTAAAAGAAAGCAAATCGTGCAATATGTTGATTAATCAAAATAGAGACTCATCCTTTCCAATCCTTAATCATAAGCATTGGACTTTTGAGTAGGGAGAATTAAGATCTACAAGTCTACTAACTTTGGAGAAGATGTCACATGTGAGCAAGATGTAGGTCAAGTTGATTGTATTCTCACATATCATTGAGTACAACTTTGTAGAGTGATTATATAAACTACTTCATGTCTTATCATGGTAATCCATGATTTCTACCAAATAGAATTAACTCATATGCCTTGTGATTATGAGTTAGTTGTGTCAATCTCTCTTTTCCTATAATCTAGGGAATGAACCATCAACTCCAATTTGATTGAAATGTTGGTGGGAGAATTCAACCACTTGACTTGTGGCTTAGGATTCATATGGTACATGAATAATTATTTAAGTATGTGAATATAGAAAGGGTGTTTGCGAAACCATACAATTTTGCCACATGAAGGAAATTCATTTCAACAAATAATCTTGACTATCCTTGAAGAGTCCTTCATTTTCAAGCATATTGAAAGCTTGTTGTTCTAACAGAGATTACTTCTCCCATGAATTTTCTACTTTTTTGCAAGTCAATGCCATCAAAAGACAATGTACATGCAGGGATACTCCTCAATAAAATAGGGTAGTAGAGAGAAAGAATAGACACATAGCAGAGGTAGCAAGATCTATGTTCAACAAAATGAATATGCCACATTGTTATTGGGGAGAGGCTACATATACATACACATACATCATGAATAGATTTCCTACATCAAGTATACTTTTAACCCACGAGGTAGCATGAAGTGAAAGAAAACCTTGCATTTCACATCTTAGAATCTTTGGTTGTGTATGCTATGTACATGTACCTCAAGAGTTGAGGTCAAAGTTAGATGTCAAATAAGAAAGCTATATCGTTTTGGGATATTCTATGGAAGAAAAGGGGTATAAATTCTATAAACCCATCACCAAGGAGCTGAAGGTAAGTAGGGATTTGTATCTGATGAATTTAAGCCTTGGTATGCATGCACAAGTTCATTGCAGGTCGAAGAAATAGGTGAGAAAGATAAGAAGAATGATGATAGAGTTAGAGCATGCATGTGTTTAAGTGGTCCAAACAACTCATTCAAAACAAGGACACCCTCACCATGGAGTTGAAGGCTTAGGGAAAGAGAGGTGAGCTCTGAAGAAAGCAAATTCAAAGGTAAAGAGAAGATTAGAATTGAAGAAGGAAGCTCCATGGATGAGAGCATGTTGGAAGATGAAAAGATGAAGAGATAAAAGAAATTCAAACCCTAGGAGTGGCGATAGAAAGAAAGAAGATGGAAGCTACACCTGAAGGAAGTAAAAGAAAGTCCTCAATAGTAAGATATCTAGTTCAAAGGTTAACATATGATAATTTCATTGCAAAGCATTATGCATACATGACTCATGTAATCAAAGACAAAGAATCGACTAGCTATGAAGAAGCCAAGGATTGCAAGAAATGCCAAGAGGAAATGAAGGAAGAGAAAGGTTCACTTGATGAAAACCACACTTGAAACTTGGTATCAGCTCAAGGAGGCATCAAGTGATAGGTAATAAGTGGGTTTACAAAATTAAAAGAAATTTAGATGGTTCCATTGCTAGGTACAAAGCAAGGTTGGTGGTGAAAGGCTTCTCCCAAAGCTATGGGATTGATTATGATGAAACTTTTAGCCCTGTAGCCAAGATGGAAATAATTAGGACTTTGATTGTAGTGGCCACATCAAAGAAATGGAGCTTATATCAATTGGATGTGAAGAATGCCCTACTCAATGGAGAGCTTGAAGGAGTAGTCTACATGAGCCAATGTCAAGGATTTGCTAATACTAGGTACCCAAATCATGTTTGCAAGCTAAGGAAATCATTATATGGAGTAAAGCAATCCCAAGGGCCTATAATTAGAGGTTCATGGAATAGTTATCAAGTTGTAGATACAATTAAAGTTTTGTAGATCCATCACTTTACATGAAGAAGCAAGGAGACAAGATGGTATACATATGCATCTATGTGGATGATTTGATCATCACAGGAAGTGATATTGTAGGTACTAAAGATATCAAATCAAAGCTAGGAAAAGAATTCAAGATATTTGATCGTGGAACACTAAATTAATTCTTGGAATAGAGATAATAAATGCATACAATGGCATCTTCTTGATTCAAAGAAAATACTTGTTGGATGTGCTATACATGTCAGGTATGAGTGGTTGTAAGCCACTTTCTTAGCCCATGGAGCTCAATAAAAAGTTGGTTGAAGGTCATGGAGAGTCTAAAGAAGATACTACACTATATAGAAGAATAATTGGTTCATTCATTTATGCTACATATACTAGACCTGATCTTCCATATGTAGTAGATGAAATCTCTCAATTTTCGCATGCACCCACTCATGATTATCTTATGGTAGCAAAAAAAGTGCTTTTATACATCAAGCACACCATCAAACAAGGTCTATTTTACTCTTATGATGATGATCTAAGTGTGAAAGGATATAGTGATGCTCATTGGGCAGGTAGCAAGGATGATTGAAGGAGTACATCAGGTTATGTTTTCATGATAGGTACAAAAGTGATCTCATGTAGCTCTAAGAAGCAAACCACTATTGCTCTTGCATCCACAGAGGTTGATTATCAAGGTTTAGCATTGGCTACATGTGAGCTATTATGGCTAAGAAGCTACTTAAGGACCTATAAGTGGAAGTGGAGTTTCCTCTTTATGGAGACAACATTTTAAGTATCTACCTAGCTAACACTCCAATATTTCATGCAAGGAGCAAGCACATAGAGGTTCATTACCACTTAATTAGACAAAAGGTGATGGAAAAGGAGCTAGATATAAAGTATGTGAACAATAAACTATAGGTTGTAGATATGATGAAAAAGTTTTTTGAAGGTACAAAGCTTGGAGGATTCAAAGGAGCAATCAACATAAGAGACATATGATGAAGCAAGAAAGGAAAAGGACTTGAGATTGAGTGGGAGTGTTGGAAGTTAAGAAGCATTTCAAGCTTAATAGTGTGGGAAAAGCATGTTTAGAATGGAGAGGAGTTGATAAGAGAAGAAATAGGTCACCTCTTGATGTGATTGGACCTCACTTTTTGACATGTATATTTTTTTGAATGGCTAAAGAGGTTAGTATGTGACCTCCAAAGCTTTTAATGAGTTTTATTATGAAATAGAGTTGTGGAAACGTGTTCCCAAGCTCTCCCCTTGCTAAAGCACACCCGTTGCTAGCTATTCTTGCATATTTTGCAGAGATTTCATTTTATACACTCTATCTCTATAGATGATCTCGACAGAACCCCTCTTATTCTAATTATTGTTTCTCCTTCATTATGAATCTATTTTTGGTGAATTATGTATTGTTGGAAAGATTATAAGTTCTAACTTGACTATTTAAAGTCTTGAGATAAGTGTTTGCACAAGTTCAAAGAAATGTCCCAAACATTGTCTGTGTAGTTAGTTGATACTCTATGAAAAGATCAAGTTATCTGATTTGATGCAACTGGTTGAGGCATCACCCAATGTCCAAATGGGGTGATCTAAATCTTGTTTGAAAATATATTTAAGTCTAATCTGAGTGTGTGATTTTTCATTTAAAGTTTCTACATGTACTTAGAGAAACTCAAAAAACATAGAGCACTCCATGCTACAACATATTCTGCTTCTGTGGTGGAACCAACTATACATTCTTGAAGATTAGATCTCCAAGAGATAGTACCTCCAACAAAATGAAAAATGTACCATAATGTAGACTTACATTTTTCTACATAGCCAGCATAATCAGAATCTGTGTAACCAATAATGAATGCTTTCCCTCTACCTAAGCATAGACACTTGTCCATAGTGCCACTCAAATATCTCAAAATTATCTTGAACACTTCCCAATGCTTCTTGCCATGATTAGACATATATCTTCTCACAACTCCCACTGGAAATTCCATGTCTGGTCTCATATCTACCATAGCATACATGATACTACCAACAATAGATTGATAAGGAATTTTGTTCATGAATTCCTTTTCTTCATCTGATTTGGGGCAATCATCCTTGCTCAATTTCACATATGTGGGTAAAGATGTACTTGAGGCCTTCCCACCTTGCAATTGAGCCTATGAGGTACTTTGGATATGTACTTACTTTGAGACAAGTATATGCATCTTTTACTCATATCATAGGTAATGCACATGCCAAGAATACGTTTGGCATACCCCAAATCCTTCATGTCAAATGCATGAATCAACTTCTTTTTAAGAATTGAAAAGTCATAAGAGAACTTCCCAACAATCAACATATCATTGACATAAAGTATCAAGCATATCAACCTACCATCTGAGCATCTCTTTGTGTAGAGATAATGACCCTCATTGCTTCAAGAATAGCCTTGAGACTTCATAAAATCATCAAAATTTTGGTACCATTGTCTAGGGGATTGTTTAAGTCCATATAAGCTCTTCTTGATCTTACAAGCTAGATTTTCTTTGCCAAGAACTGCATAACCCTCTAGTCATTCCATATAGATCTTATCTGTGAGATCTCCATGCAAGAAAGCAGTTTTCACATCCATTTGGATTAGCTCTAAGTCCTCCATTGCAACGAATCCAAGCAACATGTGCAGGGTAGTCATCTTCACCACTAGAGAGAAGATTTCCTTGAAATCGACACCATATTGTTGCTAAAACCCTTTGCAATAATTTGTACTTTATACTTTGGAGAAGCACTATTTGATGTAAAGTACCCATTTACATTGTAAAGCTTTCCTGCCCTTTGGCAAAGGTATTAAATCCCAAGTACCATTCTTATGAATAGAATCCAACTCACTCTTCATGGCATACTCCCACTTGACATGATCCTTTGTCTGCATAGCCTCTTTGTAGCAAGAAGGCTCACCAAGATCTGTTAGGATAACAAAATCCAGAACTGGAACATATTTATTAGGTGGATGTGAGACACATGTAGAGCATGTCAATCGTGGCTGAACTAGAACATTTGCAGACTGATGTGATCGAACATTCTCTTGAACATCCCTATGTGCAACATTTTTATGCATGCTAATTAGAGGACTAGTATCCTCAAACACCACTCTTCTCACATTAACTCCTTAATGGGTGGTTTATGCATCTTACACTCATTGAAAAGGACATCACTACTTTTGGTCACTAACCATATTTCAGGATCCCATAAGTGATATCCAAATCGGCCTTCTCTACCATATCCAAGAAAAATGCATTTATTTGACTTATGGTTCAGCTTTTGTATGAGGTTAGCTTTTGTATGAGGTTCTTGGGTATATGAAAATATTACTCACACCCAAAAACACAAAGATTATCATAATATGATGGCTTCCGTGTCCATAAGTCTTGTGCCACTTTCAGACCTTTGGCAATACTAGGTGAAAGGTTAATCACGTGAACTGTAGTCAATATTGCTTGTACCCAAAAGCCTTGTGAAAGGTTTGCATGATGGAGCATAGAAACTACTCTATCTTCAATATTTCTATTCATCCTTTTGGCTACACCATTTTGTACTAGGGTATAAGGAGTTGTAAACGCTCTACGGATTCCTCTAGATTGACAGAAAAGGTTGAATTCATGTGAGGTATACTCAGCCTCCTTATATGAACATAAAGCTTTGAGCTTAGTTCCTTTTTTAGTCTCAATAGAAGAAAGCCATTTTCTAAAGGTAGGGAATACCTCATCCTTTGATTTAATACGATATACCTAGACTTTTCTAGTAGCATCATCTATGAAAGTGAAAAAGTAAAGAGAACCATCTAATGACCTTGTGGGCATTGGGCCACACACATTTGTAGGAATGAGATCTAAAGGCAGAATTGAAGAGTCAATGTGCACTTTATGCACATTCTTAGTTTGCTTTCCATATTGACAATGCTCACAAAATGAAAAATCAGAGAAAGATATGTAAGCCCTCGGATTGGCAATTGTAAAATCTAACTCTTAACGAACCGAAAGGTCGTTGCGTAGATGTTGCATCCTTGATTGATGTTGTGAACTTTATATATCAATGAAAAAGACGCTTCGGTGACGCCCAGAGGAGTTGCCAGACTGTTCTTCTGGTTGTGATGTCTGTGTAGTTTCCGGGTGTTGCAAAGCGATTATTGGAAAGTGGCACCAGAGCATTGTAAATTGATTGTGAGAAAGTGGTCATAAATTGTGAATCGACGAGTAGTACGCAAAGTATTGCAAACATGATATATGCCGGTTACTCGTTCCGGTGAAATGTACCCGAAGTATAGGAGAAACGAACAGTATTGGGCAATACCTAATTTACTAAGGACGCCCCCAGGAGCTAGAAGCGCAAATAAGTTGAACCCAATTGTCAAGGAAGTGAAGAATGTTAGTAGTGATTCCGGTAAGATTCTGGTGGAACGTACTGTAATTTCGGTAGATTCCGGTGCGACTTCAGCACAGTCTGTTGAAGATATAGTAACTCCAGAGTCTACCAGGATGCAGTATGCAGTTAACTTAACACCATCTGGACAAGATTCGAATTTGTTTGAGGATAGAAGCGTGTTGGCCAAAGAAATCAGTGAAGGTGAAAAAGTACCTTGTTTTGGTGAAATTTCGACAAATTCCGATGATATTTCGGTCCCAGTTACAGAGACTTCACAGTCTCCCGGTGACGGTTTACTATTTCTTGGTGAATCTTCATTCTGGTCACCACTATTCAGAGTAAGCTTCCCTACATTTGATATCAAGGAGGAAGGTAGCTTATTCGAAGCTGAAATCCGAAAGAGACTGAACGATATTATCAAGCCGGAGAGTGCACAGTCTGACGATACAGATTCCGATGGTCAAGAAATTCAACCTTGAAACTCAAGAGATAGTAACAATACAACAGCAAGCACCATGAATGGGCAGCAGCAACAACAACATCTACTTCCACCTCGTCCAGTTCCGACAAGAGTTACCTACACAAAATTCGGTGGATTTCCAGGTGATGATCATGATGCTCATGTACGAACTTTTGAAATTAGTTATGCTGTACTTAACCATCCACCCAATCCGGCGTACAAAGCCATAGTATTCCAGTCAACACTAGTTAATGAAGCCGCCAGGTGGCTTACCGAATATGATATCAACCATTTCGGTACCTATGAAGCAGTAAGAGATGCGTTTCTGCAGAGATTTTGGCTAAAGAAGAACCCTACCGAAATTTTTGATTACCTGCAAAACAATAGAAAGAAGCTGAATCAAACAGTGCAGGAATATGCCACCCTATTCAGAACTCATTTGAGACAACTACCACCAGCCCATGCAAACCTGTCGGATGATGTCATCACGTAGTGGTTTATTAATGGTTTGACTCCGCTGCTCCGACAGATTATGATCATTTGTTGTGTGGGAGCTATGACGCTAGATGCGGTTATTGCAATGGCCTTGTAGCTCGAGAATAAGGTTGGAGGTTTTGCCGAAGATTTGGAGTGGTTAAAATCCAGTAAAAATATTGCAGAAGATCCGGCTAGACAAATGTACTGCACCACGTGCAAGAATTCAGGGCATACCAGTGCCACTTGTGCACTTAATTAGATGTATTGTGCCATCTGCAATACAAACGGACATTCCACCGAAAACTATGCCTATAACGCCAAAGTGCAGGGAACAACAACAGTAAATGCAATTATATAAGAACCAAGACAGCCTGCCACCTACTATGTACCACCTCAGAGGAGAAATAATCAGCAGCAAGGATACAGAAATTATAGAGGACAGAGGAATACCAACTATAATAGAAATCATTGGCAGACAGGAACATCACAAGAAGGTAATGCCTTCCCACCACCTCGCTGTCATTTTTGCGGTGAGTTTGGTCACATTAGAAGATTCTGTAAAGATGCAGCCGAATATGATCAAAGGAAAAAAGAGCGCCAGAACCCAATGAAAATTATGGTTCATATCACACCAATAGAAACACAAGCTGCAGTAGTCCAGACCCAATCTGGTAAGCCGTTGCAACTAGCAGCTGAAGTATTTGAACCAGGTATTCGTGAGCAACAAAGAATGTATGACAAAGCTAGTCAGTGGACCACCACAGAACCTCCAGTGTTCCCAAATCCAATTCCGGTGACACAGGTTCCGCTGCCAAAGGAAACCGCGTAGGAGCAAGAGTCAGTCCCAGTAACCGATGCATCGTCTTCAGAATCAGTAAAAGGTACAAGGCAAGTAGATCAGGCATGGGAAATTCTATCTAAGGCCTCCATTACTCTTCCTCTTAGACAATTACTGGCATTAGTACCAGGAGTTCGGCAACAATTCCAATAGCAGTTCAGTTCTGCGTCTTCCTACATTCCGACAATAGCGACAGTACAATCGGAAACTGACTCTACAGTGGATCACTCGGTTCCGTTAATTATGGTATGGTACAAAAATCATAAAATTACTCAAGTATTAATTGATGGTGGTTCCGGTGTAAACATAGCTACTGCAGCACTTTGTAAAAAGTTAGGATGGACCGAAATTGAGCCTGTCCAGTTTTTTGTTAGAATGGTCGACCAATCCAGAGTCTACCCAGTAGGACTTGTACGGAATGTCCCAATCACTTTGCAGGGTACAACTTTTAAGATGACTTTCGTAGTTTTAGAACTATCGGAGTCTAGTCTTGATTATAATCTTCTTTTCGGTCGACCCTGGTTGAAACAAGCTAAGGTTATACAAGATTGGTCCGCACAGGAACTCACTTTCAAAGACAATAACCAAAAATATGTTGTAAAATTAGATGCTATTCAGCCCTGTGAACTACATGCTAGACCTTATGTGGCAGAACTAGTTCACATGTTAGATGGTTTATCCGATGATGAAGAAGAAGAATTTTTGAAGAATAACATAGATTTAATCTCCTTAGGGACTGTGGACCTACAATTTATTGTAGATAACTAGAATCCGACAGTTTGTACGGTGGTGCCTGTGACCAAAGAAGTAGAGACAGAGGATACTACTACTAAGGATGAAGCTACTATACAGCAACTTTTGCAGTCAGTCGATGATTCTGGAAATCCTCATCAACTCTATGTTCCTGAAGATCAGCTGATAACTTATAATTTAGGAGATGAAGTAAATCCGCAACTTGTCAAGATAAAGGAAGGGTTGTCTGAAACGTTTCAAGCATATTTGATTCAGCTTCTTCATGAGTTCTCTGATGTTTTTGCATGGGACTACTGTGACATGAAGGGTCTGGACCCTCGCATATATCAGCATCAGGTCGTACTTAAACCGGAGGCAAAACCAATCAAACAACCTAGCTACAGGATGAATCCTAACTATGCAGCACAGGTAAAGGTAGAGCTTGATAGGCTATTACAAGTTGGATTCATCGTTCCAGTAGAACATGCTGAGTGGATATCTCCAATTGTTATTGTTCCCAAGAAAAATAAGCAACTCCGAATATGTGTGGATTACCGGAAAGTGAATGCAGCCACGGTGCCTGATGCGTTTCCTCTTCCATTCCTTGATACAATGCTAGATAGAGTAGCAGGACATGAAATGTACTCCTTTTTGGATGGTTACAGTGGGTATAATCAAGTCAGAATGGCTGAACAAGACATACCGAAAATAACTTTCATTACCAACTAGGGATTTTTTGCTTGTATAGTCATCTGGTTTGGATTAAGAAATGCTCCTAGTACTTTTCAACGATGTATGCAAGAAATCTTCTCCCCCTATCTTACTTCTTTCATGCAAGTATATCTAGATGATTTCTCTTTATTTGGTAAGATGGTAGCACACCTGTATCATTTATGGTGTCGCTTTGAGAAGTGTCGTGAATACAGACTCTACCTGAACCCAAACAATTCTGTGTTTGCGGTTTCATGTGGTAAGCTGCTTGGCCATATTGTGTTTGCACAAGGCATACAGGTTGATCCAGATAAAATTGCAGCTGTGTTAGAAGCACTTGTGCCTACTACACCGAAAGAAGTAATGAGATTCATGGGTCAAGTCAGGTGGCATGGTCGACATTTACGGTGGCTTGCTCATTTGGCAATACCCCTCAATAGATTAATAACCAGTACTCCTCGACAGTTTGCTTGGACTCAGGAATGTCAAACAACATTTGATCGTCTCAAAGGCTTATTAATGCAGGTTCCAACTCTACAACCTCCTGATTGGGAACATCCATTTCATGTTTTTGTTGATGCATCAGATATCGCCATTGGGAGTGTCTTAATGCAACAAACTGATAAATGGTTTCAATAAGTGGAAAAGAATACAAAAACATATGTAACATTATAGATAAATTGGCATTTATGGAGTTGTTCTCTCAACCTATGCAAATCGACTTATAACTTCTACCTCACATAAGTTTTTGAGTTCATCTCATGCCATTCTACATTAATTTTGGTACATGTAAATATCACATTCAATTGGAACGTGAACCCAAAAAGCTATTTCATGGCTACTACTTTCTCAAGCATATGCTCTCACATTTTGATAAAACATGCATTTTCCCAACTAACCTAGACCTAGACATTTTATTCAAGAATGTGACCAAATATGCATCAAAAGGGGCAACTTGGTCTACTGTAAAGATCTAAAATTATGGTTCATATTAGTCTAACCATGAGTTATCAACATCAAATTCTTTTGGATTTTGAATCTCTTATTTACTTCCATTGCAATTACTTTTGTGAATATCCAAATTGTTCCCTAATTGAGCATCCATCAACCTATATGTAGGTAGAAAAGAAATGGCACAAGATATTTTGATCTTGTAAATAATCCTCAACTTCTATAGATATGACACTATATCTCACATGTAATAACTTTAGTAAATACATGTCCCTAGTCGTGGTAGCTCTCACAAGAATAATCCATTCAAACCAAATTTGAAAGTAATCCTCCCTATGGAGATATAAACGTAAATTGACTCCTATTTGGAAAACTAATAAAAAATGATAGGAAATATTTGCACATAACATACATTTCTAGGCATGTATGATGCATGACTAAGCAATAAGAGAAATCTACCTCATGCACCATCAATGTCCAATGTTTTACCACCTAGCACACATAAACGACCATGAGAGATCTTAAAGTAGTGTAGCATATAGCTACCGCATCAACTAGGCTAGCTCATAGCCATACATGTGTCGTCCCATGAATAAGAGGAATTTGGAGATGAATAAGAGGAATCTATCATCATAGAGTTGATTACGCTAGTAATTGTCTCAATTACATCATCCATGTGTTTCTAGAACCACTTTTTCATTTTCAAAAATCAATGTTACACATTATGATCCCTATAGCCATCTCCCTACATCAAAGAAGTTAATATAATCTACATATAATATGATTCAGAGGACTTTACGACATATGATGAAGTCGTTTCCATAGTGAACTTCATGTCTCTTCGTATATCACATATTTGTAACTAAAATCTAAAATCTATAACTATATGGTGGACCTAGACAATGCATCAAATCCATCTAAATGTGCTTGGATATCTATGGTAGTAGTAGTTTTAAATGCATTCTTACTGATCTCCATGGATGCCTCTAATGAAAAATATTGCATTTTAACCTAAAACTAAGCTGTGATTTCGAAATACAACTCCATGTGTTTCTCATTCAAGTTAGCTCAGCACTTTATGTACTTACTACCAAAATTGGTCTTGAATCAGGGATGTCAAGGATAGAACGGTTCTTAACTACTTTCTCTAGCCCTTGAATAATGCTCCAATATTATTAAGATGAGAATACGGCTCTTATGTTACAAAGAGCACAAGGACTCTTCTCTACAAAGAGTACTTGTGCTCTTAAAGTCATGAGTTAAATAGACCCATCTTAAATAGAGCTTCCTCTAGAAACCTCACAGAATTTTTTGGTTCTTTCGAGTGCTACATAAAATTGAACCCAAAATTTGGATTAACTCAAAGATGTTCCATAGATTTCGAGTGATTCCACACTTAATCAGAATGGTTATTTCTATCCTATGCAAAACATATGCCACATGAGAAACAAATTTCTCATAAAAGTGACTATAAAAAACACAAAATCTATTATCCATAAATAAATCAAAAGAATTTCCAATGGCTTATAGAATGATAAAGAAAATTACTAACGCATCACAATAAAATAAACTATCAATGCTATTTACTAGCTATCTTTAGGTAGAGATATAATTTGCCCGGGTGATCCTAGTGTGTTCAAACACATCACTACATAAATATATCAACAAGTCCCCCTTGGAGGTGATGTGGTGAACAAGGAACTAGCACTCATGTATATGGAAGTGCCAAGCTATGTGGAATCAATCCACAAAAGGAAGTAAGCCTAAAGAATTGCGGAAAGCTTCAAACATCTCCCTAGGCAGAGCCTTTGTGAAAAGGTCTAGAATGTTCTCCTGTTTGGGCACATATGCCAAACTCATCTCTCCAGCAGAGAGCCTCTCCTTGACATAATGATAATGCACCTCAATGTGCTTAGTGTGAGCAAGGAATTTAGGGTTCCTTGCAACTGCCAATGCGCTCTAACTGTTAGTGAAGATGGTGGTGGCAGAAGACTGACTAACAACCAAATTAGCCATAAGGCATCTGAGCCACACACTTTACAGTGGCTGTGACAGCTACCCTATACTCAGCCTCACAACTAGAAGTGGCCATAGTAGGCTCCTTCTTGCTCAACCAGATATATATGAGCTACCAAGCATGAAGCAAAAGCCACTAGTGGACACATGAGTGTCATAGAAACTAGCCTAGTTAGAGTCAAAAAAAGCATGTAAATTTGGCGATAGTGATCGCCCCTAGGGATAAAACAATCCAAGTAGTCGGGTACCACTCAAGTAGCGAAAGATGCACTTAACCGCTTGTGAATGCTTGACACCTGGGCAATGCATAAACTACTCATCTGTGAGATAACAAATTGAATATCTGGCCGAGTAATGCATAAGTAAATCAAGCATCCAATAGCTTGCTGATAGAGAACAACATCAAATTCATCTCCAACATCATGAAGACTCAATCATAGACCTGTCTCCATAGGAGTGGTAATAGGTTTGCAGTCTTTAATGCCAAATGCTGCAATAATGTGTCAATATATTTTGTTTGACACAAACCTATTCTACCATCAACTTGCATAAACTCAATGCCCGAATAATGATGCAACTGCCCCAAATTAGACATCTCAATCGAGGCATGCAAACCAACAAAAAATTCAGCAATATGCTTCTCATGAGGACCACTGAGCAGCATGTCATCAACATACACAACATTGATCAAAAGCACATCATTGGCATGCTTAATATATGAGGTTCTCTCTATTGGATTGTTCTTAAAACCATGTACAATCAGATAGGCATGTATTTTTTTCATACCAAGCATGTGGTTCTTGTTTCAACCCATATAATGCCTTTTTCAACCTGCACACTTGGTTTTCATGCCCTTCTTGCACAAAGCCACGGGGCTGAAAAACATACACTTCTTCATGCAAGTCACCATTCAAAAATGTGGTTTTCATGTCCAACTGATGTGTTACTCCAACCATGGTGAGCTGCAAGTGCACAAATGCTATGAATAGTAGTCATTTGGCATGTAGCTGCAAATGTCTCATCAAAATCAATGCCTATTTCCTGTGCATAACCCTTTGCAACAAGCCTAACCTTATACTTGTAATTGTTCCATCAGGCTTATGCTTCAACTTGTATACCCACTTGGTGCTAATGGCCTTCTTGCTAGGAGGCAAGTCACTTAAAGATGATTTACTATTTTTCATGATAGCATCATATTCTGATTGCATAACAACCACCCAATTTTCAAAATTTTGTGCTTCATCAAATGAAACAGACTCATTCTTATCACAGAGACTAGAGCCAGCCATAGCATAGAAATATGATGCAAAAGAAGCACTATGAGAGCCTAAACTAGTATGATATGATAAAGGTGCATCTAATTTGCTATCACACAAAGTCTGCACTAGCCATTTTGGCATAGTTTTTGCCTCCTCAATATCAGCTCTCTCATCAACAAGTGCATCATGTAAATCTGCATAAAAAATAGAATGATATGCATCATCACATGAAACCTGTAAAGGCTGAGAAGTTTCCTCATTAGGACTAGCACTAGACTGTCCACCTGTAAAAAGAGGCCGCAAAGTGTCATACATGTCTTTGGAGCTAACTGATGTCTCCTTAGTACATGAAATTCATGGATGAAGTATCTTCCACAAAAACAACATTACAACTAACCAAAATGCAGTTAGTATGTGGATGATATAGATGATAGCCTTTGCTTTCAGAATTGTACCCAAGAAAAATACATTTCACTGCTTTATCATCCAATTTTTTGCATTGTTGTTCATGCACTAATGCATATACCATCTATTGCTCATTTGTTGCAGATGAGCAACAGATGGTTGGTGACCATGCTAAGCCTCATATGGAGTGATAGACTTGAGCACGTTAGTGGGACACGTGAAGTATATATGCTTTATATATGTTGCACATAATAGCCTTCAGCTAGAAACTATGTGGTAAAGTGTGACTCTTGACCATACACCTCGCCATCTCCATGAGTGACCTATTCTTCCATTTAGCAACTCCATTATGTTGAGGTGTATACGGCATTGTACACTGATGTTTTATCCCACGTTCAACCAGAAATGCATTAAAATATGAAGAAATATATCCCCCCTTGATCAGAAAGGAGGGTGCCCATTTTTACATGCCAATAGATTTTTAGCCAGAACCAAAAACTGTTTTAAGCACATCAACACTTTGGACTTTGCTTTCAGTGGATATACCCCATGCATGCTTGGAAAAATCATCAATGAAAGTGACAAAGCAAAGATACTTTCCAAAAGAGGGTGTGTGCATAGGACCATATGCACTACTATGAACAAGCTACAATTTCTTAGTAACTCAAACTGAACCATCTTTTGCAGAGGAGGAACACTGCATTTTGCCCAAAATACAACCTTCACAGACATGTTTACCAGGTGCCTCAAGTTTGGGCAAAGAGGACACCATTTCAGATTTCTATAGGTGTAGCAAACTAGCAAAGTTCAGATGACCAAAGCATGCATGCCAAAGCTTTGCATCTCACATAGCTTGAGAAGCATGTACTGCACATGTTCAATCATTCATAGATTTTTCATAGTCTATGAGCTTATATAGCCCATGACATAAAATGCCAAAAGCAATAATCACATCGCCATTTGACAGATCATGAACTTTACATCTGTCATCAATAAATTTCACAACCAAGCCAATCTTGGCTAAAGTTGAAACTGATAACATATTCTTCTTGATTGCTGGCATAAATAAAGCATCCGAAAATTTAAGAGAACTACCATCAGCACTAGTCAGAATGATCTTACCAAATCCCATGACAAGATAAGAGAAGTTATTGGCGCATGTGATAGTATTCCCTGTAGGGCCAGGCTCGAGTGAAGTGAAGAAACTATTCCAAACATTTGAGTCTACTACAAACATACACTGTTCAGGAGAAGATGGGTCAAAATTGCACACAATAGTAAACACCCATTCTTTATTTTGCACTAGATTAAAGACTCTGTTTTTGGTGTAGAGGCCTCTGCAACAACCATTCCAACCTCTTTTTTCTTTTCCTCTTTTGCAACCAATTTTGGAGAATTCTTTATGACATGATCATTTGCTTTATAGTACTTGCCAAACAATTTCTTCTTTTTTGTTTTCTTGTCGTCTCTGTCATCCTTGTTTGATTGTGCAAAATTAGTAGATTTTTGCTTACTAATAGAAGAGCTGCATTTACCTTTGGCCTTCTCACTAGCCAAGAAAATTTGATGCACGCATAATGGACATGTTCTACCTAGACTGATCTTCTTGCAACAGAACAGAGACTAACTCCTTAAATGTTAAGGCATTTGGATTGCCTTTCATATCAAACAAAAAGTAGAAGCAAAACTATGATATGAATTGGGAAGATCATTCAAAATATTCTGCATTGTCAAGTGAACTATTAGGCAAGACTTCATCAACAGATTTCAACTGTTCCTTCAAACCTTTGATCTTTATGAGAAAATTATCAATGGAATTTCCTTCATTCATGTGCTCACTCTCCAACTGTTTTCGGAGGTAAGCAACACGAGCCTCATTCCTTGCATGGTATAAAGTGGTAAGTGTATTCCAAGCATCCTTTGTTGTTTTGCAAGAGTGAATGTGAGGAATAATGGCACATTTGATAGACAAGGCTATCAATGCATGTGCATGAGCATCTCTTCCATCCGAATGAATTTCCTCTATAGTAGGTGTAGCAGAAACCACAACATGAACAATAATCTGCAAAATATCACCATCTTTGATGCCATCTGCATCGGCCTCAGTTATTTGTATTTGTAGGTTTAATAGGACGTTTTTCAACACCCTGCACAATATTCCATAGTCCTTTTGCGACCAATACATGATGCATCATATAAGCCCATACTGGGTAATTCTTACCATTCAACTTATCCTCAATAGCCAATATATGGAATACATCATTGCTTTTAGCCATGGTCACTTACTAAAATACCCTGATGAATAAAATTGACTATATCTCAAAAAGTTGAAAGGACCACCCTGTCATATTCTGCTAAACCTGTAGCAAACTCTGAGATGCTTATACTAGTGAACCAAAACTTGTATATATCTTTGGCACAAAAAGACAAGATAGCCTACACAAGCACTATGATAGTGCATTTGGAGGCCGAAACGAGATCAAATCGTGATTTCCACACCACAAAATGAAGTCATTTTGATCTCCTAATCACCTTGAGTATGTTCATTGGTGCTTCACATCCAAAAACTCGAAGATGATGGCTTACCTATCCATAACTCTTGTGCCACTTTTAGACCTTTGGCAGTACTAGGTGAAAGGTTAATCACATGTACTACATTCAACACTACTTCTGCCCAAAAGCCTTGTGAAAGGTTTGCATGATGCAACATAGAAACTACTCTATCTTGAATAGTTCTTTTCATCCTTTCAGCTGCACCATTCTATAGTGGGGTATAAGGAGCTGTAAACTCTCTACAATGTCCTCTACACTGACAGAAAATATTGAATTCATGTGAGATATACTCACCCCCATTATTTGAACATAAAGCCTTAAGCTTAATTCCTTATCTAGTCTCAAATAAAGCAAGCCATTTTTTGAAAGTAGGGAATACTTTATCCTTTGCTTTGATAGGATATACCTAGACTTTTCTAGTAGCATCATCTATGAAAGTGAGCACCTAATGACCTTATGGGCATAGGACCACAAACATTTGTATGAATGAGATTTAAAGGCTGAATTGAAGAGTTAATGTGCATCTTGTGCACATTCCTAGTTTGCTTTCCATATCAACAGTGCTCACAAAATGAAAAAAATCAGAGAAAGATAACATATATAAGTAGCTAGAATGAGAAAGATTTTCCATTCCACTACGTGATATGTTCCAAATGGCCATGCCAAATAGAAGCCATAGGTTATTCAATAATAGCTAACAAGTGCTCTTTTTGTGATACAAATAAAGGATAAAGTGATCCAACTTTGTTTCCTTTTGCAATAAACACATTGCCCTTTGATATATGAAAGGACTGAGCATAGAAGACCACCTTGTAACCAAGGTCATCAAGTTGACCAACTGACATCAAACTGCATGATAAATAAGGTACATGACATACATTATGCATAGTAGATTTTGAGCCATCAATTAACTCCATAACCATGTTTGCAATCCCCACAATGTCACATTGGTAAGCGTCACCAAGTCTCATGGTACCAAGAGACTTTGTTGCATAATTAGAAAACCATTCTTTGTGTGGTCTCACATGGAAAGAAGCATCAAAATCTAGCAGCCACATGTGGGAAAGAGAATCATCCATAAGAGCCTCAGTTGGCAAAGTGCTATCAAGTTTCAACACATCAACATCATAAAAAATAGCATTAATTTCTTCAATCTTCACAATCGAAGTAGATGGTGCAAGTAGCTGTTTATAATGCCCATCAATGTTCTATCCTTTACCCTTAGCATTCTTTAATGAATAACAATTTTTCTTCATGTGTCTTTTCTTATGAAAATAATGGCATTCAATATCCCTCTTCCTTGATTTACTTCTACTCTTATTTTGTTGACCATTCTTTTCCTCAATCTTGCTCTTGCCACATTGCTGATTCTTTCCTTGGTAAGAATCACAAACATTATATGCATCTCCACTTTGAGTGCCAACCATAGATTTTCTATGAATTTGCTCACTCAAGAGGGCTCCACATATGTCATCATAGAGCAGTTTACCACCATGTGCACTATTGCTAATAGTTGTGCAAAATGTATCGCATGATGATGGAAAGGTGCATAACAAGAAGACTTCTTTCATTTCATTATCCATATCCATTTTCTGAGCTTGTAACTATAGCATCAAATTCATTATCAAGAAGAGTGTTGTTTGTACTTCGGCAATGAATATTCACCTTTTGGGAAATGTTTTCAGCCACACTAGTTAATCTACAAGTTTCTTGAAAGGTTTTAGTTGTGGTGGGAGCACCCACCACAAGTCTATGCAGGCTTTTGAGCCTAAAGAACAGAGTTGAAAGACACTTGCAGATGTTGTTGGCCAATGTTTGGGTAGTTAATTCAGCTTTTCAGTGCCATTTTATTGCATATATTGAGCACATACACACTATGTACACTTCTGTAGATACTGCTTATGTACGTCCATGTGGTCATTGATATAGCAGTTATGTTTTTGCATAAAGCCTTTTATGTTTGATAAAGAGGGTCGTGGTGAGGTTTTCTTAACTGAAATTAGGGGAAAAAGTGAACTTTGCATGTGCCTTGTAAGGATTCCTAATTTTTAGGAATTAAAATGGTTAATTAGGTGGATTAAGAGGCTGGGAAAAACCACTGGTGGTATTGTATAATAAAATAAAGAATAAAATCGAAGGAGGGATTCGTGTGATTTCGTAGCCCTTAGATGTCTTCGTTGGATGGCCATGATCAAAAGCAAAATATGGGAACTAAAAGTAAAAAAAAAAACAGAACACTCTGTCAATAAAAGACAAAATAGCTACAGTCGTGGGAGGAGAGAGACTCAAATTTCGAACTCAGCGTCGCATGGCTGCCGTTGGATCTTCTTTAACTTAAATGGGGGAGATTTCAGCCTAGTTCTCTGGCACTACAAGAAAAAATTCCCACACTCTCTGTCACTAGAAGACAAAATTCCAAAATTCCATGAAGGATGCTTTGTGTTGCGCGTAGTTTCTCAGCCGTCTGATAAAAGCGCGATCCAAGGATGTGCATTGAACAACTATTGATCCATGTAAGGATCAAATCAAAGCCATCCGATTATTTCCAAATCCAATGGTTTAAATTCTAGGTGCCTTTTTCTTTTCAAGGAGCAACCATAACCATTAGATGTAAGAAAAATCTAAGGGCTACAATTTAAAGCCACCCATTTCTCAAGAAATGAATTTTGAAGGGGTCCAAGGGTTCTATTTGAATCCCATGTCTTTCCAAAACTGCTTGAAGGACGAAACCATGAATTTTGACATGTTTATGTGGTTTTGACTGGCCCAAACCAAGGGAAGCCTATACCTAGCCTATGTGATTAAGCTACTAGACTGTGTCCACCACCCTCTTCTCATTGGTCCATCACTAATCACTCCTTAAGCCAAAAGGCCCATGCAGGGTTCATTTTTTTCCCTAATGAAAGACACCCACATGTCCAGGTCTCTTCGGTGATGCAGGTGGAAGACTTACCCAGTCTTTCCATAGGAGATGTATGATAGTTGTTCATAGGTGCTCGATAAATCTAGTTGGCTTCTTTTGGGTAACTGATTATATGCAGTGGAGTCAGTGATTCACTATGCAAGTAAACATGTCAATACTTGTAGTTTTATGAGATTTGGACATTGGTCATATGCTCATTTTGCAAAGGATACTCTAGCAAAAGTTTCCCAGATTTTTTATTTTGTCAACTATATAGTGGTGGATTTACTCCTTGATACACTTATTGATGTGAGCACATTTATTCTCACATAATCCTTTTGGTTGGTCATTACTATTCATTAATTCATTTTTCTAGGAAGGCTACTGAATTTTCTCCCAAAATCTGATACTTGGTCATCCTTCGTTGAGCCTTAGTGATGTTTGGACTCTTCTAGCTCCATTATCATTCTATTCAGTTCTCTACCATCATGGCATCAGATGTCTCATGCATGTATGGTGGATCAAGGTCTAGTGCCAGTGTTTTGAGGAAGAATTATAACTTGCAAGGCAAAGTCCATTTTGAGATCCAAAAGTTTGATGCACAAACTTTGCTCTATGGAAGAATCAGATTAAAGATATGCTGATTCAGAGGAGGCAATGGAAGCAAGTAAATGGAATCCAAAGAAGCCTGCTGACATGGATGAAGATGATTGGGATGAGTGAGATAAAATGGCTAGGCCTACCATTTGATTGCACCAGTAGATAATGTTTATTTTATAGTTTTTAGATTGTGAAAGTGCGGAGGAGTTTTGGAAGAAGTTATGTAATGCATATGCAAAAGGGACGGCATCAAATAAAGTGTATCTGATGAGAAAGTTATATGACCTTCACACGAAGAACACAAATAGTGTTGTTGCTCATCTAAATGAATTTGATGCTATAGTTACAATCTTAGAAAATGGATATGGATAATGAAATGAAAGAAGTCTTCTTGTTATGCACCTTTCCATCATCATGCGATACATTTTGCACAACTGTTAGCAATAGTGCACATGGTGGTAAACTGCTCTATGATGACATATGTGGAGCCCTCTTGAGGGAGCAAATTCATAGAAAATCTATGGTTGGCACTCAAAGTGGAGATGCATATAATGTTTGTGATTCTTACCAAGGAAAGAATCAACAATGTGGCAAGAGCAAGATTGAGGAAAAGAATGGTCAACAAAATAAGAGTAGAAGTAAATCAAGGAAGAGGGATATTGAATGCCATTATTTTCATAAGAAAAGACACATGAAGAAAAATTGTTATTCATCAAAGAATGCTAAGGGTAAAGGATAGAACATTGATGGGCATTATAAACAGCTACTTGCACCATCTACTTCGATTGTGAAGATTGAAGAATTTAATGCTATTTTTTATGATGTTGATGTGTTGAAACTTGATAGCACTTTGCCAACTGAGGCTCTTATGGATGATTCTCTTTCCCACATGTGGCTGCTAGATTCTGATGCTTCTTTCCATGTGAGACCACACAAAGAATGGTTTTTTAATTATGCAACAAAGTCTCTTGGTACCATGAGACTTGGTGACTCTCTCTCTCTCTCTCTCCCTCCCTCTCTCTCTCTCCCTCCCTCTCTCTCACTCTCTCTCCTTATCTCTCCCTCCCTCTCTCTCCCTCCCTCTCTCTCTCTAAACGGACCTCTATCTTTATAGATATGAAGTTTTGGTAAGTAGATCGCACATATTGTAGCACTCTTTTTTCTTTCTTTATGTTTTTGCTTTACTAATATGTTCTCTGTTTGGTTTTGCAAGAGATCTTGGGATCAAATCTTTGGAAATTCGACGAAGGAGAACTTCAAGTGGATTTTGACGACCTTGATTCAAACAATTCTCTCTCTCTCTCTCTCTCTTTTCCTCTCCTTCCCTCTCTCTCTCTAAGCACACCTCTATTTTTATAGATCTGATGCTTTGGTAAGTAAATCGCACATATTGTAGCACTCTTTTTTCTTTCTTTATGTTTTTCCTTTTCTAATATCTTCTTTCATTAATTTTGGAAGAGATTTTTGGGATCAAATTTTTAGAAATTTGACAAAGGAGAACTTCAAGTGGATTTTAACAACCTTGATTCAAACAATTATATCGATGTAAGTGAGAGATATATCACTCTTTTTTCTTTCTTTATGTTTTTGCTTTTCTAATATCTTCTCTTTTTAGTTTTGTTTTCGATTGAGAGAGAGAGAGGGAGAGATATATACATATACATACACACTCACATATGTATAAACACACACATGCATATGAATACAAACATGCATATGCATACACATACGCATGCATATGCATACAAATATGCATATGCGTACACACATGCATATGCGTACACACATGCACATGCATACACACATGCATATGCATACACATACACACATACACAATGCATATGCATACACACATGCATATGCATACACATACACACATACACAATGCATATGCATACACACATACACAATGCATATGCATACACAAGTACATAATGCATATGCATACACATATACACATGCATATGCATACACATACACATGCACATGCATACAAACATGCATATGCGTACACACATGCACATGCATACACACATGCATATGCATACACATACACACATACACAATGCATATGAATACACACATGCATATGCATACACATACAAACATACACAATGCATATGCATACACACATGCATATGCATACACACATACACAATGCATATGCATACACACATACATAATACATATGCATACACATTCATGCATATGCATACACATACATGCATGCATATATATGTATACACATACATGCATATGCATACACACATGAATATGCATACATGAATGCATATGCATACAAGCATGCATATGCATACAAGCATGCATATGCATACAAGCATGCATATGCATACAAGCATGCATATGCATACAAGCATGCATATGCATACAAGCATGCATATGCATACATGAATGCATATGCATACATGCATGCATATGCATACATGCATGCATATGCATACATGCATATGCATACAAGCATGCATATGCATACATGAATGCATATGCATACAAGCATGCATATGCATACATGAATGCATATGCATACAAGCATGCATATGCATACAAGCATGCCTATGCATACATGAATGCATATGCATAGAAGCATGCATATGCATACAAGCATGCATATGCATACATGAATGCATATGCATACATGCATGCATATGCATACATGCATGCATATGCATACAAGAATGCATATGCATACAAGCATGCATATGCATACAAGCATATGCATACATGAATGCATATGCATACAAGCATGCATATGCATACAATTGTATGCATACAAGCATGCATATGCATACAATTGTATGCATACAAGCATGCATATGCATACAATTGTATGCATACATGAATGCATGTATACATATGCATACATACATACACATATACATACATATACACACATACACAATGCATATGCATACACACATGCATATGCATACACATACACACATACATACATACACAATGCATATGCATACACACATGCATATGCATAGACACATACACAATGCATATGCATACACACGCACATAATACATATGCATACACATTCATGCATATGCATACACATACATGCATGCATATATATGTATACACATACATGCATATGCATACATACGTGAATATGCATAAATGAATGCATATGCATACAAGCATGCATATGCATACATGCATGCATATGCATACATGCATGCATATGCATACATGCATGCATATGCTTACATGAATGCATATGCATTCAAGCATGCATATGCATACATGCATGCATATGCATACATGCATGCATATGCATACATGCATGCATATGCATACAAGCATGTATATGCATACATGAACGCATGTGCATACAAGCCTGCATATTCATACAAGCATGCATATGCATACCATTAGGGTGAAAAACGGCCAAAAAAGGGCCATGTAAGGATTTCAATTAGTTGTGCTTAATCTTGATTAAAGTTGTCAACTCATTTTAAAAAAATCCGTGTAAGCGCATTTAAAACGTATCTTGTGAAAATTTTGAAGAGAGAGAAACTCGTGTGATAATCATGAAAAGTATGTGTGATATCTTATGCCTCAAAGTTTGTGCTCATCGGGCGTTCATGAAAATTTGAATTTTCCTCTTGTTCATGGACCTATATAATGTGTGCTTATGCCGTTTTGCACTTTTTTTACTCTACTTTCGATAGCAGGCTTGTTTCTCTCTTTCATGTCATTTTAGACACTTTCACGTCACTCTTCGTAGTAGACCATGAAGAACATCAACCTAAACACTCTCACTCACCTTTCAACCAGCCAAAATCATTGTGATAAGTTCCATATCAACATTGCAGTTAGTCATGAGTATGCAACGACAAGAAAGGTATGCCGAAGGGCTCTTCAACATTCTAAAGTGGATGGATTGCAGAAAGAAGGCAGAATACATATCGACATATGGGCAGATGGATTTGTTTATCCAATTGATCCACAAACTGGAAGGTATACCCCTTTTCATAATCTTCATGATCTAATTAGACTTTTATGAGAAACATGGGCATCCCTTCTTATGTAGAAGAAATATCGCAGGCAGTGGAAGCTACATTTCGGCAAGCAACCATACTTCAGGATGGCGATTGACTTGCGTACACTGCTCCTACCACTTTTTTTCGGAGCGGTTATGTGGAGAGCTGTCAGGGGTTGGGACTCCATCAATCAGGTAATCAAACTTCCTCTGCTTCGTCCACTCCCGTGATGATGATAACGGCATCCGTTGAAGTAGTGCCCATCTATGTATGTGCAGGAGCACTACGGCACCGTGCAGGAAGTGACCAATGTCATCTACAAGGGTAGCACTACAATCAAGTGCATGCAAGTCTACGTTCACAAGGCTATCGTTCACCTTTTCATTAGAAAATGTGAATCTCTACTTTCAGAAATGGGATTTCTTGGTGGTGATGTTCATCTAAGAAAAGATCCAAAGCTTCTACAAAATACAGGTAATGTACAAAAGAGCTTGGACTTTGGATAGCTTGGACTCAAAGGAGAGCTATCCAGAAGTACTGATTCATCCAGATTTTCAATCTAGGAAAATAATTGTCACAGCAAATTGGAAATTTAGAAATGTAAGGGAGCTCCTAGAATACCTTAATGAGGCATCATCATAGTTCATATTCTCAATTGATGATGCAATAGTTAACATTGGGTCAGAGAAAACATTATCTTGCATAACTTGCCTGCCACCCAGGGTGATCAAGTTCCAACCCTTTAGATTGTAACAAGTCTCCTTCTTTAAGAAGAATATTTTTCAGACTTCCATTGATTTTTCTTTGCAAGATGGTAACTAAGAATGTAACTGATTACATCACTTCATTTATGTCTTTTTATGGACTATATTCATCTTGATATTTTTTTGTTTAATTTCAAAATTGTGAGGAGGTTTCAATGGTGCAATGATTATACAAGAACTTGCATATGACAAAATGGATGGTATGACAAAATGGAAAAGATTGGATGACACGACCGATACAAGCGATATGGACCATCCGAAATTATTTGATTGCCCATATCGTTTGCATCGGTCGTGTCATAAAAACTTCTCTATCCTCTTTACATTTAACTTTTCTGTAGGATGGTGACTAAGAATGTGACTGATTACATCACTTCAATTATGTCTTTTTATGGACTACATTCATATTGGCATTTTTTTGTTTAATTTCAAGATTCTAATGAGGTTTCTATTGTGCAATGATTATAAAGGAGCTTGCATGAGTAAATTCTAGGTGATTCAAGAATATAAACCAAGAAATTCTTACATAATATATCTCCCCTTTTAGAACCTTTTTCCATACTTCCATTGATTTTGCTTTTGCAAGATTGTAACTAAGAATGTGACTCATTACATCACTTCAATTATGGCTTTTTATGGACTATATTCATATTGGCAATTTTTTTTTTTAATTTCAACATTTTGATGAGGTTTCAATGGTGCAATGATTATACAGGAACTTGCATATGACAAAATGGATGGTATGACAAAATGGATGGTATGAAAAAATGGAAAAGATTGGATGACATGACCGATCCAAGCGATATGAGCCATCCAAAATTCTCCAATTACCCGTATCGCTTGCATCGATCGTGTCATAAAACTTCTCTATCCCCTTCACATTTAACTTTTCAACATGAATAAAGCAAAAAGCACCCAAAATAGACATTTTGATGATAGAACCAATTCAATTTTTCTAGAACCATGCAATGAAGTCACTTTTACTTAGTTCTCAAGAGGATCAATTCAACATTACATTACTCAAGGCATATAAATATAGTTACAATGATCATCTTCCAGATGAAGACTGGCATAATTACATACAATTTGTACATCAATAAATCTTCCAACATATGTTGGTTACACATTAGATTACAATCTTAAATTCCAAAAATATAATGTTTCACCCTTCTTTTTTGTCCTTTTTGGATCCCTCACCTCTACTCTTATTCTTTGGTCCATGCTTCAATGGGGAGTGAATAGGAAACCCTTTCTTCTTTTCTTATTCTTATGGGCATATTGCATGTTCCATAATGGCATTTATTGCTCTCTCCTTGATCAAGATGACCCAAGCATATGGATAGTCTGACAAGTTTAACTCAGGGTTGTAAAACCTGCTTTCCAAGAACCTTACTGCATTTGCAATCACTCTCCAGACACATGAGGTGTTGTATTTCTGTAATGGCACATGTATTTGAATGTATCCAAACCTTTTTTCTTCTTTCAATGAAGGAATTCCTGGAATGTTTTGATCAATATGCATTTTGAGAAGCTTAGCAGCACTGCAAGATAAACTTAAATTTAGAATGGATGGCAAGGCTTTAAAATACAATACAACAAAACGTATGGCAAGGCTTACACTTTGGAGTTTCCATGTTGTGATTGGAGAGAATTCCTTGCTGTCTTCTTTGTCCTAGCCATAACCTACAAAAAAAAGATTATTATCATCAGATAAATAGGACTTTTACAAGAGAAAAACAGATCATGGATCAATCAGGATTAATATTAGGACATGGATCAATTACAGGAAAAGATTACATCCTTCATATTTGTAATGTCTTGTATCCCTTTGGGCAATAAATATGTGTATCTATGTACATTTCATGAGTAATAAGCTTTGAAAAGAAATATATTTAATAGAAATAACTAGAAATACAAGCAGAAACAAAGCATGAGACACGACCAATCCAAGCGATTAGGGTCATCAAAGAATATCGGATGGGTCTAATCGCTTGCATTGGTCCTAATTGCTTGAATTGGTCATGTCCAAAGGAGGTCATCTTGAAGCTTAGATTGCATGTGAACTTTTGTATCTTATTATTGGTTAAGAATTTGAAGAAAATAATGCAACCATTGCGTATGGAACGTGCCAAAACCCTAAGATTGACTGTCTATTTGCATGTTTTTGATACCCAGAGGTCTTGATAAGCCTTTTTGTATTGATTTCCAGACACGACCGATGCAAGCGATTAGGCCCATCCAACATTTTCAGATGAGCCTAATCGCTTGCATTGGTCGTGTCCTACATTCATGCACAAATAGGCTCATCAAGACCTCTCGATATCAGAATCATGCAAATAGAGAGTCAATCTTAGGGTCTTGGCACGTTTCGGATGCAATGGTATCATTAGTTTTTTGAAATTCTGAGCCAATAGTAAGATAGGGAAGTTCATGAACGATGCAAGCGAAATAAGCTAACTTGCACAAAAAAGAGTTTAAATCTTGGAACAAATTTTAAAAGCAGAAAAACTAATTAAAAAAGCTTTCACAAAGCACTCAAGAAACATGACCGATACAAGCAATTAGGGTCATCAGAAAATCCTCGAATGTCCTTAATCGCTTGTATTGGTCGTGTTGTAAAATAATTGATCATGATGACCCTAAACCCTCACACAAAATGTGGTCTATGGAAAGTTTTGAAAAGCATGTAAAAACGCGAAGACAATGGCAAGTTGATGGTAGCAAGGAGTTCACAGAAAAATGAAAAAAGTGAATAGAGGAGCTTAAATAGGTCTCTGGGATGATTTGACCGTTGGTGACACGTGGCAATGTGTGATTGGTCCATGTCATCTAGCCGTTGCGAATCCCAACGGTACAATGCCACGTGGCATCATTTGAGTGGGCCATGTCATCTAGCCGTTGTGATTCCCAACGTCCTTTTGCCACGTGGCACTCACTCATTGGTCCACATCATGTGACCGTTACCTGGTCCTTCTCGACTATAAATACGAGTCCTGTTCACCATTTCACATTTTCAACCTTCATAAAATTTCTCTCTTCATCACCCATGCATACTTGTGCTACATACCCGATACGATTGATCAAGCGATTACACGCGTTTGACCCACCTTTTACTAGCTTATTTTTCTTGCATCGGTCATGAACTTCCCTATCTTACTATTGGCTCGGAATCAAGAACCTAATGTTACCATTGCATCCGGAGGAACATGCCAAAACCCTAAGATTGACTGTCTATTTGTATGATTCTAATATGGAAAGGCCTTGATGAGCTTATTTGTGCATGAATCTAGGACATGACCAATGCAAGCGATTAGGCTCATCTGGAAATGTTGGATGGGCCTAATCGCTTGCATCGGTCGTGTCTGGAAATCAATACAAAAAGGCTTATCAAGACTTCTAGGTATCAAAATCATGCAAATAGACAGTCAATCTTAGGGTTTTGACACGTTCCGGACGCAATGGTAGCATTACTTTCTCCAAATTCTTAACCAATAATAAGATACAAAAGTTCACATGCAATCTAAGCTTCAAGATGACCTCCTTTGGAGACGACCAATTCAAGCGATTAGGACCATCCAAGCTTCCTTGATGGGCCTAGTCGCTTGATTTGGTTGTGTCCAATCAAGTATCATATTTATAGCTATATGAATGAATGCTCCATATAGAACAACTAAATGTGTTTATAAATATTATTTTCAACATTAATTATATGTTTCTATAAAGTTAAGGATCATAAATTGAACATGACTGATGCAAGCGATTATGCCCATCGGATATTCTCTGATGACCCTAATCGCTTGGATCGGTCGTATCTCATGCTTTGTTTCTACTTCTGTTTCCAATTATTTCTATGACTTTAAAAGTCCTTGGACTTTTTCTAACCTAGATTTTCAATTTTTTCCACAGATATCTATATTGGATGAAGACAACTACATTGGGAGGGGGAAGGGAACAAGGAAAACCATAAAGAAGAAAGGAAAGACAAAGATGGATATTCATTCAGTGATCCACTATCTTCCAAAACTAAATCCAAAATTATTTTGTGTTATTCATAAGCAGTATAGTGAAGAGGCAGATTTTTCACTATTCTCCTTGAGGACTCTTTCAAGATACATGGGTTTTACTTCAATACCCTTTAATGCATACATAGTTTTTCTACTTGAAAGAACAGGTGCATTAAGAATTTTTGGATATGCCCCAGGATTCAATGCTTCAAGGGCAGGCTACTTCCTTTGTTACTCAAGCTATGCAATGGCTGTAGGGGTGTCATATGTTCAAAGTATTGTTGGCTATAGGAGAAAAGAGTACCTTAGATATAGAGGAGATTTGCTAGAGCCAAGTTCATTCAAAAGGCTCAAGAAGGATTAAATTTATTTCTTTTCAAAGCTTATTACTCATGAAATGTACATAGATACATTGTAATATATTTATATGCCTTGAGTAATGTAATGTTGAATTGATCCTCTTGAGAACTAAGCAAAAGTGACTTCATTGCATGATTCAAGCAAAATTGAATTGTTCCTATCATCAAAATGTCTATTTTGTGTGCTTTTTGCTTTATTCTTGTTGAAAAGTTAAATGTGAAGAGGATAGAGAAGTTTCTATGACACGATCGATGCAAGCGATAGGGGCAATCGGAGAATTTCGGATGGCTCATATCACTTGTATCGGTCGTGTCATCCAATCTTTTCCATTTTTTCATACCATCCATTTTTTTATATGCAAGTTCCTGTATAATCATTGCACCATTGAGACCTCATCAAAATGTTGAAATTAAACAAACAAATTGCCAATCAAAATATAGTCCATAAAAATCCATAATTGAAGTGATGTAATGTGTCACATTCTTAGTTACCATCCTGCAAAGGAAAATCAATGGAAGTATGGAAAAAGGTTCTAAAAGGGGAGATATATTATGTAAGAATTTCTTGGTTTATATTCTTGAATCACCTAGAATTTACTCATGCAAGTTCCTTTATAATCATTGCACAATAGAAATCTCATCAATCTTGAAATTAAACAAAAAATGCCAATATTAATCTAGTCCATAAAAAGACATAATTGAAGTGATGTAATCAGTCACATTCTTAGTCACCATCCTGTAGAAAAGTTAAATGTGAGGAGGATAGAGAAGTTTTTATGACACGACTGATGCAAGCGATATGGGCAATCAGAGAATTTCAGATGGCCTGTATCGCTTGTATCGGTCGTGTCATCCAATCTTTTCCATTTTGTCATATGCAAGTTCCTGTATAATCATTGCACCATTGAAACCTCCTCAGAATCTTGAAATTAAACAAAAAAATGCCAATATGAATATAGTCCATAAAAAGACATAATTGAAGTGATGTAATCAATCACATTCTTAGTCACCATTCTGCAAAGAAAAATCAATGGAAGTTTGAAAAAAAGCTTCTTAAAGAAGGAGACTTGTTACAATTTAAAGGGTTGCAACTTGATCACCCTGGGTGGCAAGCAAGTTATGCAAGATAATGTTTTCTCTAATCTAATGTTAACTATTGCATCATCAATTGAGAATTTGAATTGTGATGATGCCTCATCAAGGTATTCTAGAGCTCCCTTACATTTTTGAATTTCCAATTTGCAGTGACAGTTATCTTTCTAGATTGAAAATCTGGATGAATCAGTACTTCTGGACAACTCTCCTCTGAGTCCAAGGCTATCCAAAGTCCAAGCTTTCTTTTCCACCTTTTGTTGAAAGATCAGGAGCATCCCAATCTAATGAAGAGATGCAAGGACCAGGCAAATGTGTAAGGTTTCCATAAGAGCTCCTCCCTAATGGCACCTGATAATATGCAAAATGGACAAATACCTCTGTGCTATTGAAAACTTGAGCGGATTTGTCTGCATACATAAGCTCTGCATATTCCTTACGAAGAACTCTGAATGTTCGTATTAAACATTCAAGAGGTTGCCACTCTAAAATATTGGAATATCTGCAATACAAAAACATATATGTTGTTATACAAAAACAACTGAAAAATGATAGATGATCATTGTAAAACTTCACTTACAGTACAAAGGGAATTGCATATGATTTTCCAGAACAAGATCCTTAGCGTTGTACACATGTTGTACTCTTGCAAACCAACCGCATCTCTTCAATTTGAAACTAAGAATACATCCCCTGCAATGGTTTCTTGTGTCGTCTCTTTTAGCATGCTTGACTTTATGGGCAACTCTATAGCTAGGAAGCATAGTTACTCATTCATTTAACTTCACAGAAAGAGGTTTCCATAAAGAATCCTCTCTTCTGTTGTAAACCTCACATGAGGTTACACGATTGGAAGGACGACAAGAAGAAGAAGCCATTAGAATCGAGAAGAAGAAGAATGTTCAAAGCGAGAAACCGACATTCACAAACTTTGCCAACGTTTATAGATAAAAAGGCTTTGTACACGTGGAAACTTTTGATTTGATGTAAACCCTGTCGCCGAATGACCATGGAATTTCATGAACCCAAAAATATTTCGTATCTTCAAAAATCATTTCCTTCTTGGAACTTTAAAAATATGCATTGTGTGGTGTGCAAAAATATCTTTTTTTGCATCAAATCAAGAAATTGTACACTGAATACAAGAATCTTCATCACTTTCGCGGCGCTTTTAGATCATATTCTCTTAAAAAAAGAATTTCTTCATACGGTTAAAGGAGACAACAATGTTATATTCCTGTACACGTGGAAAGACTCTATTTGTCAATTTCCTTAATCTCTCATTAGCAAACAGCCCCTTTTCGGCCGTTTTTTGCCCTAATGCAAGCATGCATATGCATACATGAATTCATATGCATACAAGCATGCATATGCATACAAGCATATGCATACATGAATGCATATGCATACAAGCATGCATATGCATACAAGCATGCATATGCATGCAATTTTATGCATACATGAATGCATGTATAAATATGCCTACACACATACACATATACATACACATACACACATACACAATGCATATGCATACATACATGCATATGCATACACATACACACATACACAATGCATATGCATACACACATGCATATGCATACACACATAGACAATGCATATGCATACACACGTTCATAATACATATGCATACACATTCATGCATATGCATACACAATATACAAGCATGCATATGCATATAAAATTGCATATGCATACATGAATGCATATGAATACAAGCATGCATATGCATACAAGCATGCATATGCATGCATGAATGCATATGCATGCATGAATGCATATGCATGCATGAATGCATATGCATACAAGCATGCATATGCATACAAGAATATGCATATGCATACATGAATATGCATATGCATACATGAATATGCATATGCATACATGAATATGCATACATGAATATGCATACATGAATATGCATACATGCATGCATATGCATACATGAATGCATATGCACATATGAATATGCATGCATGAATGCATATGCATACAAGCATGCATATGCATACAAGCATGCATATGCATACAAGCATTCATATGCACATATGCATATGCATGCATGAATAAATATGCATACAAGCATGCATATGCATACATGAATATGCATATGCATACATGCAGGAATTGTGAATGGATTCAACATACCACACGCGAGGTAATGTCTCATTGACTATCGGAAACTCGTGATCCTTTTAGAGCAGGCTTACCGAAGCCTGTATGGCTAGATGTCGAAGAATGGGAATCGATTCAGGATGAGCAGCAACATACTCCTGATCGAGATCATCAACAGAGAGATGTGGCAGCCACACATTTAGATACGGTTGGAACGTCACATTTCAGCAGCGGCGGATACGACAATATGTGCTACCAATTTGTAAGTATCATGTTAATTATTGAAGTTGTTTGTGTTAAGCACATTATGTATGTTTATCTAACATTTTGCATATTTATTATAGGAGTTGGCAATGGGTCGTCCTCCGACGCAAAGTGAAGAATCATATGGATATCGACATGGACTGACTGCACTGTTACAAGACTTAGAGGGATGCAGTGCAATCGTCTCATGGGAGAATATTCTTGATTAGGTAAAGTTATATCTTGGTTTCATGTTTTTAGTTGTTGTTTATAAATGTCATGTTAATTGGTCTTATTTTATACATATGTTTTGTTGCAGGATTTTAGGTGTAAATATTTTGATCAATGCCAAAATTTTGTATCACACTCGCATACGACAATGATGTAACATAATTTTGTATTCGATTCCTATATGGAAGTGTTTTGTCACATTTCCACAATTTTATATTACACTCCTATGTGGCAATGATGTACCATAATTTTGTATTCGATTCTTATATGGAAGTGCTTTATCACATTTTGTATTTGATTCATATATAGAAGTGGTTTGCCACACTTTCGTACATTTTTCATTTATGGAACATACAACTTTCTATACATGATTCATTGATCATTTTTGCTCATATAAGTTTATGTTTTGGTTGCCATTAGAGTACATAACACATGTACTCAGTTGGGCAGAGTGTATTGTCTTTTGCTAGACAACATATTCTGCCCAAAAAAATTTGTGCAGAAGAGGTCGTCGGTATACGTGTCGGTAGCTCTAGTATGGACGTCGGTATAGGCATCGGTATGCCCAGTGCGGGCACCGGTATGGACGTCGGTATAAGTGTCGATAATATTGAGGCATATACCGACGCATATACCGACGCTTATACCGATGCTTATACCGCCGCCGATACCGGCACTTTCTTTCCGACGCGTATACCGAATCTAACACCGACGTCGTGAAGAAATCACACCCGTTCATTTGCCTCGGTAGCATCCTCGGTATACCTTCGATATGTTATAGTGATTGGATATCACAACAATGCCATGATTTATCGGTAAAATCAATTTATCAATTTACATTACCAAATGATGAAGAGAGGAAAGAGAGTGAGACCTGACACCACAGAAAGGGGAAAGAGGCCAATAAT
The DNA here is from genome assembly GCA_020310875.1 of Ceratopteris richardii. NCBI lineage: Eukaryota > Viridiplantae > Streptophyta > Polypodiopsida > Polypodiales > Pteridaceae > Ceratopteris > Ceratopteris richardii. The sequence continues at coordinate 104,106,748 of CM035439.1, read as the reverse complement.
AGCAACAATATTAGATTTAAATGTAAAAGATATACATGTGAATATGGGAGATCGAACATCCAATAACATATGTTTTCTCCCATATTCATCTGTTCATTTTGAAGATGCATCTCTCATGGGGAAAGGACAATATGGAATGGTCCATAAAGTGAGAATAACCCACCCGAGATTTATCAATGAATTTTTTTTTTGTACCAAAATTATTCAAATTACATGGTGGTGACTTAATGACGTGAGAGAATGAAGCTATGAATGAGGCCACCATTTTACCTATTACATATGGTGGAATAATTAGTCCATTTGCATTAGCTAGACATCATCGTAAAATCACATGCCTCATTCTTTTAGAGTACTGAATGGTGGTACCTCGGGCATGTGGCTCGAGAAAGTGAAAAAAGATTATTTAAATGTACCATGAAGTAGAAGTATCAAAGACACATAAGGAGATATAGCAATAATGGAGACAAATATTTGGAAGTTTACCAATAGATTGCTGCAAACAGTGTCATTCCTACACACTTGTAATATTTCACATACTAATCTCCATCCACGCAACATATTATTGCATTTTGAAGGTGAGCATTCTTATATCAGATTATGTAACTTTGGAAGAGAAATGGTGGATTGCAATAGAATGCATATCCACTAACCCTCCACAATTCAATAAAAGTCAAGAAACGTATATGATTTCAATAATCCTTTTGCAAATTTTGAAATACATAGATTAAGATAGTTATCCCATTGATAGAAATGGGGTCTATAAGTCTAAATATGCTTTAGAACTAGCATGTGATAGAGATGTATAAAAAAGAGTAGATGAATTACTTAGAGTATTCTCTAATCTTGTTCAATATGGTTTGAAGATATCCGTTAGTGATGGATTAAGACCATATTGAAAAGGATATTCATCAAAAAACATGTTTATTAATCAAACATCATTTTTATCATTGTGTTAGATTTAATTGTTTATTTAGTGTTATATAATAAGTTCTTTGAATTCACGAGTTTCATGATACTTGAAGTGATAATGCGGATTTAATATGAAGTGATTATGATAGATTTGGATATGAAGTAATTATGAGGGATATATATCTATATATCTACATATGCATTTATCTATGTAACTATCAATCAATCTATCTATCTATATTTCTATTCATATATCCAACACTTTATTTGTTTATTTCTTTATCACTATATATACATATCTATCAATCTTTTCATCTATTTATCTATTCACCATCATATTTATCTATCTATTTATCTATATATCTATTCAAATTATGTGGATTCATTCGGATTAAGTGGATTGAATTATGTGGATTCATTAGAATTATGTGGAGTAAATGATGTGGATTCATTTGAATCAAGTGGATTAAATGATATGAAAAAAATTTGAATTAAGTGGATTAAATGATGTGGATTCAAAATTATCTCTATTAAATGATATGGATTCATATGAATTACGTAGAGTAAATGATGTGGATTCATTTGAATTAAATGGATTAAATGATGTGGATTCATTTGAATTAAGTGGAGTAAATGATCTGGATTCATTTAAATTAAGTGGACTAAATGATGTGGATTAATTTGAATTATGTGAATTAAATATGTGGATTCATTTGAATTATATCAATTCATTTGAATTATGTGGACTAAATGATATGGATTATATGAATTATGTGGATTAAATGATATGGATTCATTTGAATTAAATGGATCAAATGATGTGGATTCATGTGAATTAAGTGGAGTAGCCCTTTTGGTAATTTCGATGGTGGATCAACCACAACTGCCTAAACTTTGTTGGGGTCAACTTGTTGGGGTCAACTACCTAATTTTGGTAATTTTGATGGTGGATTCATGTGAAATAAGTGGAGTAGCCCTTTTGGTAATTTTGATGGCGGATCAACCACAACTGCCTAAACTTTGTTGGAACTCGAGAAAGAGAGGGTGAGCCAATGCCTTTCTGACATCATCATTGTGAGAAATCCTTGTAAAAGGATTTGTTTCCTTCAACAGATAATCGAGACATGTGAAATCGCAAATTCACTCCAATGGAACGCACACCATCTTGCACCGAGAGACACTCACTCCATAGTTAAGACAAGCTGTGCACCACATGAGTAGCTATGAGGGCATCCGATGGGAAGGAGAAAATCCATACAGTTGTATGGAGCCACTCTTCTTGATAATAATAGTATAGTGCCTACTATAAGCTCAAAACAAGCAATGTGTAGTGCATATGAGATTGCAGATTCTCTTCTCATCTCATGCATAGTTCTTTCCTTGCAAATCTCATTGATCGAGCCGAATTCCGGTGCTATTTCCTCTCTTTATCTATGCAAAAATGCCCACTTCACTTCTCCCTTCTCAACCAATTTTCTTTTTGTCCTTTATACATAATAGCGACCATGATCACACTATTATGCCTACTACCATGTGTTACAGCTCAATTTGTGCCCATATAGCACTTTGTGTTTGCCATGCGTAGCTGAAACTATGTGGACAGGAGAGACATGCGCAGCTATAAAAATCTAAGATCATCATATGGAGGAAGGTATTGAGAGCGTTTACATCTTATATGGGTCATATATGGAGAAAAAGAAAGGAGATGACAAATAGTCAAAGTAACAGAATCATTTGCATTGGATATCACAACAATGCCATGATTTATCAACGAAATCAAATTTACTAATTTACATTAGCAAATGATGAAGAGAGGAAAGAGAGTGAGACCTGAAACCACTAAATAGGCAAAGAGACCAATGATAACAACAATAGTAGATTCATATGCAAACCATATACACGTGAATATGGAAGATCAAATATACAATAACCTATGTTTGCTCCCATATTCATCTATTCAGTTTGAAGATGCAGCTCTCATGGGGGAAAGACAATATGGAATGGTCCATAAAGTGAGAATAACCCACCCGAGACTCATCAATGAATTTTTTGTAGCAAAAATTATTCAAATTACATGGTGGTGACTTAGCGACGTGAGAGAATGAAGCTATGAATGAGGCCACCATTTCACCTATTACGTATAGTGGAATAATCAGTCCATTGGCATTAGCTAGACACCATAATAAAATCAATTATTTAAACAAACCATGAAGTAGAAGTATCAAAGGCACACACGGAGATATAGCAATAGCGAAGATAAATATTTGGAAGTTTATCAATGGATTGCTGCAAACATTGTCATTCCTACACACTTGTAATATTTCACATAATGATCTTCATCCAGGCAATATATTGTTGCATTTTGAAGGCGAGCATTCTTATATCAGATTATGTGACTTTGGAAGGGCAATGCATTTACCCACAAAAAAGAGTTTTTCAAAGCTATGTGATCTCAAAATATCATTTATAAATGAATGGAGTCGAAATTATTGGTGGATTGCACCAAAATGCATATCCATTATCCCTCCACAATTCAATAAAAACCAAGAAACCTATATGGTTTCAATAATCCTTTTGCAACTTTTGAAATACATAGATTTAGATAGTTATCCCATTGATAGAAATGGGGTTTATAAGTCTAAATTTTCTTTAGAACTAGCATGTGATAGAGATGTATCAAAAAGAGTAGAAGCACATGAATTACTTAGAGTATTCTTGAATCTTGTTTAGTATGGTTTGAAGATATCCATTAGTGATGGATTAAGATCATATTGGAAAGGATGTTTGTCAAAAAACATGTTTATTAATCAAACATCCTTTTTATCATTGTGTTAGATTGAATTGTTTATTTAGTGTTATATAAAAAGTTTTTTAAATTGATGTGTTTTATGATACATGAAGTCATAATGTTGGATTTAATATGAAGTGTTTATGATAGATTTGGATATGAAGTAATTATGAGGGATATATATCTATGTATCTACATATGTATTTACCTATGTAACTATCAATCAATCTATCTATCTATATTTCTATTCATATATCCAACATTCTATTTATTTATTTCTTTATCACCATATATACATATCTATCAATATTTTCATCTATTTATCTATTTATCACCATATTTATCTATTCATGTATCTATATATCTATTCAAATTATGTGGATTCATTTGGATTAAGTGGATTAAATGATGTGGATTTATTTGAATTATGTGGAGTAAATGATGTGGATTCATTTGAATTAAGTGGATTAAATGATATGAATTCATTTGAATTAAGTGGATTAAATAATGTGCATTCAAAATTATCTGGATTAAATGATATGGATTCATACGAATTACGTGGATTAAATTATGTGGATTCATTTGAATTATATGGATTAAATGATGTGGATTCATTTGAATTAAGTGGATTAAATGATGTGGATTCATTTGAATTAAGTGGATTAAATTATGTGGATTCATTTGAATTAAGTGGATTAAATACGTGGATTCATTTGAATTATGTGGATTAAATGATATGGATTATACGATATATGTGGACTAAATGATGTGGATTCATTTGAATTAAATGGATCAAATTATGTGGATTCATGTGAATTAAGTGGAGTCGCGTAGGATTCTCGCATAGCTCATGGCTAGGAGTGGAAGGTAGCAAAATGTTCTTAGATATGGTATTAGAGTGGCGATTATCGGCCTGCTCACATGCGTGCATAGAACAGGAATCGAACCTGTACCATAGCATGAGGGGCACATGAGATAACCAAGGTGCCATGGCTTCTTCATGTACTTTATTGAGGGCAAAAAAACTAGTAGTGTATCCAAGGAGTCTGAATGTTGAACAAAAGGATGGGCTTCCATTCTTATTGACGACGTATGGAGGCAAGAAGGATAGTATGACAATAAAGACAATGAGCAGGCACCTTTGGGCAGCCAATAACTATACCTCTTCATCCGAGTTGTGTGTTGTGTATGAGTAGAGGTGCAGAATATAGAATTGAGATTCCACAATCCACTTACTAGGAAGGGGCGTAGGATGGAGTCTTGAATTTCTCAAGTTGGAACAAAACCAAGAGAAATGCTTGAGGTATGAGTTAAGGAAGGACACCAAGAGCTCCATTCCAGGTACATGTAAATTTAAAATTTTTATTGAATTTTTAAGAGTCAATTATAAGAAGACGTCGCTTTAGGCATCAAGTGTATGGGGAGTATGAGGTAGAAACTCCCATGTAGCCTCAAGAATTCCATCAAAAATAAGTAAGCACAAGCTTTAGGCACCTCCAAAGTAGCCTATTTTTATGATTTTTACATAAATTACAGGATCTATTTTGGATAAGTAGTCATTTTGGGGAAGGGAAATGAAGTCGGAGTTTTCTTAGTTTGGTAGGAAAAATCATGCACACGTAGTGTATTGACTTCCATATAAAATCAAGAATCCAAAATATACCTCAGTATGATGGGAGTTTGAAGCTCTACAAGACCCCCTTCCATCACAGTTTGAGAAAGAATTCAACACCTGAATCTAAGAAACTCCCATTTTGGGCGAGGAAAAAAGAGGTGCAATAGCTATGGATGGATGGGAAAAAGTATATATACTGAGAGTATGGTGTATGAAATTCCTAGGTGAATCATTAGATTCATCAAAATAATAAGTTAAGGAGGAATTTTACTTCCTCAAAAACCCCCTTCCCGCACTTTTTGGAAAAAAATTCAGGTGTTGGTTTTAATTGAACTCCAATTTTGGGAGTAAGAAAAGAGATCATTTCAGAGGCTTCTCATGGATTAGTGCACACTTACATGAAGTATGATGTATAAATTACCATGGAGAAGAGAAAATCCAAGAAAAATCCACATTGGGAGTGGATTACAAGCTTGCTAAGAGCTCCCATTTAAGTTTTTACATGAAAGTAAAAATCTTGACTTAGGCCTCTTTTGGGGAGCGAATTAGCATGCACGAAGGGAGGCTTTGGAAAGGTGAAAATAGGCCCAAGCATCTTCATATATCACTCTCTGAGGTTATGAAGAGAATTTTAGGAATTGCTTCATGGAAGAATGCTTTGGGGAACCCCCAAAAATCACATTTTCACACTTTTTCCAGCCCCTCCAACTGTCCAGTAGTTTAGCATGTCCCACTTGGAATGGCCATATCTTGGGCTAGAAAACTCCAAATTGGACGTGTTATGGCTCCTTTTCAACAGCAAAAGGTCTACTTTTATTTTATGGAAAGAAATTGTAAAAAACATGTAATTTTGTCAGGTCTATACAGCTCTGCAAAGTCTGAACAGTTTTTGGCAACTACCTTCCAGGACCCATATCTTTCAAACTGGGAAGGCAATTTTGAGTAATTTCACTTTGAGTTCTTTACACATGCTATATATTTCAGTTTATGAACATTTGCAGGTCCTAAAGTGGTTTTTGCAGGTCTAAAGAAGGATTATTACTGCATTTTTTACTAAATTTGCATCATTTTGGTAAGCATTTCACCATGCTTTATATTTTGGGGAGTGCTCCAATGTTTTCGGACACTTAAAACTTTATGTTAGGACCTAAGGAGGAAGGTGCAGATGTCTCGGAACTCATAAAAAAGAACTGGATGCATGCAACTCCAATACCAAATCATTTAGGAAGTATGCTTTATGCTTTCAGGCATCTTACTTTATGTTATGGCATGTTTTGTATGTACATGCATAGATTGGATTGCATACATCAAATATTGATCATTGTTGAAATTCTAAAAATATGGATCGATAGGCGAGAAGTACACTTTTTGATTGCTTGCAGGAAAGAGGATTGTAGAAACTACATGGCTATGCAACACAGAGAATTGTTGCTAGCATTTTTTTTTATGCCTTGCAGGTTATGGAGTCCATATATGAGTTTATGGCATATGCCATGGGCATGTCAAGCCATATGTTGTTGGGTGGCCTGTGTGCCACTGAGCTTATGGTTAGTTTTTTTTTTTTGGATTCCATTTCCTGGGGAAATGTTGTCGAAATTTTTCCTACTGCATGGCATTATATACGCACTTGCCTTTCGGTAAGAATGCTATTGCATGGTAACATGCCTTTCTGCAAACATCGATAAGACCTAGGCATGCTTGTAAGCATGTGTTTGATGGACTTAGGACCATCATAGTAGTATACATAAGGCAACTTCAGTAGTAACAGGATCCCTACACATAACCCTTATGGATTTAGACCATAGGATTGCTAAGGGAAGGAGCTACACCTTCACCATCAGTAATGTGCACAAGCAATCCTATAGGTTTTAGGAAGTTGCATATAGGTACGGGAGATACATATATGATACTCTCCAAACAAGTGAATATTTACTTATCTTCACGAGTCTCACACTATGATTAGGAGACTATGGGGTTTTATTAGGAATACCCAATAAGTGACTAGTTTCACTCATGCACATCGCTTGACCAAGTAGTGAAGCATTTCTACTACACGACTAAGGAAACCAATTAGATGGGATCACAGAGATGGGTTTCATGAGACAGCAAGCTTATCGTTACTAGACGTTGGTGCAGGTATGCATTTTTATGGCACCTTAGGTTCTCCATAATTCACTAGTGATGAGGGGAAAATTGGCGCTTGTGAGTAAGCCCACTTGGTGGCTTTTTCCGCCATACATTTCTATTCCATATGATCATGTTTGTGTAGTGGAAGTTTGTGCTTTCATTGGTGTTATGATCATCAAACTTTGCCTTTCCTTCTTTCGCTTATCGTACTCCTATGCATTTTTGCAATGTCTTCGTATGTGCCCTACTTTGCCACAAAAATGATAGTGCACCTGCATTCCTAGATCATTGGAGTTTAGAATTCCATGATTTGATCATGGAAAATTATACTTCCCTTGATTCTGAAAATTCAGAAGGAGGATATGTTGAATATGGAGAATTATGCAAATGGGGTGGGACATAATTAGTGGAAGGTTCTCTAGGTCCCTACACTATCGCATTGATTGCCAATTGATTTTTTGTTTTACCATTGTAAGTATAAATTTTGATAGAATGATTGGTATTCTGATAGATTGCATAATATATTTGTCCTAGATTTTTGAATTTGGTACAAAATACTTGCTTCAACATACTATCATTATTAGCCTTTCGAATCTTCAAGAAGGACCAATCTTAATCTTCCACAAAGCCCCCCACTTTATGTTCTAATTATAAAAGCATATCAATCACCTCATCCAATTGCATCGTTCCTATGTATTGAATAATCATAATTTTTCTTAAGTCCAAATTCAACCCATTAATGAACCACTCTATGATTACATCCATTTGCAATGCATTATCTCATGGAATCTATCAGAGGTGTGTACAAAAAGTGGTAGCATAATCCTATATTGTTCAATAAGGTTGTTGTTTGTTATTTGTAAGAAATCAAAGACTTGAGCGAGCATCTTTTTCAAGCAAAAACATTGCAAGAAAGCTTCTTTGAGTGTTGTATACATTAGAAATGAATGAATTCAAATTCTGTTAACCACTTGGCTACTTCATTTACAAGTGTTTTTTGTTGTCTAATGAGTTTGAAGAATTTCATTCTCACTACTTGAGAGAATGTTATCCTTCAAGAACTTGCGATTCATTTGAGACACCCTAGCCTTATAGTGTTTTGCATCAGATAGATTATCTAAAATTTTCTAAAACATCAAAATTAATTTTGAATGCTCTATCATGAGCATCAAGGCCATCACCCGAAAATACATCAAATTTTGCATAGAAAACCTCTCTTGGGACTAATCTTTGCAAGATAAGAATCTTCATTTTCCATCGATGTAGGACTAAATTGTTCTACGGTGCTCACTACCTCATTGGAAATTGAGTAAAGTTATGCTCGAATCGTGAAGGAATTGGTAAGGGTGTTGTTTAATGCCACTCATCGATTTCTTCTGCATTTGGTTTGCTAATCGGCCTTTTGAAAGTCCAAAAATTTTGGAAGAATCAACTATCTTGTCTTACCAGTGTTTGAATATTAGCAACTTCACTAATCTCTAGTGGAACATTTTCCATAGAGGATATGGTAACTTTAAAATGATCACTAGATGAGAAAGGTTGTGTTTGTTTGCCTGACACTTCATCCATCTAATTAGATGCTCTAGAATAACTTTTGGTTCAACAATCACTAGCTTTTCCTGAGCCATAATAACGTCGAGAGACACTAAAATTCTCTCGACGTTTAATTTGTTACACTCTAGTGTAGAATCTGTTACCATTAGTGTCCATGTGAAAGGACTAATGGTCATCAAACACTTTTGGATATGTTCTTTAATAAAACATATAGTGGTCTCGTCAGCAACAGACTATAACTTCCAACGCATTTGTAACACCTGAGAAGTCTGTGTTCGTGCTTCCTCTGTATTGTGTTTTTCTATGTATTCTACAACCTATGCGGAGCACCATATACGACGCTTGGAGCTCAATTTTCTACTCTGAGGATATCATCATGGAGCTGGAGCTCAATTTTCTACTCTAAGGATATCATCATGGAGCTCTCAACAAGGAGAGCGCATTGTGGTGCATCGCCATCAAAATACTTTACTAGTATTAGAGTGTCTCGATGCAAAAGCTTTGTTCCTTTTTTATGTGTGAAGCAAGCATCCACCCACCAACCTAAGGCTTCCTCCAAGGCTTATGACTAAAGCAATGACCAAGGCATTGACCTTGACATACCTTTTCATCCAAGTCATTGTTGGCGCCATTGGCTATGCGCGAGGGAGGACCTCAATGATCAAGGAAGACGAAGGTTCCCGGTACTTCCAGAGAGGTCACCCATCCTAGTAATGTTCCCCTTGGAGCTCGCTTAACTATGAAAATCACTTGCCACTAAGCTACACTCTTTTGGCCCTTGAAGAAGGAGAAAGACTAAGGTTCACATTATCGTCAACAAGTTTTGGGCCCTCAAAGCTTCATTCTTTGCTTTCAAAGCCTATTTTTTAAGCATTTTTGGCATAAATATGTAGCTGTTATGGGAGCTTGCACCATTGCAGGAGGTATGTTCAGTACGGTGATTTGTTGAGCCATTTTGGAGTACTTTTGTACATATTTCTCTCCAGAGAGGTCCAAGAATATCAAGAAGAGTGTTGTTTGTACTTCGGCAATGAATATTCACCTTTTGGGAAATGTTTTCAGCCACACTAGTTAATCTACAAGTTTCAAAGGTTTTAGTTGTGGTGGGAGCACCCACCACAAGTCTATGCAGGCTTTTGAGCCTAAAGAACAGAGTTGAAAGACACTTGCAGATGTTGTTGGCCAATGTTTGGGTAGTTAATTCAGCTTTTCAGTGCCATTTTATTGCATATATTGAGCACATACACACTATGTACACTTCTGTAGATATCGCTTATGTACGTCCATGTGGTCATTGATATAGCGGTTATGTTTTTGCATAAAGCCTTTTATGTTTGATAAAGAAGGTCGTGGTGAGGTTTTCTTAACTGACATTAGGAAAAAAAGTGAACTTTGCATGTGCCTTGTAAGGATTTCTAATTTTTAGGAATTAAAATGGTTAATTAGGTGGATTAAGAGGCTGGGAAAAACCACTGGTGGTATTGTATAATAAAATAAAGAATAAAATCGAAGGAGGGATTCGTGTGATTTCGTAGTCCTTAGATATCTTCGTTGGACGACCATGATCAAAAGCAAAATATGGGAACTAAAAGTAAAAAAAAAAACAGAACACTCTGTCAATAAAAGACAAAATAGCTACAGTTGTGGGAGGAGAGAGACTCAAATTTCGAACTCAGCGTCGCATGGCTGCCGTTGGATCTTCTTTAACTTAAATGGGGGAGATTTCACCCAGTTCTCTGGCACTACAAGAAAAAATTCCCACACTCTCTACCACTAGAAGACAAAATTTCAAAATTCCATGAAGGATGCTTTGTGTTGCGCGTAGTTTCTCAGCCGTCTGATAAAAGAAATCCAAGGATGTGCATTGAACAACTATTGATCCATGTAAGGATCAAATCGCCATCCGATCATTTCCAAATCCAATGGTTTAAATTCTAGGTGCCTTTTTCTTTTCAAGGAGCAACCATAACCATTAGATGTAAGCAAAATCTAAGGGCTACAATTTAAAGCCACCCATTTCTCAAGAAATGAATTTTGAAGGGGTCCAAGGGTTCTATTTGAATCACATGTCTTTCCAAAACTGCTTGAAGGACGAAACCATGAATTTTGACATGTTTATGTGGTTTTGACTGGCCCAAACCAAGGGAAGCCTATACCTAGCCTATGTGATTAAGCTACTAGACTGTGTCCACCACCCTCTTCTCATTGGTCCATCACTAATCACTCCTTAAGCCAAAAGGCCCATGCATGGTTCATTTTTTTCCCTAATGAAAGACACCCACATGTCCAAGTCTCTTCGGTGATGCAGGTGGAAGACTTACCCAGTCTTGCCATAGGAGATGTATGATAGTTGTTCATAGGTGCTCGATAAATCTAGTTGGCTTCTTTTGGGTAATTGATTATATGCAGTGGAGTCAATGATTCACTATGCAAGTAAACATGTCAATACTTGTAGTTTTATGAGATTTGGACATTGGTCATATGCTCATTTTGCAAAGGATACTCTAGCAAAAGTTTCCCAGATTTTTAATTTTGTCAACTATATAGTGGTGGATTTACTCCTTGATACACTTATTGATGTGAGCACATTTATTCTCACATAATCCTTTTGGTTGGTCATTACTATTCATTAATTCATTTTTCTAGGAAGGCTACTGAATTTTCTCCCAGAATCTGACACTTGGTCATCCTTCGTTGAGCTTTAGTGATGTTTGGACTCTTCTAGCTCCATTAGCATTCTATTCAGTTCTCTACCATCATGGCATCAGATGTCTCATGCATGTATGGTGGATCAAGTTCTAGTGCCAGTGTTTTGAGGAAGAATTATAACTTGCAAGGCAAAGTCCATTTTGAGATCCAAAAATTTGATGCACAAACTTTGCTCTATGGAAGAATCAGATTAAAGATATGCTGATTCGGAGGAGGCAATGGAAGCAAGTAAATGGAATCCAAAGAAGCCTGCTGACATGGATGAAGATGATTGGGATGAGTGAGATAAAATGGCTAGGCCTACCATTTGATTGCACCAGTAGATAATGTTTATTTTATAGTTTTTAGATTGTGAAAGTGCGGAGGAGGTTTGGAAGAAGTTATGTAATGCATATGAAAAAGGGACGGCATCAAATAAAGTGTATCTGATGAGAAAGTTATATGACCTTCACACGAAGAACACAAATAGTGTTGTTGCTCATCTAAATGAATTTGATGCTATAGTTACAAGCGTAGAAAATGGATATGGATAATGAAATGAAAGAAGTCTTCTTGTTATGCACCTTTCCATCATCATGCGATACATTTTGCACAACTATTAGCAATAGTGCACATGGTGGTAAACTGCTCTATGATGACATATGTGGAGCCCTCTTGAGTGAGCAAATTCATAGAAAATCTATGGTTGGCACTCAAAGTGGAGATGCATATAATGTTTGTGATTCTTACCAAGGAAAGAGTCAGCAATGTGGCAAGAGCAAGATTGAGGAAAAGAATGGTCAACAAAATAAGAGTAGAAGTAAATCAAGGAAGAGGGATATTGAATGCCATTTTTTTCATAAGAAAAGACACATGAAGAAAAATTGTTATTCATTAAAGAATGCTCAGGGTAAAGGATAGAACATTGATGGGCATTATAAACAGCTACTTGCACCATCTACTTCGATTGTGAAGATTGAAGAAATTAATGCTATTTTTTATGATGTTGATGTGTTGAAACTTGATAGCACTTTGCCAACTGAGGCTCTTATGGATGATTCTCTTTCCCACATGTGGCTGCTAGATTCTGATGCTTCTTTCCATGTGAGACCACACAAAGAATGGTTTTCTAATTATGCAACAAAGTCTCTTGGTACCATGAGACTTGGTGACGCTCTCTCTCTCTCTGTGTGTGTGTTTCTCTGTCTCTCTCTCTCTCTCTCTCTCCCTCTCTCTCTCTCCCTCCCTCCCTCCCTCTCTCTCTCCCTCCCTCTCTCTCACTCTCTCTCCTTCTCTCTCCCTCCCTCTCTCTCTCTAAACGGACCTCTATCTCTATAGATATGAAGTTTTGGTAAGTAGATCGCACATATTGTAGCACTCTTTTTCCTTTCTTTATGTTTTTGCTTTACTAATATGTTCTCTGTTTGGTTTTGCAAGAGATCTTGGGATCAAATCCTTGGAAATTCGAGGAAGGAGAACTTCAAGTGGATTTTGATGACCTTGATTCAAACAATTCTCTCTCTCTCTCTCTCTCTCTCTCTCTCTCTCTTTTCCTCTCCTTCCCTCTCTCTCTCTAAGCACACCTCTATTTTTATAGATCTGACGCTTTGGTAAGTAAATCGCACATATTGTACCACTCTTTTTTCTTTCTTTATGTTTTTCCTTTTCTAATATCTTCTTTCATTAATTTTGGAAGAGATTTTTGGGATCAAATTTTTAGAAATTTGACGAAGGAGAACTTCAAGTGGATTGTAACAACCTTGATTCAAACAATTATATCAATGTAAGTGAGAGATATATCACTCTTTTTTCTTTCTTTATGTTTTTTCTTTTCTAATATCTTCTCTTTTTAGTTTTGTTTTCGATTGAGAGAGAGAGAGGGAGAGATATATACATATACATACACACTCACATATGTATAAACACACACATGCATATGAATACAAACATGCATATGCATACACATACGCATGCATAATGCATATGCGTACACACATGCACATGCATACACACATGCACATGCATACACACATGCATATGCGTACACACATGCACATGCATACACACATGCATATGCATACACATACACACATACACAATGCATATGCATACACACATGCATATGCATACACATACACACATACACAATGCATATGCATACACACATACAAAATGCATATGCATACACACGTACATAATGCATATGCATACACATATACACATGCATATGCATACACATACACATGCACATGCATACAAATATGCATATGCGTACACACATGCACATGCATACACACATGCATATGCATACACATACACACATACACAATGCATATGAATACACACATGCATATGCATACACATACACACATACACAATGCATATGCATACACACATACACAATGCATATGCATACACACGTACATAATGCATATGCATACACATTCATGCATATGCATACACATACATGCATGCATATATATGTACACACATACATGCATATGCATACACACATGAATATGCATACATGAATGTAATACATGCATGCATATGCATACAACAATGCATATGCATACAAGCATGCATATGCATACAAGCATGCATATGCATACAAGCATGCATATGCATACAAGCATGCATATGCATACAAGCATATGCATACATGAATGCATATGCATACAAGCATGCATATGCATACAAGCATGCATATGCATACAAGCATGCATATGCATACAAGCATGCATATGCATACAATTGTATGCATACAAGCATGCATATGCATACAATTGTATGCATACATGAATGCATGTATACATATGCATACATACATAAAAATATACATACATATACACACATACACAATGCATATGCATACACATACACACATACATACATACACAATGCATATGCATACACACATACACAATGCATATGCATACACACGTACATAATACATATGCATACACATTCATGCATATGCATACACATACATGCATGCATATATATGTATACACATACATGCATATGCATACATACATGAATATGCATAAATGAATGCATATGCATACAAGCATGCATATGCATACATGCAAGCATATGCATACATGCATGCATATGCATACATGCATGCATATGCTTACATGAATGCATATGCATTCACGCATGCATATGCATACATGCATGCATATGCATACAAGCATGCATATGCATACATGAATGCATGTGCATACAAGCATGCATATTCATACAAGCATGCATATGCATTTAAGCATGCATATGCATACATGAATTCATATGCATACAAGCATGCATATGCATACATGCATGCATATGCATACATGCATGCATATGCATACAAGCATATGCATACATGAATGCATATGCATACAAGCATGCATATGCGTACAAGCATGCATATGCATACAAGCATGCATATGCATGCAATTTTATGCATACATGATTGCATGTATAAATATGCATACACACATACACATATACATACACATACACACATACACAATGCATATGCATACACACATGCATATGCATACACATACACACATACACAATGCATATGCATACACATATAGACAATGCATATGCATACACACGTTCATAATACATATGCAGACACATTCATGCATATGCATACACAATATACAAGCATGCATATGCATATAAAATTGCATATGCATACATGAATGCATATGAATACAAGCATGCATATGCATACAAGCATGCATATGCATGCATGAATGCATATGCATACAAGCATGCATATGCATACAAGCATGCATATGCATACAAGCATGCATATGCATACAAGCATGCATATGCATACAATAATATGCATATGCATACATGAATATGCATATGCATACATGAATATGCATATGCATACATGAATATGCATATGCATACATGAATATGCATATGCATACATGAATATGCATATGCATACATGAATATGCATATGCATACATGAATATGCATATGCATACATGAATATGCATATGCATACATGAATATGCATACATGAATGCATATGCACATATGAATATGCATGCATGAATGCATATGCATACAAGCATGCATATGCATACAAGCATGCATATGCATACAAGCATGCATATGCATACAAGCATTCATATGCACATATGCATATGCATGCATGCATGCATATGCATACAAGCATGCATATGCATACAAGCATGCATATGCATACATGAATATGCATATGCATACATGCATGCATATGCATACATGAATGCATATGCACATATGCATATGCATGCAAGCATGCATATGCTTACAAGCATGCAAGCATGCATATGCATACAAGCATGCATATGCATACGTGAATGCATATGCATATATGCATATGCATGCATGAATGCATATGCATGCATGAATGCATATGCATACATGAATATGCATATGCATATGCATGCTTGTATGCACATTGCCACCATAATTTTGTATTCGATTCTTATATGGAAGTGCTCTGTCACATTTTGTATTTGATTCATATATAGAAGTGGTTTGCCACACTTTTGTACATTTTTCATTTATGGAATATACAACTTTCTGTACATGATTCATTGATCATTTTTGCTCATATAAGTTTATGTTTTGGTTGCCATTAGAGTACATAACACATGTACTCAGTTGGGCAAAGTGTATTGTCTTTTGCTAGACAACATCATGCTATAGCAAAAGACAACATATTCTGCCCAAAAAAATTTATGCAGAAGAGGTCGTTGGTATACGTGTCAGTAGCTCTAGTATGGACGTCGGTATAGGCATCGGTACGCCCAGTGCGGGCACCGGTATGGACGTCGGTATAAGTGTTGATAAAACCGAGGCATATACCGACGCATATACCGACGCTTATACCGACGCTTATACCGGCATCGATACCGGCGCTTTCTTTCCGATGCGTATACCGAATCTAACACCGACGTTGCGAAGAAATCATGCCCGTTCATTTGCCTCGGTAGCATCCTCGGTATACCTTCGATATGTTATAGTGATTGGATATCACAACAATGCCATGATTTATCGGCAAAATCAATTTATCAATTTACATTACCAAATGATGAAGAGAGGAAAGAGAGTGAGACCTGACACCACAGAAAGGGGAAAGAGGCCAATAATAACAACAATATTAGATTTAAATGTAAAAGATATACATGTGAATATGGGAGATCGAACATCCAATAACATATGTTTTCTCCCATATTCATCTGTTCATTTTGAAAATGCATCTCTCATGGGGAAAGGACAATATGGAATGGTCCATAAAGTGAGAATAACCCACCCGAGAATTATCAATGAATTTTTTTTTTGTACCAAAATTATTCAAATTACATGGTGGTGACTTAGTGACGTGAGAGAATGAAGCTATGAATGAGGCCACCATTTTACCTATTACATATGGTGGAATAATTAGTCCATTTGCATTAGCTAGACATCATCGTAAAATCACATGCCTCATTTTTTTAGAGTACCGAATGGTGGTACCTCGGGCATGTGGCTTGAGAAAATGAAAAAAGATTATTTAAATGTACCATGAAGTAGAAGTATCAAAGACACATAAGGAGATATAGCAATAATGGAGACAAATATTTGGAAGTTTACCAATAGATTGCTGCAAACAGTGTCATTCCTACACACTTGTAATATTTCACATAACAATCTCCATCCACGCAACATATTATTGCATTTTGAAGGTGAGCATTCTTATATCAGATTATGTAACTTTGGAAGAGAACTGCATTTACCCACAAAAAAGAGTTTTCCAAAGCTACGTGATCTCAAAATATCAATTACAAATGAGTGGAGTCGAAAGTATTGGTGGATTGCACTAGAATGCATATCCACTAACCCTCCACAATTCAATAAAAGTCAAGAAACGTATATGATTTCAATAATCCTTTTGCAAATTTTGAAATACATAGATTTAGATAGTTATCCCATTGATAGAAATGGGATCTATAAGTCTAAATATGCTTTAGTACTAGCATGTGATAGAGATGTATAAAAAAGAGTAGATGAATTACTTAGAGTATTCTCTAATCTTGTTCAATATGGTTTGAAGATATCCGTTAGTGATGGATTAAGACCATATTGAAAAGCAGGAGAGACATGCGCAACTATAAAAGTCAAAGATCATCATATGGAGGAAGGTATTGAGAGCGTTTACATCTTATATGGGTCATATATGGAGAAAAAGAAAGGAGATATTGGAATGACTTTCAATCTATTTCATGGCAGGCAAAGCTTCATAATCCAAACATGATGAAGAGGGAGGGCAGCAAAGCCATTCACAATGGATGCTGCCTACAACTTGAATGCATAACCAAAGTGAATGGAGTATAACTCAAAGGAGCAAGGGAAGTATATTTCCACTCTTGTTTTTTCTGGGAAGTTTAACTTGAGTTTCGAATGAAATATTGATTGTAAGCATATAAATCTAAATATGCACAATGAATCGTTTATAAATAATTATGTATAGCATTCATTAGCTATAAGGGTTGAAAGGACAATCTATTTAATTAGGGAAGCCTCCAAGTTGGTTTCTATAAACATGGTTGTTAGTATGTCACTCCATAGTAGTTGATCAACCTTGGATGTATGCTGCTATTTGCTCGAGTGTTTGATTTCAATAATTTTTAGCTGACTGGAAAGCTTGTCTCTCTAAAAAACATAAAGATAACTAAGATTAGAGCTTATTTGAATTTTGTGCACATAAAACAGGGAACATCTATCAATTTTTGAAAGTTTTGGCAATGGATTTTGAAGCAACATCCACAATTTAAACGGAATTTTTAGTACTTTCAAATGAGAAATGGAGGTGTATACCATATTTTGTGTTGCATAATATGTTGTAAGTTATTGGAGAGGCTTAAAAAGGGCCTTAAGCTTTTAGATTAGTTTTCATGACTCAAGATCATTATAAATGTGCAAATTATAAGTGAAGCTCATTTTTCTATGTTGGTTCATCCAAATGGGAACCACCTAGATGTGTTTGTATGCATTTATCAGAGATATATAGAGTAAAGTCTCCAAATAAGTTTAATATCATGCCACCCAATATACCAGTTTATCAAAAGTCTTTCAAGCCTTCATTCATAGTTTTGCGCATTAAGATATGGGTATATGGTTATTTTTGAAACGATCAAACGGATGCCATTCAAAAGTTATGGCTCCATTATGATAATTAAATTAGAGTTCTTACAAGTGGCACAAAGATAACATGATATGTATCATTCAAGTAGACTTGTCACAAGTAGTGGAAAGACTTGCTGTAACTAGCAAGATGATATGTATAATTCAATACATTTATTGCCTTTTTTTTGAACTTTTCACAATCATCAACAGCAAGATAAAAGGTCCAGTGGTGCGAGCCCGTGTAACCTACTGGTTTGATGTCTTGAGTCTCTGAGAGAAAGTCCTGAGTTCAAGTCTTGGCTTGACATAACATGAGTGCCTCTACCTTAAGAGGTCGGGTGTGAGTGTGTTTCCAATTCATTGCACTCTAAAAAAAATGGTCACGTGCAGTACATCATGTGCTAGATGGGAGACAACGTTATTGCTTTAGGAACAATGCCACTAGCCTCCTCATTCATATCGATGTTTAGGTGATGGTGGACGAGCATGTTGGGCGGGGTCTCATGCAAGTTGGTTGTTGCACAAACGCCATAGCGGCCGCTCACAAGGTGCCAATAAACTGATCCAGATAGCCACATGGAGGCCCCCACCAAATATTGTTCCATACCTGACGTACTTATCAGCTCCTTGCACTCTCTTATCTGTTGCATTAACCTCAAACAGTTACTATCCCTCTCCTTGATCATCTCCACAGCTTCCAGGATAGCATCTTGAAGGGTGGGTGCAGGGCCTTCGGAATTTCTCTGTGGATCATAGAGCTTTTGAAAGTAAAGGAGGGAAACAATGTTGAAGAAATCTCCTTCCATGTATTCTTTTTTGAAGGAGATGACATCGTTTGTTATGGAGATATGCTGGATCCAATTCTTGTGGAATTCGAGAAACAGAGGGTGAGCCAATGCCTCATCGTCAAGTTCAAAGCCTTGGCTATATTCAATCGCTACAGCGCACGCCGCACATGCACTTGCGTCGACGCGGATTGGAAGATAGGTTTCCACATCTGGAAGTTGGCGGCGCTTACGATAAGCCACCTATAAATGCAACGTTTTCACAAGCTCGTTGTCGAAAGAACGAAGAAGAAAGAAAGAAAGAAACAAGAGAGTGAGCAGAAGCCGCATGCAGAGCGATACCTGCGTTAGGCTAGCTTCCAAAAAGTCACAGACGGCCTTGCGCAGTCGAGCCTTCTGCTTCGGAGGCATTTGGTGACACACTGCACGCCACCACTAGGCCGCGATAGCAGTGAGAATGCCTCCAAGTTGAGGCGTAGTGCGATTGGCCTGGACGTAGGTGTCCCGGAACACGGGGAGTACACTCTCAACCAGCTTGTCAGCTCGCTCAGGATCCGCACCCAACTCCGTTGAGTCGTCGAGGACGGTGTCCATCACAAAGATCCAGCACATCATGTTCATGACTTGCGGCATACGCTCGCTGATGCCGTCGGGGTAGCTCAGGGTCGCCAGCAAGTAGAAGGCTGATTTGATAAGATGCTCTGCTGCGAAGGAGCTTGGACGGCCGTCTGCGCCAGGTATGTTGGTGAAGCGTGCTAATAGCCACGCCTCAGACACCTCCTTCAAGGCTCTGTTGTCTGGATGGTTACGCCAGTGGAAAGAGCACGGAATGGGAGGGATGACGATGTTATGCACCTGCGCTAGGAGACCTAAGTCCTCAGACATAGCATTCTCCATGGAAGAGAGCTGTCCATCAGGTTTGTGGGCGTGAGGCTCGAAGGCGGTCGCATCTGTCTGAGGTTCCATGGGGGCCTCCTGGGAAGAGCTGCGATGGAGTGTCCCTCAGGGAAGCTTACACATTTATAGTAGAATATGATATGAAGGACGGATCACG
Organism: Ceratopteris richardii; assembly: GCA_020310875.1. Classification (NCBI taxonomy): domain Eukaryota; kingdom Viridiplantae; phylum Streptophyta; class Polypodiopsida; order Polypodiales; family Pteridaceae; genus Ceratopteris; species Ceratopteris richardii. The sequence goes on along the minus strand of CM035439.1, from coordinate 104,086,055 downwards.
GCAGAATGCCTACACACCGTTTATGAGTGCTTTTTTTGCATCCAGCTGGAACTTCGATGATCATTAAATGAGTGAATGAACAAAAACGCCTAAAATCATCAATGATCGTCTCCATCATCATTGCAATGAACTATCATAGCCAGCTTCAAAAGGACTATGTGCCCTACTTGCACGTTGTATTCCAATAATTTAGATTTGATCCCAACTCTTCATTCTCTAGAGATGCCAATGTCCATAGCATATGGACAGAAGTATATGCAGCCTACTTGCACGTTGTATTCCAAATTCCAATCAAGGCCTAAATTTCACGGCCAAGATAAAATGTCATATGACGGACAAAATTTTGCTTCTACCTTTCTTTCATAAGAGAAATTTTGACATGTTTTATACAAGGCATATGTAATATAATATATGTACAATCTAAAAAAAATGACAGGAAAATTACCAATCCGAGCTTGGCATTTGATAAGAAGCCAAAAGACACCTGTTTTGACAGCCAAAATGGCCAATGGCAAAATGCCTGTCAATTTTAGGCCCTGGTTCCAATAATTTAGATTTCAGCCTTGATAGTCAATGTATCCGTTATCTATGATTAACATGAATTGTTGAGTCGTACGCTTTAAATACACATTGCTTTGACTTTCCCCAATCTACAATGCATTATAAAATATATCATGCAAATTCTTGTTTCATATTCGTACACATCATGTTATTGTTTTGTTATAAAGTAATTTGGACAAGGAACTAAGTTAATGTTAACATCTAGGTGCTTTTGCAGTATTAGATAAGTTATAAACATAGCTTCTATTTAAATCTTACGAATGGGAAGGAGGAGTTGTGGGTTCAATCTTTGCAAGCGTGGAGAGGAGAGAGTTTCGCCCAAGGTCTCTAGAAGCTAGATAAGTTATAAACATAGGTTATGGATAATTCTTACGAATGGGAAGGAGGAGTTGTGGGTTCAATCTTTGCAAATGTGGAGAGCATGGAGTTTCCCACAAGGGCTCTAGAGCTTCTAGTGATTTACTCCTTTAGGACCACCTTTCTAGATAAAGGGCGGTGAGGACTAAACATGGAAAAGATTCACATGTAAAAGTAGCTCCAGATACTCCAAAGATTACGATTCGTTCCAAAATTTATACAATGGCAGTTTGCTTGTAGAGTCATAGGTCATTTTCTCTAGCATGGAGACTAGGATCTAGTTTGTAACATTTTTAACACAGTGCAACTTTCATGGTCACCTTGGTAACTTCATCATTTTCTCCACACATTTCATGAGACCTTGATGGCTTCATTATATTCTTCTTAAGGCTTCCTACGTTTCATTTATTCAATCCAATAATAGAAAAATACCAAATATGCTCATTTTATTTGGGGATTTTCAAATAAGCACGGATAAGAAATTAGATACACATAAATTTTAATCAAAAGTACTTTCGATCGAAAAGCTAATTTTAAGCAAAACTAAATTTTTTTTTTTCATTCAATTGAAAAGCTTACTCTGCACATGCTTCTTGACAAGTTCTTAGAGCTCTACTAGTACCATACCTCTCATAGAGCCCTTTCCTCACCATATCATTCAAGTATTGCTCTATTTTTCATTTATTTTCTATTTTATTGCTATGTTCATAGTGTTTAATGCATATGTTATGATTTTCATATGTGTCTCTTACATATGTATGATTTGTATTTGTGTGATTGGTTTTATGTATATTAATTATCAACAATATACATGTTTGAATTGCGAAAATATTATTACTTGTATACTTTGATGAATCAAATTAAAATAATCCACTAGTGTGATTGTCTGACTCGCTACATCAATTCTTACTATGACAATAGTATAGGATTGAGCCATAGATGATAGACCTATTGAGGTTGTTGGAATCGCTGTTTCAATTCTTACTCTCTCAATAGTATAGGGAGTGTATATGGACTATTGTGATTGTTTGATAATTTGACTCTTACTCTCACAATAATCACTTAGATTCATGTGAGCATGATTACAATGTAGGTCACAGGGTGTATAGAAACTATTGTAATTGTCTACTTCTTTGACTCCTACTATCACAATAGTTATATACTCTCATGTGATAGCTTCTTAGATTCACTTCAAGATGGTAGCTTCTTAGATTCACTTCAAGATCATAATTAAATTTTCTATTCAATAATAAATCTACTTATCTAACTATCTATCCATATTTCTAAGCATGAAATTATTCATCTATTTATGCATGCACTTTGTCATCAATCTATGTATCCATCTATCTACCTATTCATTTATCTATCCATTCAGAATTATCTATCCATTCAATTATTCATCTATCTATAATTTATTTATCTATATATAGATCCATGTCTCTATATTCATCTATCTATTCAACTATCTATCCATTCAATTATTAATATATCTATCATTTATTTATCTATATATAGGTCTATCTATCTATATTTATCTATCTATTCAATTATCTATCCATGCAATTATTCATGTGTCTATCATTTATTTATTTATATATTGATCTATCTATGCATACACTTATTGATTTATCTATTTATATGTGTACTTAAAATGTATTTAAGTATCTATGATTTTATTTATGAGTCTTATGTTTTATTATTGCTTTTATGAATTATATTAGTGTTTAAAGATTTAATATCAATCAAAATTTTAATTTTAACTGATAGTCTATATTTTATATTTGCACAGATGATAGATAAAATAAATAATCATGGGTGAAAGATTTTGGAAGCATTTGTCTACGCGTACATGTACAGAATGCGAGAAGAACATATCACAATAGCAATGGAATGTCACATTACAAGGATTCTGCAATGAACTATAGGAGATTCAATCTGACCTACTATTGATTTCCTCAACCTCGCATAGTCTCTTGAACCTTGTTCACAATCTTGGTGTCTTGAACTCTGTCCTCAACCTTAGTATCTTGAACCTCCTTCTCACCCATGTTAGATATCTTGAAACCTCAATCAAGGAATACCCAGGGTTTTCGAAGGGCTTCATAACTCCAAGCTAGCTCATTAGAAATGGAAAGTTCATTCCAAGTGCTTTCCAATAGTATCTTACATGCCTCAATCCAACCTACTGATTGAGAGATACACCCCAATCTTTATTGCATAGAGTTTTCAAAGTGCCACCTTCCATATTCCTACCTTTTCGCATGAAAGAGTGCCCAAGCATCCTTTTTACAGGCCATTGGGTCAGTCCACCTTGCCCAAGCCTCCTTACTAGGCTCTGATACCCATTCAATGAACTATAAGAGACTTGAACTCACAACCTCTTGGTTAGGAATGTGATGGCTAACCACTTGCCCGAAAAGCCATGATTGAGGATTACTTCGTAATGCTCCATCTTAGGGTGCAGTTCAACAATATCTTATCTTTCAAGGGTGTGGTTCAACCATGTCCTACCTATCACTTTATTATAAATTTCATTGGACAACTATCTAGAATAACATACATCAATATTGAAGATAAATTTGGAAGTGTATTAGGAGGAGCACAAGTACTAGAAGAACAAGTGTCCAAAGAGCTCACTGACATCTTTGGACAAATAGTCAAAGTAACATAATCATTTGCATTGGATATCACAACAATGCCATGATTTATCAACGAAATCAAATTTACTAATTTACATTAGCAAATGATGAAGAGAGGAAAGAGAGTGAGACCTGAAACCACTAAATAGGCAAAGAGACCAATGATAACAACAATAGTAGATTCATATGCAAACCATATACACGTGAATATGGAAGATCAAATATACAATAACCTATGTTTGCTCCCATATTCATCTGTTCAGTTTGAAGATGCAACTCTCATGGGGGAAAGACAATATGGAATGGTCCATAAAGTGAGAATAACCCACCCGAGACTCATCGATGAATTTTTTGTAGCAAAATTATTCAAATTACATGGTGGTGACTTAGCGATGTGAGAGAATGAAGCTATGAATGAGGCCACCATTTCACCTATTACATATAGTGGAATAATCAGTCCATTGGCTTAGCTAGACATCATAATAAAATCAATTATTTAAACAAACCATGAAGTAGAAGTATCAAAGGCACACACGGAGATATAGCAATAGCGAAGATAAATATTTGGAAGTTTATCAATGGATTGCTGCAAACATTGTCATTCCTACACACTTGTAATATTTCACATAATGATCTTCATCGAGGCAACATATTGTTGCATTTTGAAGGCGAGCATTCTTATATCAGATTATGTAACTTTGGAAGGGCAATGCATTTACCCACAAAAAATAGTTTTTCAAAGCTATGTGATCTCAAAATATCATTTATAAATGAATGGAGTCGAAACTATTGGTGGATTGCACCACAATGCATATCCATTATCCCTCCACAATTCAATAAAAACCAAGAAACCTATATGGTTTCAATAATCCTTTTGCAACTTTTGAAATACATAGATTTAGATAGTTATCCCATTGATAGAAATGGGGTTTATAAGTCTAAATTTTCTTTAGAACTAGCATGTGATAGAGATGTATCAAAAAGAGTAGAAGCACATGAATTACTTAGAGTATTCTTGAATCTTGTTTAGTATGGTTTGAAGATATCCATTAGTGATGGATTAAGATCATATTGGAAAGGATGTTTGTCAAAAAACATGTTTATTAATCAAACATCCTTTTTATCATTGTGTTAGATTGAATTGTTTATTTAGTGTTATATAAAAAGTTTTTTAAATTGACGTGTTTTATCATACATGAAGTCATAATGTTGGATTTAATATGTAGTGTTTATGATAGATTTGGATATGAAGTAATTATGAGGGATATATATCTATATATCTACATATGTATTTACCTATGTAACTATCAATCAATCTATCTATCTATATTTCTATTCATATATCCAACATTCTTTTTATTTATTTCTTTATCACCATATATACATATCTATCAATCTTTTCATCTATTTATCTAATTATCACCATATTTATCTATTCATGTATCTATATATCTATTCAAATTATGTGGATTCATTTGGATTAAGTGGATTAAATGATGTGGATTTATTTGAATTATGTGGAGTAAATGATGTGGATTCATTTGAATTAAGTGGATTAAATGATATGAATTCATTTGAATTAAGTGGATTAAATAATGTGCATTCAAAATTATCTAGATTAAATGATATGGATTCATACGAATTACGTGGATTAAATTATGTGGATTCATTTGAATTATATGGATTAAATGATGTGGATTCATTTGAATTAAGTGGATTAAATGATGTGGATTCATTTGAATTAAGTGGATTAAATTATGTGGATTCATTTGAATTAAGTGGATTAAATACGTGGATTCATTTGAATTATGTGGATTAAATGATATGGATTATATGATATATGTGGATTAAATGATGTGGATTCATTTGAATTAAATGGATCAAATTATGTGGATTCATGTGAATTAAGTGGAGTCGCGTAGGATTCTCGCATAGCTCATGGCTAGGAGTGGAAGGTAGCAAAATGTTCTCAGATATGGTATTAGAGCGGCGATTATCGGCCTGCTCACATGCGTGCATAGAACAGGAATTGAACCTGTACCATCAGCATGAGGGGCACATGAGATAACCAAGGCGCCATGGCTTCTTCATGTACTTTATTGAGGGCAAAAAAAGCTAGTAATGTATCCAAGGAGTCTGAATGTTGAACAAAAGGATGGGCTTCCATTCTTATTGACGACGTATGGAGGCAAGAAGGATAGTATGACAATAAAGACAATAAGCAGGCACCTTTGGGCAGCCAATAACTATACCTCTTCATCCGAGTTGTGTGTTGTGTATGAGTAGAGGTGCAGAATATACAATTGAGATTCCACAATCCACTTACTAGGAAGGGGCGTAGGATGGAGTCTTGAATTTCTCAAGTTGGAACAAAACCAAGAGAAATGCTTGAGGTATGAATTAAGGAAGGACACCAAGAGCTCCATTCCAGGTACATGTAAATTCAAATTTTTTATTGAATTTTTAAGAGTCAATTATAAGAAGACGTCGCTTTAGGCATCAAGTGTATGGGGAGTATGAGGTAGAAACTCCCATGTAGCCTCAAGAATTCCATAAAAAATAAGTAACCACAAGCTTTAGGCACCTCCAAAGTAACCTATTTTTATGATTTTTACATAAATTACAGGATCTATTTTGGATAAGTAGTCATTTTGGGGAAGGGAAATGAAGTCGGAGTTTTCTTAGTTTGGTAGGAAAAATCATGCACACATATAGTGTAGGTATTGACTTCCATATAAAATCAAGAATCCAAAATATACCTCAGTATGATGGGAGTTTGAAGCTCTACAAGATCCCCTTCCATCACAGTTTGAGAAAGAATTCAACACCTGAATCTAAGAAACTCCCATTTTGGAAGAGGAAAAAAGAGGTGCATTAGCTATGGATGGATGGGAAAAAGTATATATACTGAGAGTATGGTGTATGAAATTCCTAGGTGAATCATTAGATTCATCAAAATAATAAGTTAATGAAGAGTTTTACTTCCTCAAAAACCCCCTTCTCGCACTTTTTGGAAAAAAATTCAGGTGTTGGTTTTAATTGAACTCCAATTTTGGGAGTAAGAAAAGAGATCATTTCAGAGGCTTCTCATGGATTAGTGCACACTTACATGAAGTATGATGTATGAATTACCATGGAGAAGAGAAAATCCAAGAAAAATCCACATTGGGAGTGGATTACAAGCTTGCTAAGAGCTCACATTTAAGTTTTTACATGAAAGTAAAAATCTTGACTTAGGCCTCTTTTGGGGAGCGAATTAGCATGCACGAAGGGAGGCTTTGGAAAGGTGAAAATTGAACCAAGCATCTTCATATATCACTCTCTGAGGTTATGAAGAGAATTTTAGGAATTGCTTCATGGAAGAATGCTTTGGGGCACCCCCAACAATCACATTTTCATACTTTTTCCAGCCCCTCCAACTGTCCACTAGTTTAGCATGTCCCACTTGGAATGGCCATATCTTGGGCTAGAAAACTCCAAATTGGACGTGTTATGGCTCCTTTTGAAGAGCAAAAGGTCTACTTTTATTTTATGGAAAGAAATTGTAAAAAACATATAATTTTGTCAGGTCTATACAGCTCTACAAAGTCTGAACAGTTTTTGGCAACTACCTTCCACGACCCATATCTTTCAAACCGGGAAGGCAATTTTGAGTAATTTCACTTTGAGTTCTTTACACATGCTATATATTTCAGTTTATGAACATTTGCAGGTCCTAAAGTGGTTTTTGTAGGTCTAAAGAAGGATCATTACTGCATTTTTTACTAAATTTGTATCATTTTGGTAATCATTTCACCATGCTTTATATTTTGGGGAGTGCTCCGATGTTTTCGGACACTTAAAAGTTTATGTTAGGACCTAAGTAGGAAGGTGCAGAGGTCTCGGAACTCATAAAAAAGAACTGGATGCATGCAACTCCAATACCAAATCATTTAGGAAGTATGCTTTATGCTTTCAGGCATCTTACTTTATGTTATGGCATGTTTTGTATGTACATGCATAGATTGGATTGCATACATCAAATATTGATCATTGTTGAAATTCTAAAAATATTGATCGATAGGCGAGAAGTACACTTTTTGATTGCTTGCAAGAAAGAGGATTGCAGAAACTACATGGCTATGCAAGAAAGAGAATTGTTGCTAGCATTTTTTTTTATGCCTTGCAGGTTATGGAGTCCATATATGAGTTTATGGCATATGCCATGGGCATGTCAAGCCATATGTTGTTGGGTGGCCTGTGTGCCACTGAGCTTATGGTTAATTTTTTTTTTTTGGATTCCATTTCCTGGGGATATGTTGTCGAAATTTTTCCTACTGCATGGCATTATATACGCACTTGCCTTTAGATAAGAATGTTATTGCATGGTAACATGCCTTTCTGCAAACATCGATAAGACCTAGGCATGCTTGTAAGCATGTGTTTGATGGACTTAGGACCATCATAGTAGTATACATAAGGCAACTTCAGTAGTAACACGATCCCTACACATAACCCTTATGGATTTAGACCATAGGATTGCTAAGGGAAGGAGCTACACCTTCACCATCAGTAATGTGCACAAGCAATCCTATAGGTTTTAGGAAGTTGCATATAGGTACGGGAGATACATATATGATACTCTCCAAACAAGTGAATATTTACTTATCTTCAAGAGTCTCACAGTATGATTAGGAGACTATGGGGTTTTATTAGGAATACCCAATAAGTGACTAGTTTCACTCATGCACATCGCTTGACAAGGTAGTGAAGCATTTCTACTACACGACTAAGGAAACCAATTAGATGGGATCACAGAGATGGGTTTCATGAGACAACATCGACAGGTGCTTATATGATTTGAGTGATGGTTAGGAAGGCCACAGGTATGGCACTAGCTCTACGACTTAGAGCATAGATCCCTTAGTACAAATAGTTGGGTTACCCAATACATATATGTATATCGAGATCTATAGAAGGTACCTAGGCTTATTCTTGGTACCTAGGAACAAGTTAGTTTGGAACAGAAAGGGATATCGATTATCACATATTGACTAGAACCAAATTAACTAGTTCGAGGACATGGGACTCATTTGAGTCCACTAATATGATTTCAGGATATGGGATTCATTAGAGTCCACTTGCATATTCCATTACATGGAATATATATTTGGTTTAGTGTAGGTATGAGACCATGAATTGGAAGAAGTTTTCACTGGTATGGGACGGTGGAAATGACTTCCCTTTGAGCACTCTTCTTCTATGGCTAGGGAGAAAAGGACTCATCATTCATGGCATCATGTCTCACTAAATCAGAGGAGAGCTCTTAGTAGACATCTCCTTAGGATTGGAAGTTATCTTTCATACTTTAGGGAAGATTTATTCTTTCAGTATAGAATGTGATAGGTGATTTTATCACCATTGATGTCACATACTCATTTTGAGGTTTTCAGGAAGGATAATTCCATTAGTTTCATGGGATCGTATAGATTCATCCATAGAGGACGGTTGGCAGAGATAGCTTTTTAATATGGATACACATGTGTTTATGGTATCATGTCATATCATTGCTGAACATTTTAGTAGAGGATGTTGACCCCTATTAGGAATTTATTTCCTCCACTCTTCATTACATACACCTTCATTAGTTATGGGAGATTAGTTCTCCATCTCTATAGTAATGTCTGTAATGAGGGATTATGCATCAGTCATGGAAGAGGAGCAAATGAATTCATAAGTTTCTCTTTTGAGGAAAGGAGAAAGTGGGAATTAGCTTAGAGATCTAAGAAAGATCTCACTTTAGCTTAGTGGTCTCACTTTAGCTCCTACTCTTTCAGAGAGAAAGAAGGAAAGGAAAATATGATTTGCTCATAAGAGAAGAATAGAGCATATTTTCCTTTGGACAGAAGAGGTGTTTAGAAAACATCTCTTAGTTATTATTTCAGAAGGAAATAATTTACTCTACTTTTCAGTATAATTTCCCTTCACATGGGAGTCTTTTTCTCCACTATTTTGGAAGGAAAAACATGGAAAACATATGTGCATGTTCTCAATTATGGATGAGTAGAGCATTTGGATTCAACAGAATCTCTTTCAAAGGGAAAGGGAAAGTGGAATAGATTCCACTACCAGAGCTCTTTTCCTTAGAGGAGATTAGATAGAGAGAGAAAGAGAGAGAGTTTCACTTTCTCTCTTCTAGATTGTCTTCTAGGAGTGGCACTCTTCTATCAAGGCAAAAGGGAGGTCAATTAATCATGATGGTTAGATTGAGTCTCACCTGTAGACTCTAGAGAGAAGTAGTTATGGTATTTCTACTGATGGTCATTGACTAGATGAGATGATCTAGTTATTGACATTAGTGAGACTGGGATTAGATTGTTGATACCTCTCTTTAGAGTTTCTAGGAGATAGGGATATATCTCACCTATTGGGGTACCAAACTCTTAGTTGATGTTACATCATGAGTAGGATGTGTGAGCATCAATTAGGAGGATGGTACTTAGGGATTATCTGAATCTCAAAGGGAATGCTTTCTGCATTCATATGGCAAACTATAGGGAAGAGAAATATTAGATTTTGCACAAGTGCCAATAGATGCCCTTCCAATAGAACTTAGTCCACAGGTAATGGATGAAAAACCATAGACTTCTTGGTTGGTGAAATGTAGAGATTGCATTTTACTACCATGAGCTAGATGATGGATTTGCATAGTTCACAAAATAGTTAAGTTAAATTATTTCTTGTGATTACACTCAAGGTTAGGAAGACCTAGAGTGGTATGAGAGCAATCTATCATTTAGTCTTAGATGGGTTTGGAGTCACTTGTTATGGGGCTTTGGTCTATATTTTAGAAGATTATATGGTTTATTATCTCCATTATGGTACGGTCAAGCTTATAAGTTTGGCACTTTACACTTGCTTCTCATGCTATTACTCCATAGAGGATACATCATATGACATTTGAATAATGTTATATGTTATGGGAGTGATAGTTTGGAAATTAAGTGTATATGGGAGATAGTAGGCACCACTTAGACGGTTTCCCACCTTTAAGATGATCTCATATGAGGCTTCTTAAGGGGAAGGATATGAGGAAACAACACACATAGATGACCAGGTACATAGAGTACATGGGGTTCAGGGGAGTCCGAGCACTTTACTCTACCATTACGGACATTTCATTTATATTTTTGAGGACGACATTGTTTTCAAGGGGAAGGAAATGTCATATGATATTCAAAAGATTAGGATTACCTTTTGAACAAGGATGCCACATGATAGCACATGGGTATTATATACCATTTGGGTAGAAGAGAAGAGGAGAGAGTTGATCATTACTCTCACAAGAATCTTACGAGGGAGTTGCAGAATTGAGACTCACGAAAAGATAGCTCGGGTGTGGCAGGGATGATTATCGAAAGCAACTCTGTGTGTTTGGAAGATGGCCTCACCTAGGATTCTCGCATAGCTCATGGCTATGAGTGGTAGGCAGCAAAATGTTCTCACAATTGCTATATTAACTCTTGAACCACTATCATTTAAAATCTTAGAAATACGTTGACTCTTATACCATACAATGATAAGGGGGACCACATGGTCAATTGTTCTATTTAGTTCTAGATGGGTAGTTTCATGGAATTGTCAAAACATGTCCACCTCCTACATATTGCTAAAATTGTTGTTGAACACCAAGAACTAAGGTATGTGACTAGTCTAAAGGCAAGGTAATGGGTGCTCGAGTGATAATATCCCATGCAGTAGTGTTCACAGGTGTTTTTGGTGATGGATCCTTACTAGACGTTGGTGCAGGTATGCATTTTTATGGCACCTTAGGTTCTCCATAATTCACTAGTGATGAGGGGAAAATTGGGGCTTGTGAGTAAGCCCACTTGGTGGCTTTTTCCACCATACATTTCTATTCCATATGATCATGTTTGTGTAGTGGAAGTTTGTGCTTTCGTTGGTGTTATGATCATCAAACTTTGCCTTTCCTTCTTTCGCTTATCGTACTCCTATGCATTTTTGCAATGTCTTCGTATGTGCCCTACTTTGCCACAAAAATGATAGTGCACCTACATTCCTAGATCATTGGAGTTTAGAATTCCATGATTCGATCATGGAAAATTATACTTCCCTTGATTCTGAAATTCAGAAGGAGGATATGTTGAATATGGAGAATTATGCAAATGGGGTAGGACATAATTAGTGGAAGGTTCTCTAGGTCCCTACACTATCGCATTGATTGCCAATTGATTTTTTGTTTTACCATTGTAAGTATAAATTTTGATAGAATGATTGGTATTCTGATAGATTGCATAATATATCTGATTTAAGGCACAATTAGCCAATTGATTTTTTGTTTTACCATTGTGAGTACAAATTTTGATAGAATGATTGGTATTTTGATAGATTGCATAATATATTTGTCCTAGATTTTTGAATTTTGTACAAAATACTTGCTTCAACATACTATCATTATTAGCCTTTCGAATCTTCAAGAAGGACCAATCTTAATCTTCCACAAAGCCCCCCACTTTATGTTCTAATTATAAAAGCATATCAATAACCTCATCCAATTGCATCGTTCCTATGTATTGAATAATCATAATTTTTCTTAAGTCCAAATTCAACCCATTAATGAACCACTCTATGATTACATCCATTTGCAATGCATTATCTCATGGAATCTATCAGAGGTGTGTACAAAAAGTGGTAGCATAATCCTATATTGTTCAATAAGGTTGTTGTTTATTATTTGTTAGAAATCAAAGACTTGAGCGAGCATCTTCTTCAAGCTAAAACATTGCAAGAAAACCTCTTTGAGTGTTGTATACATTAGAAATGAATGACTTCAAATTCTGTTAACCACTTGGCTACTTCATTTACAAGTGTTTTTTGTTGTCTAATGAGTTTGAAGAATTTCATTCTCACTACTTGAGAGAATGTTATCCTTCAAGAACTTGCGATTCATTTGAGACACCCTAGCCTTATAGTGTTTTGCATCGGATAGATTATCTAAAATTTTCTAAAACATCAAAATTAATTTTGAATGCTCTATCATGAGCATCAAGGCCATCACCCGAAAATACATCAAATTTTGCATAGAAAACCTCTCTTGGGACTAATCTTTGCAAGATAAGAATCTTCATTTTCCATCGATGTAGGACTAAATTGTTCTACGGTGCTCACTACCTCATTGGAAATTGAGTAAAGTTATGCTCGAATCGTGAAGGAATTGGTAAGGGTGTTGTTTAATGCCACTCATCGATTTCTTCTGCATTTGGTTTGCTAATCGGCCTTTTGAAAGTCCAAAAATTTTGGAAGAATCAACTATCTTGTCTTACCAGTGTTTGAATATTAGCAACTTCACTAATCTCTAGTGGAACATTTTCCATAGAGGATATGGTAATTGTAAAATGATCACTAGATGAGAAAGGTTGTGTTTGTTTGCCCAACACTTCATCCATCTAATTAGATGCTCTAGAATAACTTTTGGTTCAACAATCACTAGCTTTTCCTGAGCCATAATAACGTCGAGAGACACCAAAAATTCTCTCGACTTTAATTTGTTACACTCTAGTGTAGAATCTGTTACCATTAGTGTCCATGTGAAAGGACTAATAGCCACCAGACACTTTTGGATATGTTCTTTAATAAAACATATAGTGGTCTCGTCAACAACAGACTATAACTTCGAACACATTTGTAGCACCTGAGAAGTCTGTGTTCGTGCTTCCTGTGTATTGTGTTTTTCTATGTATTCTACAACCTATGCGGAGTACCATATACGACGCTTGGAGCTCAATTTTCTACTCTAAGGATATCATCATGGAGCTGGAGCTCAATTTTCTACTCTCAGGATATCATCATGGAGCTCTCAACAAGGAGAGCGCATTGTGGTGCATCGCCATCAAAATACTTCACTAGTATTAGAGTGTCTCAATGCAAAAGCTTTGTTCCCTTTTTATGTGTGAAGCAAGCATCCGCCCACCAACCTAAGGCTTCCTCCAAGGCTTATGACTAAGGCAATGACCAAGGCATTGACCTTGACATACCTTTTCATCCAACTCATTGTTGGCACCATTGGCTATGCGCGAGGGAGGACCTCAATGATCAAGGAAGACAAAGGTTCCCGGTACTTCCAGAGAGGTCACCCATCCTAGTAATGTTCCCCTTGGAGCTCGCTTAACTGTGAAAATCACTTGCCACTAAGCTACACTCTTTTGGCCCTTGAAGAAGGAGAAAGACTAAGGTTCATATTATCGTCAACAAGTTTTGGGCCCTCAAAGCTTCATTCTTTGCTTTCAAAGCCTATGTTTTAAGCATTTTTGGCATAAATATGTAGCTGTTATGGGAGCTTGCACCATTGGAGGAGGTATGTTCAGTACGGTGATTTGTTGAGCCATTTTGGAGTACTTTTGTGCATATTTCTCTCCAGAGAGGTCCAAGAATATCAAGAAGAGTGTTTTGTACTTTGGCAATGAATATTCACCTTTTGGGAAATGTTTTCAGCCACACTTGTTAATCTACAAGTTTCTTGAAAGGTTTTAGTTGTGGTGGGAGCACCCACCACAAGTCTATGCAGGCTTTTGAGCCTAAAGAACAGAGTTGAAAGACACTTGCAGATGTTGTTGGCCAATGTTTGGGTAGTTAATTCAGCTTTTCAGTGCCATTTTATTGCATATATTGAGCACATACACACTATGTACACTTCTGTAGATACTGCTTATGTACGTCCATGTGGTCATTGATATAGCAGTTATGTTTTTGCATAAAGCCTTTTATGTTTGATAAAGAGGGTCGTGGTGAGGTTTTCTTAACTGAAATTAGGGGAAAAAGTGAACTTTGCATGTGCCTTGTAAGGATTCCTAATTTTTAGGAATTAAAATGGTTAATTAGGTGGATTAAGAGGCTGGGAAAAACCACTGGTGGTATTGTATAATAAAATAAAGAATAAAATCGAAGGAGGGATTCGTGTGATTTCGTAGCCCTTAGATGTCTTCGTTGGATGGCCATGATCAAAAGCAAAATATGGGAACTAAATGTAAAAAAAAAAACAGAACACTCTGTCAATAAAAGACAAAATAGCTATAGTCGTGGGAGGAGAGAGACTCAAATTTCGAACTCAGCGTCGCATGGCTGCCGTTGGATCTTCTTTAACTTAAATGGGGGAGATTTCAGCCCAGTTCTCTGGCACTACAAGAGAAAATTCCCACACTCTCTGTCACTAGAAGACAAAATTCCAAAATTCCATGAAGGATGCTTTGTGTTGCGCGTAGTTTCTCAGCCGTCTGATAAAAGCGCGATCCAAGGATGTGCATTGAACAACTATTGATCCATGTAAGGATCAAATCAAAGGCATCCGATTATTTCCAAATCCAATGGTTTAAATTCTAGGTGCCTTTTTCTTTTCAAGGAGCAACCATAACCATTAGATGTAAGAAAAATCTAAGGGCTACAATTTAAAGCCACCCATTTCTCAAGAAATGAATTTTGAAGGGGTCCAAGGGTTCTATTTGAATCCCATGTCTTTCCAAAACTGCTTGAAGGATGAAACCATGAATTTTGACATGTTTATGTGGTTTTGACTGGCCCAAACCAAGGGAAGCCTATACCTAGCCTATGTGATTAAGCTACTAGACTGTGTCCACCACCCTCTTCTCATTGGTCCATCACTAATCACTCCTTAAGCCAAAAGGCCCATGCAGGGTTCATTTTTTTCCCTAATGAAAGACACCCACATGTCCAGGTCTCTTCGGTGATGCAGGTGGAAGACTTACCCAGTCTTTCCATAGGAGATGTATGATAGTTGTTCATAGGTGCTCGATAAATCTAGTTGGCTTCTTTTGGGTAACTGATTATATGCAGTGGAGTCAGTGATTCACTATGCAAGTAAACATGTCAATACTTGTAGTTTTATGAGATTTGGACATTGGTCATATGCTCATTTTGCAAAGGATACTCTAGCAAAAGTTTCCCAGATTTTTTATTTTGTCAACTATATAGTGGTGGATTTACTCCTTGATACACTTATTGATGTGAGCACATTTATTCTCACATAATCCTTTTGGTTGGTCATTACTATTCATTAATTCATTTTTCTAGGAAGGCTACTGAATTTTCTCCCAGAATCTGACACTTGGTCATCCTTCGTTGAGCCTTAGTGATGTTTGGACTCTTCTAGCTCCATTATCATTCTATTCAGTTCTCTACCATCATGGCATCATATGTCTCATGCATGTATGGTGGATCAAGGTCTAGTGCCAGTGTTTTGAGGAAGAATTATAACTTGCAAGGCAAAGTCCATTTTGAGATCCAAAAATTTGATGCACAAACTTTGCTCTATGGAAGAATCAGATTAAAGATATGCTGATTCAGAGGAGGCAATGGAAGCAAGTAAATGGAATCCAAAGAAGCCTGCTGACATGGATGAAGATGATTGGGATGAGTGAGATAAAATGGCTAGGCCTACCATTTGATTGCACCAGTAGATAATGTTTATTTTATAGTTTTTAGATTGTGAAAGTGTGGAGGAGTTTTGGAAGAAGTTATGTAATGCATATGAAAAAGGGACGGCATCAAATAAAGTGTATCTGATGAGAAAGTTATATGACCTTCACACGAAGAACACAAATAGTGTTGTTGCTCATCTAAATGAATTTGATGCTATAGATACAATCTTAGAAAATGGATATGGATAATGAAATGAAAGAAGTCTTCTTGTTATGCACCTTTCCATCATCATGCGATACATTTTGCACAACTGTTAGCAATAGTGCACATGGTGGTAAACTGCTCTATGATGACATATGTGGAGCCCTCTTGAGTGAGCAAATTCATAGAAAATCTATGGTTGGCACTCAAAGTGGAGATGCATATAATGTTTGTGATTCTTACCAAGGAAAGAATCAGCAATGTGGCAAGAGCAAGATTGAGGAAAAGAATGGTCAACAAAATAAGAGTAGAAGTAAATCAAGGAAGAGGGATATTGAATGCCATTATTTTCATAAGAAAAGACACATGAAGAAAAATTGTTATTCATCAAAGAATGCTAAGGGTAAAGGATAGAACATTGATGGGCATTATAAATAGCTACTTGCACCATCTACTTCGATTGTGAAGATTGAAGAATTTAATGCTATTTTTTATGATGTTGATGTGTTGAAACTTGATAGCACTTTGCCAACTGAGGCTCTTATGGATGATTCTCTTTCCCACATGTGGCTGCTAGATTCTGATGCTTCTTTCCATGTGAGACCACACAAAGAATGGTTTTCTAATTATGCAACAAAGTCTCTTGGTACCATGAGACTTGGTGACGCTCTCTCTCTCTCTCTCTCTCTCCCTCCCTCTCTCTCTCTCCCTCCCTCTCTCTCACTCTCTCTCCTTATCTCTCCCTCCCTCTCTCTCCCTCCCTCTCTCTCTCTAAATGGACCTCTATCTTTATAGATCTGAAGTTTTGGTAAGTAGATCGCACATATTGTAGCACTTCTTTTTCTTTCTTTATGTTTTTGCTTTACTAATATGTTCTCTGTTTGGTTTTGCAAGAGATCTTGGGATCAAATCTTTGGAAATTCGATGAAGGAGAACTTCAAGTGGATTTTGACGACCTTGATTCAAACAATTCTCTCTCTCTCTCTCTCTCTCTCTCTCTCTTTTCCTCTCCTTCCCTCTCTCTCTCTAAGCACACCTCTATTTTTATAGATCTGATGCTTTGGTAAGTAAATCGCACATATTGTAGCACTCTTTTTTCTTTCTTTATGTTTTTCCTTTTCTAATATCTTCTTTCATTAATTTTGGAAGAGATTTTTGGGATCAAATTTTTAGAAACTTGACGAAGGAGAACTTCAAGTGGATTTTAACAACCTTGATTCAAACAATTATATCGGTGTAAGTGAGAGATATATCACTCTTTTTTCTTTCTTTATGTTTTTTCTTTTCTAATATCTTCTCTTTTTAGTTTTGTTTTCGATTGAGAGAGAGAGAGGGAGAGATATATACATATACATACATACTCACATATGTATAAACACACACATGCATATGAATACAAACATGCATATGCATACACATACGCATGCATATGCATACAAATATGCATATGCATACACACATGCATATGCGTACACACATGCACATGCATACACACATGCATATGCATACACATACACACATACACAATGCATATGCATACACACATGCATATGCATACACATACACACATACACAATGCATATGCATACACACATACACAATGCATATGCATACACACGTACATAATGCATATGCATACACATATACACATGCATATGCATACACATACACATGCACATGCATACCAATATGCATATGCGTACACACATGCACATGCATACACACATGCATATGCATACACATACACACATACACAATGCATATAAATACACACATGCATATGCATACACATACAAACATACACAATGCATATGCATACACACATGCATATGCATACACACATACACAATGCATATGCATACACACATACATAATACATATGCATACACATTCATGCATATGCATACACATACATGCATGCATATATATGTATACACATACATGCATATGCATACACACATGCATATGCATACAAGCATGCATATGCATACAAGCATGCATATGCATACAAGCATGCATATGCATACAAGCATGCATATGCATACATGAATGCATATGCATACATGCATGCATATGCATACATGCATGCATATGCATACATGCATATGCATACAAGCATGCATATGCATACATGAATGCATATGCATACAAGCATGCATATGCATACATGAATGCATATGCATACAAGCATGCATATGCATACAAGCATGCCTATGCATACATGAATGCATATGCATACAAGCATGCATATGCATACATGAATGCATATGCATACATGCATGCATATGCATACATGCATGCATATGCATACATGCATGCATATGCATACATGCATGCATATGCATACATGCATGCATATGCATACAAGCATGCATATGCATACAAGCATATGCATACATGAATGCATATGCATACAAGCATGCATATGCATACAATTGTATGCATACAATTGTATGCATACAAATGTATGCATACAATTGTATGCATACAAGCATGCATATGCATACAATTGTATGCATACAAGCATGCATATGCATACAATTGTATGCATACATGAATGCATGTATACATATGCATACGTACATACACATATACATACATATACACACATACACAATGCATATGCATACACACATGCATATGCATACACATACACACATACATACATACACAATGCATATGCATACACACATGCATATGCATACACACATGCATATGCATACACACATGCATATGCATAGACACATACACAATGCATATGCATACATACGTACATAATACATATGCATACACATTCATGCATATGCATACACATACATGCATGCATATATATGTATACACATACATGCATATGCATACATACATGAATATGCATAAATGAATGCATATGCATACAAGCATGCATATGCATACATGCATGCATATGCTTACATGAATGCATATGCATTCAAGCATGCATATGCATACATGCATGCATATGCATACATGCATGCATATGCATACAAGCATGTATATGCATACATGAATGCATGTGCATACAAGCATGCATATTCATACAAGCATGCATATGCATACCATTAGGGCGAAAAACGGCCAAAAAAGGGCCGTGTAAGGATTTCAATTAGTTGTGCTTAATCTGGATTAAAGTTGTCAACTCATTTTAAAAAAATCAGTGTAAGCGCATTTAAAACGTATCTTGTGCAAATTTTGAAGAGAGAGAAACTCGTGTGATAATCATGAAAAGTATGTGTGATATCTTATGCCTCAAAGTTTGTGCTCATCGGGCGTTCATGAAAATTTGAATTTTCCTCTTGTTCACGAACCTATATAATGTGTGCTTATGCCGTTTTGCACTTTTTTTACTCTACTTTCGATAGCAGGCTTGTTTCTCTCTTTCATGTCATTTTAGACACTTTCGCGTCACTCTTCATAGTAGACCATGAAGAACATCAACCTAAACACTCTCACTCACCTTTCAACCAGCCAAAATCATTGTGATAAGTTCCATATCAACATTGCAGTTAGTCATGAGTATGCAACGACAAGAAAGGTATGCCGAAGGGCTCTTCAACATTCTAAAGTGGATGGATTGCAGAAAGAAGGCAGAATACATATCGACATATGGGCAGATGGATTTGTTTATCCAATTGATCCACAAACTGGAAGGTATACCCCTTTTCATAATCTTCATGATCTAATTAGACTTTTATGAGAAACATGGGCATCCCTTCTTATGTAGAAGAAATATCGCAGGCAGTGGAAGCTACATTTCGGCAAGCAACCATACTTCAGGATGGCGATTGACTTGCGTACACTGCTCCCACCACTTTTTTTCGGAGCGGTTATGTGGAGAGTTGTCACGGGTTGGGACTCCATCAATCAGGTAATCACACTTCCTCTGCTTCGTCCACTCCCGTGATGATGATAACAGCATCCGTTGAAGTAGTGCCCATCTATGTATGTGCAGGAGCACTACGGCACCCTGCAGGAAGTGACCAATGTCATCTACAAGGGTAGCACTGCAATCAAGTGCATGCAAGTCTACGTTCACAAGGCTATCGTTCACCATTTCATTAGAAAATGTGAATCTCTACTTTCAGAAATGGGATTTCTTGGTGGTGATGTTCATCTAAGAAAAGATCCAAAGCTTCTACAAAATACAGGTAATGTAGAAAAGAGCTTGGACTTTGGATAGCTTGGACTCAAAGGAGAGCTATCCAGAAGTACTGATTCATCCAGATTTTCAATCTAGGAAAATAATTATCACAACAAATTGGAAATTTAGAAATGTAAGGGAGCTCCTAGAATACCTTAATGAGGCATCATCATAGTTCATATTCTCAATTGATGATGCAATAGTTAACATTGGATCAGAGAAAACATTATCTTGCATAACTTGCCTGCCACCCAGGGTGATCAAGTTCCAACCCTTTAGATTGTAACAAGTCTCCTTCTTTAAGAAGATTTTTTTTCAGACTTCCATTGATTTTTCTTTGCAAGATGGTAACTAAGAATGTAACTGATTACATCACTTCATTTATGTCTTTTTATGGACTATATTCATCTTGACATTTTTTTGTTTAATTTCAAAATTGTGAGGAGGTTTCAATGGTGCAATGATTATACAAGAACTTGCATATGACAAAATGGATGGTATGACAAAATGGAAAAGATTGGATGACACGACCGATACAAGCGATATGGACCATCCGAAATTATTTGATTGCCCATATCGTTTGCACCGGTCGTGTCATAAAAACTTCTCTATCCTCTTTACATTTAACTTTTCTGTAGGATGGTGACTAAGAATGTGACTGATTACATCACTTCAATTATGTCTTTTTATGGACTACATTCATACTGGCATTTTTTTGTTTAATTTCAAGATTCTAATGAGGTTTCTATTGTGCAATAATTATAAAGGAGCTTTGCATGAGTAAATTCTAGGTGATTCAAGAATATAAACCAAGAAATTCTTACATAATATATCTCCCCTTTTAGAACCTTTTTCCATACTTCCATTGATTTTGCTTTTGCAAGATTGTAACTAAGAATGTGACTCATTACATCACTTCAATTATGGCTTTTTATGGACTATATTCATATTGGCAATTTTTTTTTTAATTTCAACATTTTGATGAGGTTTCAATGGTGCAATGATTATACAGGAACTTGCATATGACAAAATGGATGGTATGACAAAATGGATGGTATGAAAAAATGGAAAAGATTGGATGACATGACCGATACAAGCGATATGAGCCATCCAAAATTCTCCAATTACCCGTATCGCTTGCATCGGTCGTGTCATAAAACTTCTCTATCCTCTTCACATTTAACTTTTCAACATGAATAAAGCAAAAAGCACCCAAAATAGACATTTTGATGATAGAACCAATTCAATTTTTCTAGAACCATGCAATGAAGTCACTTTTACTTAGTTCTCAAGAGGATCAATTCAACATTACATTACTCAAGGCATATAAATATAGTTACAATGATCATCTTCCAGATGAAGACTGGCATAATTACATACAATTTGTACATCAATAAATCTTCCAACATATGTTGGTTACACATTAGATTACAATCTTACATTCCAAAAATATAATGTTTCACCCTTCTTTTTTGTCCTTTTTGGATCCCTCACCTCTACTCTTATTCTTTGGTCCATGCTTCAATGGGGAGTGAATAGGAAACCCTTTCTTCTTTTCTTATTCTTATGGGCATATTGCATGTTCCATAATGGCATTTATTGCTCTCTCCTTGATCAAGATGACCCAAGCATATGGATAGTCTGACAAGTTTAACTCAGGGTTGTAAAACCTGCTTTCCAAGAACCTTACTGCATTTGCAATCACTCTCCAGACACATGAGGTGTTGTATTTTTGTAATGGCACATGTGTTTGAATGTATCCAAACCTTTTTTCTTCTTTCAATGAAGGAATTCCTGGAATGTTTTGATCAATATGCATTTTGAGAAGCTTAGCAGCACTGCAAGATAAACTTAAATTTAGAATGGATGGCAAGGCTTTAAAATAGAATACAACAAAACGTATGGCAAGGCTTACACTTTGGAGTTTCCATGTTGTGATTGGAGAGAATTCCTTGCTGTCTTCTTTGTCCTAGCCATAACCTACAAAAAAAAGATTATTATCATCAGATAAATAGGACTTTTACTAGAGAAAAACAGATCATGGATCAATCAGGATTAATATTAGGACATGGATCAATTACAAGAAAAGATTACATCCTTCATATTTGCAATGTCTTGTATCCCTTTGGGCAATAAATATGTGTATCTATGTACATTTCATGAGTAATAAGCTTTGAAAAGAAATATATTTAATAGAAATAACTAGAAATACAAGCAGAAACAAAGCATGAGACACGACCAATCCAAGCGATTAGGGTCATCAAAGAATATCGGATGGGTCTAATCGCTTGCATTGGTCCTAATTGCTTGAATTGGTCATGTCCAAAAGAGGTCATCTTGAAGCTTAGATTGCATGTGAACTTTTGTATCTTATTATTGGTTAAGAATTTGAAGAAAATAATGCAACCATTGCGTCTGGAACTTGCCAAAACCCTAAGATTGACTGTCTATTTGCATGTTTTTGATACCTAGAGGTCTTGATAAGCCTTTTTGTATTGATTTCCAGACACGACCGATGCAAGCGATTAGGCCCATCCAACATTTTCAGATGAGCCTAATTGCTTGCATTGGTCGTGTCCTACATTCATGCACAAATAGGCTCATCAAGACCTCTCGATATCTGAATCATGCAAATAGAGAGTCAATCTTAGGGTTTTGGCACGTTTCGGATGCAATGGTATCATTAGTTTCTTGAAATTCTGAGCCAATAGTAAGATAGGGAAGTTCATGAACGATGCAAGCGAAATAAGCTAACTTGCACAAAAAAGAGTTTAAAGCTTGGAACAAATTTTAAAAGCAGAAAAACTAATTAAAAAAGCTTTCACAAAGCACTCAAGAAACATGACCGATACAAGCAATTAGGGTCATCAGGAAATCCTCGAATGTCCTTAATCGCTTGTATTGGTCGTGTTGTAAAATAATTGATCATGATGACCCTAAACCCTCACACAAAATGTGGTCTATGGAAAGTTTTGAAAAGCATGTAAAAACGCGAAGACAATGGCAAGTTGATGGTAGCAAGGAGTTCACAGAAAAATGAAAAAAGTGAATAGAGGAGCTTAAATAGGTCTCTGGGATGATTTGACCGTTGGTGACACGTGGCAATGTGTGATTGGTCCATGTCATCTAGCCGTTGCGAATCCCAACGGTACAATGCCACGTGGCATCATTTGAGTGGGCCATGTCATCTAGCCGTTGTGATTCCCAACATCCTTTTGCCACATGGCACTCACTTATTGGTCCACGTCATGTGACCGTTACCTGGTCCTTCTCGACTATAAATACGAGTCCTGTTCACCATTTCACATTTTCAACCTTCATAAAATTTCTCTCTTCATCACCCATGCATACTTGTGCTACATACCCGATACGACTGATCAAGCGATTACACGCGTTTGACCCACCTTTTACTAGCTTATTTTTCTTGCATCGGTCATGAACTTCCCTATCTTACTATTGGCTCGGAATCAAGAACCTAATGCTACCATTGCATCCGGAGGAACATGCCAAAACCCTAAGATTGACTGTCTATTTGTATGATTCTAATATGGAAAGGCCTTGATGAGCCTATTTGTGCATGAATCTAGGACATGACCAATGCAAGCGATTAGGCTCATCTGGAAATGTTGGATGGGCTTAATCGCTTGCATCGGTCGTGTCTGGAAATCAATACAAAAAGGCTTATCAAGACTTCTAGGTATCAAAATCATGCAAATAGACAGTCAATCTTAGGGTTTTGACACGTTCCGGATGCAATGGTAGCATTATTTTCTCCAAATTCTTAACCAATAATAAGATACAAAAGTTCACATGCAATCTAAGCTTCAAGATGACCTCCTTTGGAGACGACCAATTCAAGCGATTAGGACCATCCAAGCTTCCTTGATGGGCCTAGTCGCTTGATTTGGTTGTGTCCAATCAAGTATCATATTTATAGCTATATGAATGAATGCTCCATATAGAACAACTAAATGTGTTTATAAATATTATTTTCAACATTCTATAAAGTTAAGGATCATAAATTGAACATGACTGATGCAAGCGATTATGCCCATCGGATATTCTCTGATGACCCTAATCGCTTGGATCGGTCGTATCTCATGCTTTGTTTCTACTTCTGTTTCCAATTATTTCTATGACTTTAAAAGTCCTTGGACTTTTTCTAACCTAGATTTTCAATTTTTTCCACAGATATCTATATTGGATGAAGACAACTACATTGGGAGGGGGAAGGGAACAAGGAAAACCATAAAGAAGAAAGGAAAGACAAAGATGGATATTCATTCAGTGATCCACTATCTTCCAAAACTAAATCCAAAATTATTTTGTGTTATTCATAAGCAGTATAGTGAAGAGGCAGATTTTTCACTATTCTCCTTGAGGACTCTTTCAAGATACATGGGTTTTACTTCAATACCCTTTAATGCATACAGAGTTTTTCTACTTGAAAGAACAGGTGCATTAAGAATTTTTGGATATGCCCCAGGATTCAATGCTTCAAGGGCAGGCTACTTCCTTTGTTACTCAAGCTATGCAATGGCTGTAGGGGTGTCATATGTTCAAAGTATTGTTGGCTATAGGAGAAAAGAGTACCTTAGATATAGAGGAGATTTGCTAGAGCCAAGTTCATTCAAAAGGCTCAAGAAGGATTAAATTTATTTCTTTTCAAAGCTTATTACTCATGAAATGTACATAGATACATTGTAATATATTTATATGCCTTGAGTAATGTAATGTTGAATCGATCCTCTTGAGAACTAAGCAAAAGTGACTTCATTGCATGGTTCAAGCAAAATTGAATTGTTCCTATCATCAAAATGTCTATTTTGTGTGCTTTTTGCTTTATTCTTGTTGAAAAGTTAAATGTGAAGAGGATAGAGAAGTTTCTATGACACGATCGATGCAAGCGATAGGGGCAATCGGAGAATTTCGGATGGCTCATATCACTTGTATCGGTCGTGTCATCCAATCTTTTCCATTTTTTCATACCATCCATTTTTTTATATGCAAGTTCCTGTATAATCATTGCACCATTGAGACCTCATCAAAATGTTGAAATTAAACAAAAAAATTGCCAATCAAAATATAGTCCATAAAAATCCATAATTGAAGTGATGTAATGTGTCACATTCTTAGTTACCATCCTGCAAAGGAAAATCAATGGAAGTATGGAAAAAGGTTCTAAAAGGGGAGATATATTATGTAAGAATTTCTTGGTTTATATTCTTGAATCACCTAGAATTTACTCATGCAAGTTCCTTTATAATCATTGCACAATAGAAATCTCATCAATCTTGAAATTAAACAAAAAATGTCAATATTAATCTAGTCCATAAAAAGACATAATTGAAGTGATGTAATCAGTCACATTCTTAGTCACCATCCTATAGAAAAGTTAAATGTGAGGAGGATAGAGAAGTTTTTATGACACGACTGATGCAAGCGATATGGGCAATCAGAGAATTTCAGATGGCCTGTATCGCTTGTATCGGTCGTGTCATCCAATCTTTTCCATTTTGTCATATGCAAGTTCCTGTATAATCATTGCACCATTGAAACCTCCTCAGAATCTTGAAATTAAACAAAAAAATGCCAATATGAATATAGTCCATAAAAAGACATAATTGAAGTGATGTAATCAATCACATTCTTAGTCACCATTCTGCAAAGAAAAATCAATGGAAGTTTGAAAAAAAGCTTCTTAAAGAAGGAGACTTGTTACAAAATAAAGGGTTGCAACTTGATCACCCTGGGTGGCAAGCAAGTTATGCAAGATAATGTTTTCTCTAATCTAATGTTAACTATTGCATCATCAATTGAGAATTTGAATTGTGATGATGCCTCATCAAGGTATTCTAGAGCTCCCTTACATTTTTGAATTTCCAATTTGCAGTGACAATTATCTTTCTAGATTGAAAATCTGGATGAATCAGTACTTCTGGACAACTCTCCTCTGACTCCAAGGCTATCCAAAGTCCAAGCTTTCTTTTCCACCTTTTGTTGAAAGATCAGGAGCATCCCAATCTAATGAAGAGATGCAAGGACCAGGCAAATGTGTAAGATTTCCATAGGAGCTCCTCCCTAATGGCACCTGATAATATGCCAAATGGACAAATACCTCTGTGCTATTGAAAACTTGAGCGGATTTGTCTGCATACATAAGCTCTGCATATTCCTTACGAAGAACTCTGAATGTTCGTATTAAACATTCAAGAGGTTGCCACTCTAAAATATTGGAATATCTGCAATACAAAAACATATATGTTGTTATACAAAAACAACTGAAAAATGATAGATGATCATTGTAAAACTTCACTTACAGTACAAAGGGAATTGCATATGATTTTCCAGAACAAGATCCTTAGCGTTGTACACATGTTGTACTCTTGCAAACCAACCGCATCTCTTCAATTTGAAACTAAGAATACATCCCCTGCAATGGTTTCTTGTGTCGTCTCTTTTAGCATGCTTGACTTTATGGGCAACTCTATAGCTAGGAAGCATAGTTACTCATTCATTTAACTTCACAGAAAGAGGTTTCCATAAAGAATCCTCTCTTCTGTTGTAAACCTCACATGAGGTTACACGATTGGAAGGACGACAAGAAGAAGAAGCCATTAGAATCGAGAAGAAGAAGAATGTTCAAAGCGAGAAACCGACATTCACAAACTTTGCCAACGTTTATAGATAAAAAGGCTTTGTACACGTGGAAACTTTTGATTTGATGTAAACCCTGTCGCCGAATGACCATGGAATTTCATGAACCCAAAAATATTTCGTATCTTCAAAAATCATTTCCTTCTTGGAACTTTAAAAATATGCATTGTGTGGTGTGCAAAAATATCTTTTTTTGCATCAAACAAAGAAATTGTACACTGAATACAAGAATCTTCATCACTTTCGCGGCGCTTTTAGATCATATTCTCTTAGAAAAAGAATTTCTTCATACGGTTAAAGGAGACAACAATGTTATATTCCTGTACACGTGGAAAGACTCTATTTGTCAATTTCCTTAATCTCTCATTAGCAAACAGCCCCTTTTCGGCCGTTTTTTGCCCTAATGCAAGCATGCATATGCATAAATGAATTCATATGCATACAAGCATGCATATGCATACAAGCATATGCATACATGAATGCATATGCATACAAGCATGCATATGCATACAAGCATGCATATGCATGCAATTTTATGCATATATGAATGCATGTATAAATATGCCTACACACATACACATATACATACACATACACACATACACAATGCATATGCATACATACATGCATATGCATACACATACACACATACACAATGCATATGCATACACACATGCATATGCATACACACATAGACAATGCATATGCATACACACGTTCATAATACATATGCATACACATTCATGCATATGCATACACAATATACAAGCATGCATATGCATATAAAATTGCATATGCATACATGAATGCATATGAATACAAGCATGCATATGCATACAAGCATGCATATGCATGCATGAATGCATATGCATACAAGCATGCATATGCATACAAGAATATGCATATGCATACATGAATATGCATATGCATACATGAATATGCATATGCATACATGAATATGCATACATGAATATGCATACATGAATATGCATACATGCATGCATATGCATACATGAATGCATATGCACATATGAATATGCATGCATGAATGCATATGCATACAAGCATGCATATGCATACAAGCATGCATATGCATACAAGCATTCATATGCACATATGCATATGCATGCATGAATAAATATGCATACAAGCATGCATATGCATACATGAATATGCATATGCATACATGAATATGCATATGCATACATGCATGCATATGCATACATGCATGCATATGCATACATGCATGCATATGCACATATGCATATGCATGCAAGCATGCATATGTTTACAAGCATGCATATGCATACGTGAATGCATATGCGTATATGCATATGCATGCATGAATGCATATGCATACATGAATATGCATATGCATATGCATGCTTGTATGCATATGCTTGTATGCATATGCATTCTTGTATGCATATGCATCCATGTATGCATATGCATCCATGTATGCATATGCATCCATGTATGCATATGCATGCATATGCATACATGAATGGATATGCACATATGCATATGCATGCATGAATGCATATGCATACAAGCATGCATATGCATTCAAGCAGGGATATGCATACATGAATGCATATGCATACAAGCATGCATATGCATACATGCATGCATATGCATACATGCATGCATATGCATACATGCATGCATATGCATACATGCTTGCATATGCATACATGCATGCATATGCATACATGCATGCATATGCATACATGCATGCATGTATACATATGCATACATGCATGCATATGCATACATGAATGCATGTATACATATGCATGCAAGCATGCATATGCATACATGCATGCATATGCATACAAGCATGCATATGCATACATGAATTCATATGCATATGTATACAAGCATGCATATGTATACAAGCATGCATATATATACATTGGATGAGATGAGATCTTCACATTGCATCAGATGGGATCTCCACGTACACCTTGGGGTGCGCATGATCATGACGAATCCAAGATATATCATATCCGTAATGGAGCTCTAGTTATGGATGTGGCCGAAAAAGTCAATGCGTCAGCGCATTCGACAACTCTCCTCCATCGAATTAGGTCATTCAGTAATGTTAAAATGGACCGAGCAGGATAGGGACTCTAAAAATCATATCACACAATGCATATATGAAGAGTACCGGCTAGCACCTGGGAATCCTATTGTGAATTCTGAATGGATTCAACATACCACACGCGAGGTAATGTCTCATTGACTATCGGAAGCTCGCGATGCTTTTAGAGCAGGCATACCGAAGCCTGTATGGCTAGATGTCGAAGAATGGGAATCGATTCAGGATGAGCAGCAACATACTCCTGATCGATATCGTCAACAGAGAGATGTGGCAGCCACACATTTAGATACGGTTGGAACGTCACATTTCAGCAGCGGCGGATACGACAATATGTGCTACCAATTTGTAAGTATCATGTTAATTATTGAAGTTGTTTGTGTTAAGCACATTATGTATGTTTATCTAACATTTTGCATATTTATTATAGGAGTTGGCAATGGGTCGTCCTCCGACGCAAAGTGAAGAATCATATGGATATCGACATGGACTGACTGCACTGTTACAAGACTTAGAGGGATGCAGTGCAATCGTCTCATGGGAGAATATTCTTGATTAGGTAAAGTTATATCTTGGTTTCGTGTTTTTAGTTGTTGTTTATAAATGTCATGTTAATTGGTCTTATTTTATACATATGTTTTGTTGCAGGATTTTAGGTGTAAATCTTTTGATCAATGCCAAAATTTTGTATCACACTCGCATACGACAATGATGTAACATAATTTTGTATTCGATTCCTATATGGAAGTGTTTTGTCACATTGCCACAATTTTATATTACACTCCTATGTGGCAATGATGTACCATAATTTTGTATTCGATTCTTATATGGAAGTGCTTTGTCACATTTTGTATTTGATTCATATATAGAAGTGGTTTGCCACACTTTTGTACATTTTTCATTTATGGAACATACAACTTTCTATACATGATTCATTGATCATTTTTGCTCATATAAGTTTATGTTTTGGTTGCCATTAGAGTACATAACACATGTACTCAGTTGGGCAGAGTGTATTGTCTTTTGCTAGACAACATATTCTGCCCAAAAAAATTTGTGGAGAAGAGGTCGTCGGTATACGTGTCGGTAGCTCTAGTATGGACGTCGGTATAGGCATCGGTATGCCCAGTGCGGGCACCGGTATGGACGTCGGTATAAGTGTCGATAATATCGAGGAATATACCGACGCATATACCGACGCTTATACCGATGCTTATACCGGCGTCGACATATACCGACGCATATACCGACGCTTATACCGATGCTTATACCGGCGTCGATATCGGCGCTTTCTTTCCGACGCGTATACCGAATCTAACACCGACGTCGCGAAGAAATCACACCCGTTCATTTGCCTCGGTAGCATCCTCGGTATACCTTCGATATGTTATAGTGATTGGATATCACAACAATGCCATGATTTATCGGCAAAATCAATTTATCAATTTACATTACCAAATGATGAAGAGAGGAAAGAGAGTGAGACCTGACACCACAGAAAGGGGAAAGAGGCCAATAATAGCAACAATATTAGATTTAAATGTAAAAGATATACATGTGAATATGAGAGATCGAACATCCAATAACATATGTTTTCTCCCATATTCATCTGTTCATTTTGAAGATGCATCTCTCATGGGGAAAGGACAATATGGAATGGTCCATAAAGTGAGAATAACCCACCCGAGATTTATCAATGAATTTTTTTTTTGTACCAAAATTATTCAAATTACATGGTGGTGACTTAATGACGTGAGAGAATGAAGCTATGAATGAGGCCACCATTTTACCTATTACATATGGTGGAATAATTAGTCCATTTGCATTAGCTAGACATCATCGTAAAATCACATGCCTCATTCTTTTAGAGTACCGAATGGTGGTACCTCGGGCATGTGGCTCGAGAAAGTGAAAAAAGATTATTTAAATGTACCATGAAGTAGAAGTATCAAAGACACATAAGGAGATATAGCAATAATGGAGACAAATATTTGGAAGTTTACCAATAGATTGCTGCAAACAGTGTCATTCCTACACACTTGTAATATTTCACATAACAATCTCCATCCACGCAACATATTATTGCATTTTGAAGGTGAGCATTCTTATATCAGATTATGTAACTTTGGAAGAGAAATGCATTTACCCACAAAAAAGAGTTTTCCAAAGCTACGTGATCTCAAAATATCAATTACAAATGAATGGAGTCGAAAGTATTGGTGGATTGCAATAGAATGCATATCCACTAACCCTCCACAATTCAATAAAAGTCAAGAAACGTATATGATTTCAATAATCCTTTTGCAAATTTTGAAATACATAGATTTAGATAGTTATCCCATTGATAGAAATGGGGTCTATAAGTCTAAATATGCTTTAGAACTAGCATGTGATAGAGATGTATAAAAAAGAGTAGATGAATTACTTAGAGTATTCTCTAATCTTGTTCAATATGGTTTGAAGATATCCGTTAGTGATGGATTAAGACCATATTGAAAAGGATATTCATCAAAAAACATGTTTATTAATCAAACATCATTTTTATCATTGTGTTAGATTTAATTGTTTATTTAGTGTTATATAATAAGTTCTTTGAATTCACGAGTTTCATGATACTTGAAGTGATAATGCGGATTTAATATGAAGTGATTATGATAGATTTGGATATGAAGTAATTATGAGGGATATATATCTATATATCTACATACGCATTTATCTATGTAACTATCAATCAATCTATCTATCTATATTTCTATTCATATATCCAACACTTTATTTGTTTATTTCTTTATCACTATATATACATATCTATCAATCTTTTCATCTATTTATCTATTCACCATCATATTTATCTATCTATTTATCTATATATCTATTCAAATTATGTGGATTCATTCGGATTAAGTGGATTAAATTATGTGGATTCATTAGAATTATGTGGAGTAAATGATGTGGATTCATTTGAATCAAGTGGATTAAATGATATGAAAAAAATTTGAATTAAGTGGATTAAATGATGTGGATTCAAAATTATCTCTATTAAATGATATGGATTCATATGAATTACGTAGATTAAATGATGTGGATTCATTTGAATTAAATGGATTAAATGATGTGGATTCATTTGAATTAAGTGGAGTAAATGATCTGGATTCATTTAAATTAAGTGGACTAAATGATGTGGATTAATTTGAATTATGTGAATTAAATATGTGGATTCATTTGAATTATATCAATTCATTTGAATTATGTGGACTAAATGATATGGATTATATGAATTATGTGGATTAAATGATATGGATTCATTTGAATTAAATGGATCAAATGATGTGGATTCATGTGAATTAAGTGGAGTAGCCCTTTTGGTAATTTCGATGGTGGATCAACCACAACTGCCTAAACTTTGTTGGGGTCAACTACCTAATTTTGGTAATTTTGATGGTGGATTCATGTGAAATAAGTGGAGTAGCCCTTTTGGTAATTTTGATGGCGGATCAACCACAACTGCCTAAACTTTGTTGGAACTCGAGAAAGAGAGGGTGAGCCAATGCCTTTCTGACATCATCATTGTGAGAAATCCTTGTAAAAGGATTTGTTTCCTTCAACAGATAATCGAGACATGTGAAATCGCAAATTCACTCCAATGGAACGCACACCATCTTGCACCGAGAGACACTCACTCCATAGTTAAGACAAGCCGTGCACCGTATGAGTAGCTATGAGGGCATCCGATGGGAAGGAGAAAATCCATACAGTTGTATGGAGCCACTCTTCTTGATAATAATAGTATAGTGCCTACTATAAGCTCAAAACAAGCAATGTGTAGTGCATATGAGATTGCAGATTCTCTTCTCATCTCATGCATAGTTCTTTCCTTGCACATCTCATTGATCGAGCCGAATTCCGGTGCTATTTCCTCTCTTTATCTACGCAAAAATGCCCACTTCACTTCTCCCTTCTCAACCAATTTTCTTTTTGTCCTTTATACATAATAGCGACCATGATCACACTATTATGCCTACTACCATGTGTTACAGCTCAATTTGTGCCCATATAGGACTTTGTGTTTGCCATGCGTAGCTGCAACTATGTGGATAGGAGAGACATGCGCAGCTATAAAAATCTAAGATCATCATATGGAGGAAGGTATTGAGAGCGTTTACATCTTATATGGGTCACATATGGAGAAAAAGAAAGGAGATGACAAATAGTCAAAGTAACAGAATCATTTGCATTGGATATCACAACAATGCCATGATTTATCAACGAAATCAAATTTACTAATTTACATTAGGAAATGATGAAGAGAGGAAAGAGAGTGAGACCTGAAACCACTAAATAGGCAAAGAGACCAATGATAACAACAATAGTAGATTCATATGCAAACCATATACACGTGAATATGGAAGATCAAATATACAATAACCTATGTTTGCTCCCATATTCATCTGTTCAGTTTGAAGATGCAGCTCTCATGGGGGAAAGACAATATGGAATGGTCCATAAAGTGAGAATAACCCACCCGAGACTCATCAATGAATTTTTTGTAGCAAAATTATTCAAATTACATGGTGGTGACTTAGCGACGTGAGAGAATGAAGCTATGAATGAGGCCACCATTTCACCTATTACGTATAGTGGAATAATCAGTCCATTGGCATTAGCTAGACATCATAATAAAATCAATTATTTAAACAAACCATGAAGTAGAAGTATCAAAGGCACACACGGAGATATAGCAATAGCGAAGATAAATATTTGGAAGTTTATCAATGGATTGCTGCAAACATTGTCATTCCTACACACTTGTAATATTTCACATAATGATCTTCATCCAGGCAATATATTGTTGCATTTTGAAGGCGAGCATTCTTATATCACATTATGTAACTTTGGAAGGGCAATGCATTTACCCACAAAAAAGAGTTT
Organism: Ceratopteris richardii; assembly: GCA_020310875.1. Classification (NCBI taxonomy): domain Eukaryota; kingdom Viridiplantae; phylum Streptophyta; class Polypodiopsida; order Polypodiales; family Pteridaceae; genus Ceratopteris; species Ceratopteris richardii. Next base: position 104,052,022 of record CM035439.1, on the reverse strand, counting down.
TTCAAAGCTATGTGATCTCAAAATATCATTTATAAATGAATGGAGTCGAAATTATTGGTGGATTGCACCAAAATGCATATCCATTATCCCTCCACAATTCAATAAAAACCAAGAAACCTATATGGTTTCAATAATCCTTTTGCAACTTTTGAAATACATAGATTTAGATAGTTATCCCATTGATAGAAATGGGGTTTATAAGTCTAAATTTTCTTTAGAACTAGCATGTGATAGAGATGTATCAAAAAGAGTAGAAGCACATGAATTACTTAGAGTATTCTTGAATCTTGTTTAGTATGGTTTGAAGATATCCATTAGTGATGGATTAAGATCATATTGGAAAGGATGTTTGTCAAAAAACATGTTTATTAATCAAACATCCTTTTTATCATTGTGTTAGATTGAATTGTTTATTTAGTGTTATATAAAAAGTTTTTTAAATTGACGTGTTTTATGATACATGAAGTCATAATGTTGGATTTAATATGAAGTGTTTATGATAGATTTGGATATGAAGTAATATGAGGGATATATATCTATGTATCTACATATGTATTTACCTATGTAACTATCAATCAATCTATCTATCTATATTTCTATTCATATATCCAACATTCTATTTATTTATTTCTTTATCACCATATATACATATCTATCAATCTTTTCATCTATTTATCTATTTATCACCATATTTATCTATTCATGTATCTATATATCTATTCAAATTATGTGGATTCATTTGGATTAAGTGGATTAAATGATGTGGATGTATTTTAATTATGTGGAGTAAATGATGTGGATTCATTTGAATTAAGTGGATTAAATGATATGAATTCATTTGAATTAAGTGGATTAAATAATGTGCATTCAAAATTATCTGGATTAAATGATATGGATTCATACGAATTATGTGGATTAAATTATGTGGATTCATTTGAATTATATGGATTAAATGATGTGGATTCATTTGAATTAAGTGGATTAAATGATGTGGATTCATTTGAATTAAGTAGATTAAATGATGTGGATTCATTTGAATTAAGTGGATTAAATGATGTGGATTCATTTGAATTATGTGGATTAAATGATATGGATTATATGATATATGTGGATTAAATGATGTGGATTCATTTGAATTAAATGGATCAAATTATGTGGATTCATGTGAATTAAGTGGAGTCGCGTAGGATTCTCGCATAGCTCATGGCTAGGAGTGGAAGGTAGCAAAATGTTCTTAGATATGGTATTAGAGCGGCGATTATCGGCCTGCTCACATGCGTGCATAGAACATGAATCGAACCTGTACCATAGCATGAGGGGCACATGAGATAACCAAGGCGCCATGGCTTCTTCATGTACTTTATTGAGGGCAAAAAAAACTAGTAGTGTATCCAAGGAGTCTGAATGTTGAACAAAAGGATGGGCTTCCATTCTTATTGACGACGTATGGAGGCAAGAAGGATAGTATGACAATAAAGACAATGAGCAGGCACCTTTGGGCAGCCAATAACTATACCTCTTCATCCGAGTTGTGTGTTGTGTATGAGTAGAGGTGCAGAATATAGAATTGAGATTCCACAATCCACTTACTAGGAAGGGGCGTAGGATGGAGTCTTGAATTTCTCAAGTTGGAACAAAACCAAGAGAAATGCTTGAGGTATGAATTAAGGAAGGACACCAAGAGCTCCATTCCAGGTACATGTAAATTTAAATTTTTTATTGAATTTTTAAGAGTCAATTATAAGAAGACGTCGCTTTAGGCATCAAGTGTATGGGGAGTATGAGGTAGAAACTCCCATGTAGCCTCAAGAATTCCATCAAAAATAAGTAAGCACAAGCTTTAGGCACCTCCAAAGTAGCCTATTTTTATGATTTTTACATAAATTACAGGATCTATTTTGGATAAGTAGTCATTTTGGGGAAGGGAAATGAAGTCGGAGTTTTCTTAGTTTGGTAGGAAAAATCATGCACACATATAGTGTAGTGTATTGACTTCCATATAAAATCAAGAATCCAAAATATACCTCAGTATGATGGGAGTTTGAAGCTCTACAAGACCCCCTTCCATCACAGTTTGAGAAAGAATTCAACACCTGAATCTAAGAAACTCCCATTTTGGACGAGGAAAAAAGAGGTGCAATAGCTATGGATGGATGGAAAAAAGTATATTTACTGAGAGTATGGTGTATGAAATTCCTAGGTGAATCATTAGATTCATCAAAATAATAAGTTAAGGAGGAATTTTACTTCCTCAAAAACCCCCTTCCCGCACTTTTTGGAAAAAAATTCAGGTGTTGGTTTTAATTGAACTCCAATTTTGGGAGTAAGAAAAGAGATCATTTCAGAGGCTTCTCATGGATTAGTGCACACTTACATGAAGTATGATGTATAAATTACCATGGAGAAGAGAAAATCCAAGAAAAATCCACATTGGGAGTGGATTACAAGCTTGCTAAGAGCTCCCACTTAAGTTTTTACATGAAAGTAAAAATCTTGACTTAGGCCTCTTTTGGGGAGCGAATTAGCATGCACGAAGGGAGGCTTTGGAAAGGTGAAAATAGGCCCAATCATCTTCATATATCACTCTCTGAGGTTATGAAGAGAATTTTAGGATTTGCTTCATGGAAGAATGCTTTGGGGCACCCCCAAAAATCACATTTTCACACTTTTTCCAGCCCCTCCAACTGTCCAGTAGTTTAGCATGTCCCACTTGGAATGGCCATATCTTGGGCTAGAAAACTCCAAATTGGATGTGTTATGGCTCCTTTTGAACAACAAAAAGTCTACTTTTATTTTAGGGAAAGAAATTGTAAAAAACATGTATTTTTGTCAGGTCTATACAGCTCTGCAAAGTCTGAACAGTTTTTGGCAACTACCTTCCAGGACCCATATCTTTCAAACCGGGAAGGCAATTTTGAGTAATTTCACTTTGAGTTCTTTACACATGCTATATATTTCAGTTTATGAACATTTTCAGGTCCTAAAGTGGTTTTTGCAGGTCTAAAGAAGGATTATTACTGTATTTTTTACTAAATTTGCATCATTTTGGTAATCATTTCACAATGCTTTATATTTTGGGGAGTGCTCCAATGTTTTCGGACACTTAAAAGTTTATGTTAGGACCTAAGGAGGAAGGTGCAGAGGTCTCGAAACTCATAAAAAAGAACTGGATGCATGCAACTCTAATACCAAATCATTTAGGAAGTATGCTTTATGCTTTCAGGCATCTTACTTTATGTTATGGCATGTTTTGTATGTACATGCATAGATTGGATTGCATACATCAAATATTGATCATTGTTGAAATTCTAAAAATATCGATTGATAGGCGAGAAGTACACTTTTTGATTGCTTGCAGGAAAGAGGATTGTAGAAACTACATGGCTATGCAACACAGAGAATTGTTGCTAGCATTTTTTTTTATGCCTTGCAGGTTATGGAGTCCATATATGAGTTTATGGCATATGCCATGGGCATGTCAAGCCATATGTTGTTGGGTGGCCTGTGTGCCACTGAGTTTATGGTTAATTTTTTTTTTTGGATTCCATTTCCTGGGGAAATGTTGTCGAAATTTTTCCTACTGCATGGCATTATATACGCACTTGCCTTTAGGTAAGAATGTTATTGCATGGTAACATGCCTTTCTGCAAACATCGATAAGACCTAGGCATGCTTGTAAGCATGTGTTTGATGGACTTAGGACCATCATAGTAGTATACATAAGGCAACTTCAGTAGTAACAGGATCCCTACACATAACCCTTATGGATTTAGACCATAGGATTGCTAAGGGAAGGAGCTACACCTTCACCATCAGTAATGTGCACAAGCAATCCTATAGGTTTTAGGAAGTTGCATATAGGTACGGGAGATACATATATGATATTCTCCAAACAAGTGAATATTTACTTATCTTCACAAGAGTCTCACAGTATGATTAGGAGACTATGGGGTTTTATTAGGAATACCCAATAAGTGACTAGTTTCGCTCATGCACATCGCTTGACCAAGTAGTGAAGCATTTCTACTACACGACTAAGGAAACCAATTAGATGGGATCACAGAGATGGGTTTCATGAGACAGCATCGACAGGTGCTTATATGATTTGAGTGATGGTTAGGAAGGCCACAGGTATGGCACTAGCTCTACGACTTAGAGCATAGATCCCTTAGTACAAATAGTTGGGTTACCCAATACATATATGTATATCGAGATCTATAGAAGGTACCTAGGCTTATTCTTGGTACCTAGGAACAAGTTAGTTTGGAACAGAAAGGGATATCCATTGTCACATATTGACTAGAACCAAATTAACTAGTTCGAGGACATGGGACTCATTTGAGTCCACTGATATGATTTTAGGATATGGGATTCATTAGAGTCCACTTGCATATTCCATTACATGGAATATATATTTGGTTTAGTGTAGGTATGAGACCATGAATTGGAAGAAGTTTTCACTAGTATGGGACGGTGGAAATGACTTCCCTTTGAGCACTCTTCTTCTATGGCTAGGGAGAAAAGGACTCATCATTCATGGCATCATGTCTCACTAAATCAGAGGAGAGCTCTTAGTAGACATCTCCTTAGGATTGGAAGTTATCTTTCATACTTTAGGGAAGATTTATTCTTTCAGTATAGAATGTGATAGGTGATTTTATCACCATTGATGTCACATACTCATTTTGAGGTTTTCAGGAAGGATAATTCCATTAGTTTCATGGGATGTATAGATTCATCCATAGAGGACGGTTGGCAAAGATAGCTTTTTAATATGGATACACATGTGTTTATGGTATCACGTCATATCATTGCTGAACATTTTAGTAGAGGACGTTGACCCTTATTAGGAATTTATTTCCTCCACTCTTCATTACATACACCTTCATTAGTTATGGGAGATTAGTTCTCCATCTCTATAGTAATGTCTGTAATGAGGGATTATGCATCAATCATGGAAGAGAGGAGCAAATGAATTCATAAGTTTCTCTTTTGAGGAAAGGAGAAAGTGGGAATTAGCTTAGAGATCTAAGAAAGATCTCATTTTAGCTCCTATTCTTTTAGAGAGAAAGAAGGAAAGGAAAATATGATTTGCTCATAAGAGAAGAATAGAGCATATTTTCCTTTAGACAGAAGAGGTGTTTAGAAAACATCTCTTAGTTATTATTTCAGAAGGAAATAATTTACTCTACTTTTCAGTATAATTTCCCTTCACATGGGAGTCGTTTTCTCCACTATTTTGGAAGGAAAAACATGGAAAACATATGTGCATGTTCGCAATTATGGATGAGTAGAGCATTTGGATTCAACAGAATCTCTTTCAAAGGGAAAGGGAAAGTGGAATAGATTCCACTACCAGAGCTCTTTTCCTTAGAGGAGATTAGATAGAGAGAGAAAGAGAGAGAGTTTCACCTTCTCTCTTCTAGATTGTCTTCTTAGGAGTGGCACTCTTCTATCAAGGCAAAAGGGAGGTCAGTTAATCATGATGGTTAGATTGAGTCTCACCTGTAGACTCTAGAGAGAAGTAGTTATGGTATTTCTACTGATGGTCGTTGACTAGATGAGATGATCTAGTTATTGACATTAGTGAGACTGGGATTAGATTGTTGATACCTCTCTTTAGAGTTTCTAGGAGATAGGGATATATCTCACCTATTGGGGTACCAAACTCTTAGTTGATGTTACATCATGAGTAGGATGTGTGAGCATCAATTAGGAGGATGGTACTTAGGGATTATCTGAATCTCAAAGGGAATGCTTTATGCATTCATATGGCAAACTATAGGGAAGAGAAATATTAGATTTTGCACAAGTGCCAATAGATGCCCTTCCAATAGAACTTAGTCCACAGGTAATGGATGAAAAACCATAGACTTCTTGGTTGGTGAAATGTAGAGATTGCATTTTACTACCATGAGCTAGATGATGGATTTGCATAGTTCACAAAATAGTTAAGTTAAATTATTTCTTGTGATTACACTCAAGGTTAGGAAGACCTAGAGTGGTATGAGAGCAATCTATCATTTAGTCTTAGATGGGTTTGGAGTCACTTGTTATGGGGCTTTGTTCTATATTTTAGAAGATTATATGGTTTATTATCTCCATTATGGTACGGTCAAGCTTATAAGTTTGGCACTTTACACTTGCTTCTCATGCTATTACTCCATAGAGGATACATCATATGACATTTGAATAATGTTATATGTTATGGGAGTGATAGTTTGGAAATTAAGTGTATATGGGAGATAGTAGGCACCACTTAGACGGTTTCCCACCTTTAAGATGATCTCATATGAGGCTTCTTAAGGGGAAGGATATGGGGAAACAACACACAGAGATGACCAGGTACATAGAGTACATGGGGTGCAGGGGAGTCCGAGCACTTTACTCTACCATTACAGACATTTCATTTATATTTTCGAGGACGACATTGTTTTCAAGGGGAAGGAAATGTCATATGATATTCAAAAGATTAGGATTACCTTTTGAACAAGGATGCCACATGATAGCACATGGGTATTATATACCATTTGGGTAGAAGAGAAGAGGAGAGAGTTGATCATTACTCTCACAAGAATCTTACGAGGGAGTTGCAGAATTGAGACTCACGAAAAGATAGCTCGGGTGTGGCAGGGATGATTATCGAAAGCAACTCTATGTGTTTGGAAGATGGCCTCACCTAGGATTCTCGCATAGCTCATGGCTATGAGTGGTAGGCAGCAAAATGTTCTGACAATTGCTATATTAACTCTTGAACCACTATCATTTAAAATCTTAGAAATACGTTGACTCTTATACCATACAATGATAAGGGGGACCACATGGTCAATTGTTCTATTTAGTTCTAGATGGGTAGTTTCATGGAATTGTCAAAACATGTCCACCTCCTACATATTGCTAAAATTGTTGTTGAACACCAAGAACTAAAGGTATGTGACTAGCCTAAAGGCAAGGTAATGGGTGCTCGAGTGATAATATCCCATGCAGTAGTGTTCGCAGGTGTTTTTGGTGGTGTATCTTTACTAGACGTTGGTGCAGGTATGCATTTTTATGGCACCTTAGGTTCTCCATAATTCACTAGTGATGAGGGGAAAATTGGCGCTTGTGAGTAAGCCCACTTGGTGGCTTTTTCCGCCATACATTTCTATTCCATATGATCATGTTTGTGTAGTGGAAGTTTGTGCTTTCGTTGGTGTTATGATCATCAAACTTTGCCTTTCCTTCTTTCGCTTATCGTACTCCTATGCATTTTTGCAATGTCTTCGTATGTGCCCTACTTTGCCACAAAAATGATAGTGCACCTGCATTCCTAGATCATTGGAGTTTAGAATTCCATGATTCGATCATGGAAAATTATACTTCCCTTGATTCTGAAATTCAGAAGGAGGATATGTTGAATATGGAGAATTATGCAAATGGGGTGGGACATAATTAGTGGAAGGTTCTCTGAGTCCCTACACTATCGCATTGATTACCAATTGATTTTTTGTTTTACCATTGTAAGTATAAATTTTGATAGAATGATTGGTATTCTGATAGATTGCATAATATATCTGATTTAAGGCACAATTAGCCAATTGATTTTTTGCTTTACCATTGTGAGTACAAATTTTGATAGAATGATTGGTATTCTGATAGATTGCATGATATATTTGTCCTAGATTTTTGAATTTGGTACAAAATACTGGCTTCAACATACTATCATTATTAGCCTTTCGAATCTTCAAGAAGGACCAATCCTAGTAATGTTCCCCTTGGAGCTCGCTTAACTGTGAAAATCACTTGCCACTAAGCTACACTCTTTTGGCCCTTGAAGAAGGAGAAAGACTAAGGTTCACATTATCGTCAACACGTTTTGGGCCCTCAAAGCTTCATTCTTTGCTTTCAAAGCCTATTTTTTAAGCATTTTTGGCATAAATATGTAGCTGTTATGGGAGCTTGCACCATTGCAGGAGGTATGTTCAGTACGGTGATTTGTTGAGCCAATTTGGAGTACTTTTGTGCATATTTCTCTCCAGAGAGGTCCAAGAATATCAAGAAGAGTGTTGTTTGTACTTCGGCAATGAATATTCACCTTTTGGGAAATGTTTTCAGCCACACTAGTTAATCTACAAGTTTCTTGAAAGGTTTTAGTTGTGGTGGGAGCACCCACCACAAGTCTATGCAGGTTTCTGAGCCTAAAGAATAGAGTTGAAAGACACTTGCAGATGTTGTTGGCCAATGTTTGGGTAGTTAATTCAGCTTTTCAGTGCCATTTTATTGCATATATTGAGCACATACACACTATGTACACTTCTGTAGATACCGCTTATGTACGTCCATGTGGTCATTGATATAGCAGTTATGTTTTTGCATAAAGCCTTTTATGTTTGATAAAGAGGGTTGTGGTGAGGTTTTCTTAACTTGACATTAGGGGAAAAAGTGATTTTTGCATGTGCCTTGTAAGGATTCCTAATTTTTAGGAATTAAAATGGTTAATTAGGTGGTTTAAGAGGCTGGGAAAAACCACTAGTGGTATTGTATAATAAAATAAAGAATAAAATCGAAGGAGGGATTCGTGTGATTTCGTAGCCCTTAGATGTCTTCGTTGGATGGCCATGATCAAAAGCAAAATATGGGAACTAAAAGTAAACAAAAAAACAGAATACTCTGTTAATAAAAGACAAAATACCTACAGTCGTGGGAGGAGAGAGACTCAAATTTCGAACTCAGCGTCGCATGGCTGCCGTTGGATCTTCTTTAACTTAAATGGGGGAGATTTCAGTCGAGTTCTCTGGCACTACAAGAAAAAATTCCCACACTCTCTGTCACTAGAAGACAAAATTCCGAAATTCCATGAAGGATGCTTTGTGTTGCACGTAGTTTCTCAGCCGTCTGATAAAAGCGCGATCCAAGGATGTGCATTGAACAACTATTGATCCATGTAAGGATCAAATCAAAGCCATCCGATTATTTCCAAATCCAATGGTTTAAATTCTAGGTGCCTTTTTCTTTTCAAGCAGCAACCATAACCATTAGATGTAAGCAAAATCTAAGGGCTACAATTTAAAGCCACCCATTTCTCAAGAAATGAATTTTGAAGGGGTACAAGGGTTCTATTTGAATCCCATGTCTTTCCAAAACTGCTTGAAGGACGAAACCACGAATTTTGACATGTTTATGTGGTTTTGACTGGCCCAAACCAAGGGAAGCCTATACCTAGCCTATGTGATTAAGCTACTAGACTATGTCCACCACCCTCTTCTCATTGGTCCATCACTAATCACTCCTTAAGCCAAAAGGCCCATGCAGGGTTCATTTTTTTCCCTAATGAAAGACACCCACATGTCCAGGTCTCTTCGGTGATGCAGGTGGAAGACTTACCCAGTCTTGCCATAGGAGATGTATGATAGTTGTTCATAGGTGCTCGATAAATCTAGTTGGCTTCTTTTGGGTAACTGATTATATGCAGTGGAGTCAGTGATTCACTATGCAAGTAAACATGTCAATACTTGTAGTTTTATGAGATTTGGACATTGGTCATATGCTCATTCTGCAAAGGATACTCTAGTAAAAGTTTCCCAGATTTTTAATTTTGTCAACTATATAGTGGTGGATTTACTCCTTGATACACTTATTAATGTGAGCACATTTATTCTCACATAATCCTTTTGGTTGGTCATTACTATTCATTAATTCATTTTTCTAGGAAGGCTACTGAATTTTCTCCCAGAATCTGACACTTGGTCATCCTTAGTTGAGCCTTAGTGATGTTTGGACTCTTCTAGCTCCATTATCATTCTATTCAGTTCTCTACCATCATGGCATCAGATGTCTCATGCATGTATGGTGGATCAAGGTCTAGTGCCAATGTTTTGAGGAAGAATTATAACTTGCAAGGCAAAGCCCATTTTGAGATCCAAAAATTTGATGCACAAACTTTGCTCTATGGAAGAATCAGATTAAAGATATGCTGATTCAGAGGAGGCAATGGAAGCAAGTAAATGGAATCCAAAGAAGCCTGCTGACATGGATGAAGATGATTGGGATGAGTGAGATAAAATGGCTAGGCCTACCATTTGATTGCACCAATAGATAATGTTTATTTTATAGTTTTTAGATTGTGAAAGTGCGGAGGAGGTTTGGAAGAAGTCATGTAATGCATATGAAAAAGGGACGGCATCAAATAAAGTGTATCTGATGAGAAAGTTATATGACCTTCACACGAAGAACACAAATAGTGTTGTTGCGCATCTTGGACCTCTCTGGAGATAAATATGCACAAAAGTACTCCAAAATGGCTCAACAAATCACCGTACTGAACATACCTCCTGCAATGGTGCAAGCTCCCATAACAGCTACATATTTATGCCAAAAATGCTTAAAAAATAGGCTTTGAAAGCAAAGAATGAAGCTTTGAGGGCCCAAAATTTGTTGACGATAATATGAACCTAAGTCTTTCTCCTTCTTCAAGGGCCAAAAGAGTGTAGTTTAGTGGCAAGTGATTTTCACAGTTAAGCGAGCTCCAAGGGGAACATTACTAGGATGGGTGACCTCTCTGGAAGTACCGGGAACCTTTGTCTTCCTTGATCATTGAGGTCCTCCCTCGCGCATAGCCAATGGTGCCAACAATGAGTTGGATGAAAAGGTATGTCAAGGTCAATGCCTTGGTCATTGCCTTAGTCATAAGCCTTGGAGGAAGCCTTAAGTTGGTGGGCCGATGCTTGCTTCACACATAAAAAAGGAACAAAGCTTTTGCATTGAGACACTCTAATACTAGTGAAGTATTTTGATGGCGATGCACCACAATGCGCTCTCCTTGTTGAGAGCTCCATGATGATATCCTGAGAGTAGAAAATTGAGCTCCAGCTCCATGATGATATCCTTAGAGTAGAAAATTGAGCTCCAAGCGTCGTATATGGTACTCCGCATAGGTTGTAGAATACATAGAAAAACACAATACACAGGAAGCACGAACACAGACTTCTCAGGTGCTACAAATGTGTTTGAAGTTATAGTCTGTTGTTGACGAGACCACTATATGTTTTATTAAAGAACATATCCAAAAGTGTCTGATGGCTATTAGTCCTTTCACATGGACACTAATGGTAACAGATTCTACACTAGAGTGTAACAAATTAAAGTCGAGAGAATTTTTGGTGTCTCTCGACGTTATTATGGCTCAGGAAAAGCTAGTGATTGTTGAACCAAAAGTTATTCTAGAGCATCTAATTAGATGGATGAAGTGTCGGGCAAACAAACACAACCTTTCTCATCTAGTGATCATTTTACAATTACCATATCCTCTATGGAAAATGTTCCACTAGAGATTAGTGAAGTTGCTAATATTCAAACACTGGTAAGACAAGATAGTTGATTCTTCCAAAATTTTTGGACTTTCAAAAGGCCAATTAGCAAACCAAATGCAGAAGAAATCGATGAGTGGCATTAAACAACACCCTTACCAATTCCTTCACGATTCGAGCATAACTTTACTCAATTTCCAATGAGGTAGTGAGCACCGTAGAACAATTTAGTCCTACATCGATGGAAAATGAAGATTCTTATCTTGCAAAGATTAGTCCCAAGAGAGGTTTTCTATGCAAAATTTGATGTATTTTCAGGTGATGGCCTTGATGCTCATGATAGAGCATTCAAAATTAATTTTGATGTTTTAGAAAATTTTAGATAATCTATCCGATGCAAAACACTATAAGGCTAGGGTGTCTCAAATGAATCGCAAGTTCTTGAAGGATAACATTCTCTCAAGTAGTGAGAATGAAATTCTTCAAACTCATTAGACAACAAAAAACACTTGTAAATGAAGTAGCCAAGTGGTTAACAGAATTTGAAGTCATTCATTTCTAATGTATACAACACTCAAAGAGGCTTTCTTGCAATGTTTTTGCTTGAAGAAGATGCTCGCTCAAGTCTTTGATTTCTTACAAATAATAAACAACAACCTTATTGAACAATATAGGATTATGCTACCACTTTTTGTACACACCTCTGATAGATTCCATGAGATAATGCATTGCAAATGGATGTAATCATAGAGTGGTTCATTAATGGGTTGAATTTGGACTTAAGAAAAATTATGATTATTCAATACATAGGAACGATGCAATTGGATGAGGTTATTGATATGCTTTTATAATTAGAACATAAAGTGGGGGGCTTTGTGGAAGATTAAGATTGGTCCTTCTTGAAGATTCGAAAGGCTAATAATGATAGTATGTTGAAGCAAGTATTTTGTACAAAATTCAAAAATCTAGGACAAATATATTATGCAATCTATCAGAATACCAATCATTCTATCAAAATTTGTACTCACAATGGTAAAACAAAAAATCAATTGGCTAATTGTGCCTTAAATCAGATATATTATGCAATCTATCAGAATACCAATCATTCTATCAAAATTTATACTTACAATGGTAAAACAAAAAATCAATTGGCAATCAATGCGATAGTGTAGGGACCTAGAGAACCTTCCACTAATTATGTCCCACCCCATTTACATAATTCTCCATATTCAACATATCCTCCTTGTTGATGTATGAAACACCACAAGAAATGAATTAAGGTGACACTAGAACACCTCTATGGTCACCATTAACTCATTGCCACTCCAAACTTTGAGAAATGATAGCCTAAAGTGAGAACTTTGCTTCTACAGAAATTCCTAGTCACTGAAATGACATACCTTCAGTATTTTGCTAATTTCTCCTAGCTCAAGTATTAGTTCTTGATGAAACTTTATAGGCTGAAACTAGAAGAGTAGAGCTTTCCAACAAGCTATCATATGCATCAAATGGACCTCTAGAACTCAAGTTATGGCTCTCACAAGATGACCCTATATGACCTTCCAAAACTGGAAACTTGCCTGTTTTATTAAGAGCGCTTGTTTAAAATTAGAATTCGTTGCCTAGCATCGACTTGCAACGAGAATTCGATGCCGGGCATCGACTTGGGATGTTTTTGGCCACTTTTCAGCAGGGATTCGATGCCGGGCATCGACTTCCCGCATAAAGTCTTGATCTTTTGGACACCAAAACTATAGGTGATTTCATGCACACTTAGAATATGACTTATCAACTGGAATTCGATGCCAGGCATCGAGTTGCTCCAACAACATCATGTTTTTCAAACACTTCAGTACTGAATGAAAAATATAAAAGAAAATATGACTTATCAACAGAGATTCGATGCCAGGCATCGAGTTGCTTGGAAAACTTGATCTTTGTAACTCATCACACAGTAGGTAATCATGGAGATGATGGAGAGAGGCTCATACACAGAACTTTACTCAGTTCTTCTCATAACTATAAAAAAACTCAGAAGTTCTACAAATGCTTTCTCACTCAGAGAAGCTCGACTATACTCAGTCATACAAAAATGAGTTCTTCTCACTTTCTCTCTCTCTCTCATCGCGTCAGTTGATACAAACTAACTTATATAGATTTTCGTATTCTCGTGATTTTAAAAAACTTCTAGAACTAAAGTGAACTAACTTTACAAGTATAATACAGTTGTGAATTTGTCCCTTCACATAGGCATGGGGTTTTCTTCCTAAGATTTGACCTTCAAATATATGTCTAATTAGTGAGTGTTTCTCCAACAGCTCCCCCTCAATCACTAATTGACATTCCCTGTTTCTTCATATCATCTTCTTTTCTTTTACTCCTGCCATGCTTTTGAATCTGCTGGTCTTCACACCATCCAAGCTCTTTGTCATTATGTCTGCTAATTGATCTTTAGTAGAAATGTATTCCACTTCAATCTCCTTCTCCATTACCTTTTCTCTGAGAAAATGATACTGTATCTCTATGTGCTTTGTTCTTGCATGAAATACTGGATTTGCTGCAAGATAAAGTGAACTCATATTATCTCCATGTATTGTAGGTGTACCTTGATCAATGCCTAAGCTCTTGAACAATGTCTGCATCCATATGACTTCCTTAGCTGCTTCCACAAGTCCTTTGTACTCTGCTTCAGTTGATGATAATGCTACTGTATGTTGTTTCTTGGAACACCAACTTACAAGCTTATCACCAATGTATATCATGTAACCATGAGTTGATCTCCTGTCATCTTGATTACCTGCCCAGTCTGAGTCACTGTAGGCTCTCAACTTCAAATCTGATGTAAAAGGATAATATAATCCTTCCTTTATAGTTCCTTTGATATATCTGAGAACTCTTTGACCTGCAATCCAATGTGGGTCCTTTGGACAATGCATGAATTGTGACAAAACTCCCACTGCATAACTAAGATCAGGTCTTGTTAGTGTAGCATAAATCAAACTACCCACAAGAGATTGATACTTCCTCATATCTTTGTAGTCTGCACCATCATATTTACTAAGCTTGTGATTAACTTCAAGTGGAGTTGAAGCTTCTCTGCAATTTTCCATATCAAACTTCTTCAACAAGTTCAGAAGATACCTTTCTTGTGACACATATATGCCATGATCTGTATAAGTAACTTCCATTCCAAGAAAGTATGATAACTTTCCTAGGTCACTGATCTTAAACTCTTTCTCAAGTAATCTCTTTACCTCCTTGATTCCTTCATCTGAAGTACCTGTGATTATAATGTCATCTACATAAATACAAATGTAGATTGTACCTTCCTCTGTTCTTTTGATAAGTAGACTTGAATCTGCTTTTGAACTTTGATATCCAAGATCATTGAGATACTTCACCAGTCTATAGTTCCGAGCTCTTGGAGCTTGCTTCAATCCATACAATGCTCTTCTCAACCTGCAAACAAAATTTGGATACCTGGAATCTATAAACCCTTGAGGTTGTTCCATGTATACCTCATCTGATATGTATCCATTCAAGAATGCATTTTTTATATCCAATTGACTTAGGGTCCATCCTTTTGAAGCTGCAATAGCAATGATTGTCCTTATAGTTGACATCTTAGCTACAGGACTGAATGTCTCATCATAATCTATGCCATAGGTCTGGGCATAGCCTTTCACCACCAATCTAGCTTTGTATCTGGCTATACTTCCATCTGCAAGCTTCTTCACTTTATAAACCCATTTATTTCCAATTACTTTCTTACCATTTGGTTTAGGAACAAGTTCCCATGTCTTGTTCTCCTCCAGTGCATTGAACTCTTCCTTCATTGCTTCTTCCCATTGCTTTTTACCTTTAGCTTCATCATAGTTCTGAGGTTCTTCATCATCTTTGACCATATATGCATAGTTCTTCTGGGTTATGTAAGAAGTATCATAAGAATACCTTTCTGGTTGTCTCCTTGTCCTGCTTGACCTTCTTGGTTCACATTCTTCATAAGTTTCTGGATACACCTCTTCATCAAATATAGGAGCTTCTTCATTCATTCTTGTTAATCCACTTCTGGATGTACTTGCTTGCATATAGTCTTCATCTCTATTCACCTGCACAATTGATTTTCCTTTCTCACATCTTCTTACCTCTTCTTCAAATTCTTCAGCTGTATGACTTTGATCTGCATACCAACTTTTCTGTTCATCAAATGTAACATCTCTAGAAACAATAAATTGTTTGGTTAGAGGATTCCACAATCTGTAACCCATCTGCTTTTCATCATAACCAATGAACACATATTTTTCTGCCTTTGGTTCAAGTTTATGCCTAAGCTGTGATGGCACATAAGCATATGCAATTGATCCAAACACTCTACAATGATCTAGTGTTGGTTTCTTACCCCACCAAGCTTCATATGGAGTCATTCCATTCAGAGCTGCACATGGTAATCTATTCACAAGATATGTAGCTGTATTTACAGCCTCAGCCCAAAGATAATTTGGACAGTTCTTCTCCTTTAGCATAGCTCTAGCAAACTCAACCAAAGTCCTGTTCCTTCTTTCTGCTACACCATTTTGTTGTGGTGTATACCTGCAAGTTATTTCTCTCTTAATACCTGCATTCCAAAGATAATCATTGAACTCTTGGGAGAAGTATTCTCCCCCTCCATCAGACCTCAGTCTCTTAAGCTTTTGACCTGTGACTCTCTCTGCATATGCATGAAAATGCTTGAAAGCTCCAAACACTTCTGATCTTTCCTTCAAAACATATAATGTTATCCATCTTGTAGCATCATCAATGAAAAGAACATAATACCTTGAGCCACTGATAGATCCTTCTTTTGTTGGTCCCCATACATCTGTATGAATGAGCTCAAGTACTCCATCATGTTTGAATCCTTTCTTTTGAAATGGTAACCTGTGTGCTTTACCCATTTGACATGCTTCACATTTATAAACCATATGTTGACTTTGCACATTTGGTAATCCTAGTACAGACTGATTAGCAACCATAGCTTTAATTCCTCTTTCATTGAAATGACCTAATCTCTTATGCCAAAGATCAAGTTCTGTAATCACTGCTTCACCATGTGTGAGCAAAGCTTGACCAATGTTCCCTTGCACTCTTAAAGTAAAGAGTCTACCTTCTTTCTTACCAGAGACAATCTGATTATATCCATTCTCTGGATCTTCCACAAATACTCCTTCATTTGTAAACCTGACTTGAAAACCTTTTTCAACTATCTGTCCCACACTAATCAAGTTTTTAGGTATTGTAGGAACATACAAAACATTGGTTAGCAAATCTGCTCCACTCTTGCATTTCACTTTTCCAATTGAATGTACACTATGTCTTGTATTATCATCAGTTTGAACTGTGTGACTAGAAATGCCTTTTTCCAAATCTGACATCAATTCTATGTTTCCTGACAAATGATTAGAACATCCAGAGTCAATGTAAAATACCTTTAGATCTTCTTTGTCTGATGTGCTGATTGAATTCATCATCAATGATGTATGACTTTCATTCTGTGTGTCATTTGCATAGTTGTAGTAGGTGGTGTTGTAGGATTGATTCTGTCCCCAACTTCTTCCTCCACCTCTACCATAGCCTCCTCTTTGACTTTGTCTACCTCTTTGAAAATTACTTTGATATCTTCCACCTCGACCTCTGCTATTGTTGTTTTGATTCTGGTTTGATCCTTGTTGGTTGTGCCAACAGTCATGAGCCAAATGATTACTCAATCCACAGATCCAGCAAGCCTTTTTGTTGTTATTTTGATTACCTCTTCCTCTTCCAAAACCTCTTGCTCTTCCTCTGCCAGTGCCTTTACCTCTTGCATAATAAGCTTGAGAATTAGACTCCTCTTCATCCTTTGCTTTACCTTTATCTCCTTTCTTCTTATTCTTCATGTACATTGCAGAAGTTTGACCTTTATCTCCATCTCCCTTCAAGTCTTGCTCATATGTGAGCATCAAACCAAGCAACTGGTTCAAATCTGGAACATAATGATTTAATGAAAGTTCTGTTGATAAGACAAAAGGTTTCCACCTTTCATCCCCTCTCAAGCCTGCAAGTAGTTGAGCAATCAATCTGTGATCTTCAACATCTTCATCTATGGATCCAAGACTATCTGCTAGATCCTTCATCTTAGTGACATAATCACTAATGGTTTGACTTGGCTTCTTCTTGAATGTTGTAAACTCTGACCATAGACTTGCTTTCCGTGCTTTAGTAGTGCTTTGGAAATGATATTCCAATGCATTCCATATATCTTCAGATGATTCCAATCCTCTGATGTGTGGTAGCAAATGATCTGAGATTGTATTGTAGATGTAGGCTTTTGCACTTGCATCCTTCTTCTGCCAATGCTTTAAAGCATCAAGTTCTTCTTTCTTTGGTCGGCTTTCATCTTCAAATACTGGCTTCTCTTCTTCACCTGTAACATATATCATGAGATCCTTACTCATAAGTAAGGCTTCCATTCTCATTACCCATGCGGGGTAATTATCTCTGTCCAGTTTGTCAATGGAGATATGATCTGCCATAGTTCTTTCCTTCTGCTGCAACCTGTGAGCTTAAAGGATAAAGGATAATACCTTTTGAAGTTCTTTGTGTATGAGGATACTTTTGAAGTAACCTTTTGATGCCTTGTGTCTTCAAATGCTTCACCTTTCAAACTTTAATGGAAAACTTTACAAAACTTCTCGTACCTTTGTCGTCTTCTGCTCTCGAGAATCTTTCTGCTCTGATACCACTTTTTGATGTATGAAACACCACAAGAAATGAATTAAGGTGACACTAGAACACCTCTATGGTCACCATTAACTCATTGCCACTCCAAACTTTGAGAAATGATAGCCTAAAGTGAGAACTTTGCTTCTACAGAAATTCCTAGTCACTGAAATGACATACCTTCAGTATTTTGCTAATTTCTCCTAGCTCAAGTATGAGTTCTTAATGAAACGTTATAGGCTGAAACTAGAAGAGTAGAGCTTTCCAACAAGCTATCATATGCATCAAACGAACCTGTAGAACTCAAGTTATGGCTCTCACAAGATGACCCTATATGACCTTCCAAAACTGGAAAACTTGCCTGTTTTAGTAAGAGCGCTTGTTTAAAATTAGAATTCGATGCCTAGCATCGACTTGCAACGAGAATTCGATGCCGGGCATCGACTTGGGATGTTTTTGGCCACTTTTCAGCAGGGATTCGATGCCGGGCATCGACTTCCCGCATAAAGTCTTGATCTTTTGGACACCAAAACTATAGGTGATTTCATGCACACTTAGAATATGACTTATCAACTGGAATTCGATGCCAGGCAGCGAGTTGCTCCAACAACATCATGTTTTTCAAACACTTCAGTACTGAATGAAAAATATAAAAGAAAATATGACTTATCAACAGAGATTCGATGCCAGGCATCGAGTTGCTTGGAAAACTTGATCTTTGTAACTCATCACACAGTAGGTAATCATGGAGATGATGGAGAGAGGCTCATACACAGAACTTTACTCAGTTCTTCTCATAACTATAAAAAAACTCAGAAGTTTTACAAATGCTTTCTCACTCAGAGAAGCTCGATTATACTCAGTCATACAAAAATGAGTTCTTCTCACTTTCTCTCTCTCTCTCATCGCGTCAGTTGATACAAACTAACTTATATAGATTTTCGTATTCTCGTGATTTTAAAAAACTTCTAGAACTAAAGTGAACTAACTTTACAAGTATAATACAGTTGTGAATTTGTCCCTTCACATAGGCATGGGGTTTTCTTCCTAAGATTTGACCTTCAAATATATGTCTAATTAGTGAGTGTTTCTCCAACACTCCTTCTGAATTTCAAAATCAAGGGAAGTATAATTTTCCATGATCGAATCATGGAATTCTAAACTCCAATGATCTAGGAATGTAGGTGCACTATCATTTTTGTGGCAAAGTAGGGCACATACGAAGACATTGCAAAAATGCATAGGAGTACGATAAGCAAAAGAAGGAAAGGCAAAGTTTGATGATCATAACACCAACGAAAGCACAAACTTCCACTACACAAACGTGATCATATGGAATAGAAATGTATGGCGGAAAAAGCCACCAAGTGGGCTTACTCACAAGCGCCAATTTTCCCCTCATCACTAGTGAATTATGGAGAACCTAAGGTGCCATAAAAATGCATACCTGCACCAACGTCTAGTAAGGATCCATCACCAAAAACACCTGTGAACACTACTGCATGGGATATTATCACTCGAGCACCCATTACCTTGCCTTTAGGCTAGTCACATACCTTAGTTCTTGGTGTTCAACAACAATTTTAGCAATATGTAGGAGGTGGACATGTTTTGACAATTCCATGAAACTACCCATCTAGAACTAAATAGAACAATTGACCATGTGGTCCCCCTTATCATTGTATGGTATAAGAGTCAACGTATTTCTAAGATTTTAAATGATAGTGGTTCAAGAGTTAATATAGCAATTGTGAGAACATTTTGCTGCCTACCACTCATAGCCATGAGCTATGCGAGAATCCTAGGTGAGGCCATCTTCCAAACACACAGAGTTGCTTTCGATAATCATCCCTGCCACACCCGAGCTATCTTTTCGTGAGTCTCAATTCTGCAACTCCCTCGTAAGATTCTTGTGAGAGTAATGATCAACTCTCTCCTCTTCTCTTCTACCCAAATGGTATATAATACCCATGTGCTATCATGTGGCATCCTTGTTCAAAAGGTAATCCTAATCTTTTGAATATCATATGACATTTCCTTCCCCTTGAAAACAATGTCGTCCTCAAAAATATAAATGAAATGTCCGTAATGGTAGAGTAAAGTGCTCGGACTCCCCTGAACCCCATGTACTCTATGTACCTGGTCATCTCTGTGTGTTGTTTCCTCATATCCTTCCCCTTAAGAAGCCTCATATGAGATCATCTTAAAGGTGGGAAACCGTCTAAGTGGTGCCTACTATCTCCCATATACACTTAATTTCCAAACTATCACTCCCATAACATATAACATTATTCAAATGTCATATGATGTATCCTCTATGGAGTAATAGCATGAGAAGCAAGTGTAAAGTGCCAAACTTATAAGCTTGACCATACCATAATGGAGATAATAAACCATATAATCTTCTAAAATATAGAACAAAGCCCCATAACAAGTGACTCCAAACCCATCTAAGACTAAATGATAGATTGCTCTCATACCACTCTAGGTCTTCCTAACCTTGAGTGTAATCACAAGAAATAATTTAACTTAACTATTTTGTGAACTATGCAAATCCATCATCTAGCTCATGGTAGTAAAATGCAATCTCTACATTTCACCAACCAAGAAGTCTATGGTTTTTCATCCATTACCTGTGGACTAAGTTCTATTGGAAGGGCATCTATTGGCACTTGTGCAAAATCTAATATTTCTCTTCCCTATAGTTTGCCATATGAATGCAGAAAGCATTCCCTTTGAGATTCAGATAATCCCTAAGTACCATCCTCCTAATTGATGCTCACACATCCTACTCATGATGTAACATCAACTAAGAGTTTGGTACCCCAATAGGTGAGATATATCCCTATCTCCTAGAAACTCTAAAGAGAGGTATCAACAATCTAATCCCAGTCTCACTAATGTCAATAACTAGATCATCTCATCTAGTCAATGACCATCAGTAGAAATACCATAACTACTTCTCTCTAGAGTCTACAGGTGAGACTCAATCTAACCATCATGATTAATTGACCTCCCTTTTGCCTTGATAGAAGAGTGCCACTCCTAGAAGACAATCTAGAAGAGAGAAAGTGAAACTCTCTCTCTTTCTCTCTCTATCTAATCTCCTCTAAGGAAGAGAGTGGAGAAAAAGACTCCCATGTGAAGGGAAATTATACTGAAAAGTAGAGTAAATTATTTCCTTCTGAAATAATAACTAAGAGATGTTTTCTAAACACCTCTTCTGTCCAAAGGAAAATATGCTCTATTCTTCTCTTATGAGCAAATCATATTTTCCTTTCCTTCTTTCTCTCTGAAAGAATAGGAGCTAAAGTGAGACCACTAAGCTAAAGTGAGATCTTTCTTAGATCTCTAAGCTAATTCCCACTTTCTCCTTTCCTCAAAAGAGAAACTTATGAATTCATTTGCTCCTCTTCCATGACTGATGCATAATCCCTCATTACAGACATTACTATAGAGATGGAGAACTAATCTCCCATAACTAATGAAGGTGTATGTAATGAAGAGTGGAGGAAATAAATTCCTAATAAGGGTCAACGTCCTCTACTAAAATGTCCAGCAATGATATGACATGATACCATAAACACATGTGTATCCATATTAAAAAGCTATCTCTGCCAACCGTCCTCTATGGATGAATCTATACGATCCCATGAAACTAATGGAATTATCCTTCCTGAAAACCTCAAAATGAGTATGTGACATCAATGGTGATAAAATCACCTATCACATTCTATACTGAAAGAATAAATCTTCCCTAAAGTATGAAAGATAACTTCCAATCCTAAGGAGATGTCTACTAAGAGCTCTCCTCTGATTTAGTGAGACATGATGCCATGAATGATGAGTCCTTTTCTCCCTAGCCATAGAAGAAGAGTGCTCAAAGGGAAGTCATTTCCACCGTCCCATACTAGTGAAAACTTCTTCCAATTCATGGTCTCATACCTACACTAAACCAAATATATATTCCATGTAATGGAATATGCAAGTGGACTCTAATGAATCCCATATCCTGAAATCATATCAGTGGAGTCCCATGTCCTCGAACTAGTTAATTTGGTTCTAGTCAATATGTGACAATGGATATCCCTTTCTGTTCCAAACTAACTTGTTCCTAGGTACCAAGAATAAGCCTAGGTACCTTCTATAGATCTCGATATACATATATGTATTGGGTAACCCAACTATTTGTACTAAGGGATCTATGCTCTAAGTCGTAGAGCTAGTGCCATACCTGTGGCCTTCCTAACCATCACTCAAATCATATAAGCACCTGTCGATGGTGTCCCATGAAACCCATCTCTGTGATCCCATCTAATTGGTTTCCTTAGTCGTGTAGTAGAAATGCTTCACTACTTGGTCAAGCGATGTGCATGAGTGAAACTAGTCACTTATTGGGTATTCCTAATAAAACCCCATAGTCTCCTAATCATACTGTGAGACTCTCGTGAAGATAAGTAAATATTCACTTGTTTGGAGAGTATCATATATGTATCTCCCGTACCTATATGCAACTTCCTAAAACCTATAGGATTGCTTGTGCACATTACTGATGGTGAAGGTGTAGCTCCTTCCCTTAGCAATCCTATGGTCTAAATCCATAAGGGTTATGTGTAGGGATCCTGTTACTACTGAAGTTGCCTTATGTATACTACTATGATGGTCCTAAGTCCATCAAACACATGCTTACAAGCATGCCTAGGTCTTATCGATGTTTGCAGAAAGGCATGTTACCATGCAATAACAATCTTACCTAAAGGCAAGTGCGTATATAATGCCATGCAGTAGGAAAAATTTCGACAACATATCCCCAGGAAATGGAATCCAAAAAAAAAAAATAACCATAAGCTCAGTGGCACACAGGCCACCCAACAACATATGGCTTGACATGCCCATGGCATATGCCATAAACTCATATATGGACTCCATAACCTGCAAGGCATAAAAAAAAATGCTAGCAACAATTCTCTTTGTTGCATAGCCATGTAGTTTCTGCAATCCTCTTTCTTGCAAGCAATCAAAAAGTGTACTTCTCGCCTATCGATCGATATTTTTAGAATTTCAACAATGATCAATATTTGATGTATGCAATCCAATCTATGCATGTACATACAAAACATGCCATAACATAAAGTAAGATGCCTGAAAGCATAAAGCATACTTCCTAAATGATTTGGTATTGGAGTTGCATGCATCCGGTTCTTTTTGATGAGTTCCGAGACCTCTGCACCTTCCTCCTTAGGTCCTAACATAAACTTTTAAGTGTGCGAAAACATCGGAGCACTCCCCAAAATATAAAGCATGGTGAAATGATTACCAAAATCATGCAAATTTAGTAAAAAATGCAGTAATGATCCTTCTTTAGACGTACAAAAACCACTTTAGGACCTGCAAATGTTCATAAACTGAAATATATAGCATGTGTAAAGAACTCAAAGTGAAATTACTCAAAATTGCCTTCCCGGTTTGAAAGATATGGGTCCTCGAAGGTAGTTGCCAAAAACTGTTCAGACTTTGTAGAGCTGTATAGACCTGACAAAATTACATTTTTTTTACAATTTCTTTCCATAAAATAAAAGTAGACCTTTTGGTCTTCAAAAGGAGCCATAACACGTCCAATTTGGAGTTTTCTAGCCCAAGATATGGCCATTCCAAGTGGGACATGCTAAACTAGTGGACAGTTGGAGGGGCTGGAAAAAGTGTGAAAATGTGATTTTTGGGGGTGCCCCAAAGCATTCTTCCATGAAGCAATTCCTAAAATTCTCTTCATAACCTCAGAGAGTGATATATGAAGATGCTTGGGCCAATCTTCACCTTTCCAAAGCCTCCCTTCGTGCATGCTAATTCGCTCCCCAAAAGAGGCCTAAGTCAAGATTTTTACTTTCATGTAAAAACTTAAATGTGAGCTCTTAGCAAGCTTGTAATCCACTCCCAATGTGGATTTTTCTTGGATTTTCTCTTCTCCATGGTAATTCATACATCATACTTCATGTCAGTGTGCACTAATCCATGAGAAGCCTCTGAAATGATCTCTTTTCTTACTCCCAAAATTGGGGTTCAATTAAAACCAACACCTGAATTTTTTTCCAAAAAGTGCGGGAAGGGGGTTTTTGAGGAAGTAAAATTCCTCCTTAACTTATTATTTTGATGAATCTAATGATTCACCTAAGAATTTTATACACCATACTCTCAGTATATATACTTTTTTTCCATCCATCCATAGCGCTAATGCACCTCTTTTTTCCTCTTCCAAAATGGGAGTTTCTTAGATTCAGGTGTTGAATTCTTTCTCAAACTCTGATGGAAGGGGGTCTTGTAGAGCTTTAAACTCCCAGCATACTGAGGTATATTTTGGATTCTTGATTTTATATGGAAGTCAATACACTACACTATATGTGTGCATGATTTTTCCTACCAAACTAAGAAAACTCCGACTTCATTTCCCTTCCCCTAAATGACTACTTATCCAAAATAGATCCTGTAATTTATGTAAAAATCATAAAAATAGGCTAGTTTGGAGGTGCCTAAAGCTTGTGATTACTTATTTTTGATGGAATTCTTGAGGCTACATGGGAGTTTCCACCTCATACTCCCCATACACTTGATGCCTAAAGCGACTTCTTCTTATAATTGACTCTTAAAAATTCAATAAAAAATTTAAATTTACATGTACCTGGAATGGAGCTCTTGGTGTCCTTCCTTAATTCATACCTCAAGCATTTCTCTTGGTTTTGTTCCAACTTTAGAAATTCAAGACTCCATCCTACGCCCCTTCCTAGTAAGTGGATTGTGGAATCTCAATTCTATATTCTGCACCTCTACTCATACACAACACACAACTCGGATGAAGAGGTATAGTTATTGGCTGCCCAAAGGTGCCTGCTCATTGTCTTTATTGTCATACTATCCTTCTTGCCTCCATACGTCGTCAATAAGAATGGAAGCCCATCCTTTTGTTCAACATTCAGACTCCTTGGATACACTACTAGTTTTTTTGCCCTCAACAAAGTACATGAAGAAGCCATGGCGCCTTGGTTATCTCATGTGCCCCTCATGCTGATGGTACATGTTCGATTCCTATTCTATGCACGCATGTGAGCAGGCCGATAATCACCGCTCTAATACCATATCTAAGAACATTTTGCTACCTTCCACTCCTAGCCATGAGCTATGCGAGAATCCTACGCGACTCCACTTAATTCACATGAATCCACATAATTTGATCCATTTAATTCAAATGAATCCACATCATTTAATCCACATATATCATATAATCCATATCATTTAATCCACATTATTCAAATGAATCCACATATTTAATCCACTTAATTCAAATGAATCCACATAATTTAATCCACTTAATTCAAATGAATCCACATCATTTAATCCACTTAATTCAAATGAATCCACATCATTTAATCCATATAATTCAAATGAATCCACATAATTTAATCCACGTAATTCGTATGAATCCATATCATTTAATCCAGATAATTTTGAATCCACATTATTTAATCCACTTAATTCAAATGAATTCATATCATTTAATCCACTTAATTCAAATGAATCCACATCATTTACTCCACATAATTCAAATAAATCCACATCATTTAATCCACTTAATCCAAATGAATCCACATAATTTGAATAGATATATAGATACATGAATAGATAAATATGGTAATAAATAGATAAATAGATGAAAAGATTGATAGATATGTATATATGGTGATAAAGAAATAAATAAATAGAATCTTGGATATATGAGAAGAAATATAGATAGATAGATTGATTGATAGTTACATAGGTAAATACATATGTAGATATATAGATATATATCCCTCATAATTACTTCATATCCAAATCTATTATAAATACTTTATATTAAATCCAACATTATGACTTCATGTATCATAAAACACGTCAATTTAAAAAACTTTTTATATAACACTAAATAAACAATTCAATCTAACACAATGATAAAAAGGATGTTTGATTAATAAACATGTTATATAACACAATATGATCTTAATCCATCACTAATGGATATCTTCAAACCATACTAAACAAGATTCAAGAATACTCTAAGTAATTCATGTGCTTCTACTCTTTTTGATACATCTCTATCACATGCTAGTTCTAAAGAAAATTTAGACTTATAAACCACATTTCTATCAATGGGATAACTATCTAAATCTATGTATTTCAAAAGTTGCAAAGGATTATTGAAGCCATATAGGTTTCTTGGTTTTTATTGAATTGTAGAGGGATAATGGATATGCATTTTGGTGCAATCCACCAATAATTTTGACTCCATTCATTTATAAATGATATTTTGAGATCACATAGCTTTGAAAAACTCTTTTTTATGGGTATATGCATTGCCCTTCCAAAGTTACATAATCTGATATAAGAATGCTCGCCTTCAAAATGCAACAATATGTTGCGAGGATGAAGATCATTATGTGAAATATTACAAGTGTGTAGGAATGACAATGTTTGGAGCAATCCATTGATAAACTTCAAAATATTTATCTTTGCTATTGCTATATCTCCGTGTGTGCCTTTGATACTTCTACTTCATGGTTTGTTTAAATAATTGAGTTTATTATGATGTCTAGCTAATGCCAATGGACTGATTATTCCACTATATGTAATAGGTGAAATGGTGGCCTCATTCATAGCTTCATTCTCTCACATCGCTAAGTCACCACCATGTAATTTGAATAATTTTGCTACAAAAAATTCATTGATGAGTCTCGGGTGGGTTATTCTCACTTTATGGACCATTCCATATTGTCTTTCCCCCATGAGAGCTGCATCTTCAAACTGAACAGATGAATATGGGAGCAAACATAGGTTATTGTATATTTGATCTTCCATATTCACGTGTATATGGTTTGCATATGAATCTACTATTGTTGTTATCATTGGTCTCTTTGCCTATTTAGTGGTTTCAGGTCTCACTCTCTTTCCTCTCTTCATAATTTGCTAATGTAAATTAGTAAATTTGATTTCGTTGATAAATCATGGCATTGTTGTGATATCCAATGCAAATGATTCTGTTACTTTGACTATTTGTCCAAAGATGTCAGTGAGCTCTTTGGACACTTGTTCTTCTAGTACTTGTGCTCCTCCTAATACACTTCCAAATTTATCTTCAATATTGATGTATGTTATTCTAGATAGTTGTTCAATGAAATTTATAATAAAGTGATAGGTAGGACATGGTTGAACCACACCCTTGAAAGATAAGATATTGTTGAACTGCACCCTAAGATGGAGCATTACGAAGTAATCCTCAATCATGGCTTTTCGGGCAAGTGGTTAGCAATCACATTCCTAACCAAGAGGTTGTGAGTTCAAGTCTCTTATAGTTCATTGAATGGGTATCAGAGCCTAGTAAGGAGGCTTGGGCTAGGTGGACTGACCCAATGGCCTGTAAAAAGGATGCTTGGGCACTCTTTCATGCGAAAAGGTAGGAATATGGAAGGTGGCACTTTGAAAACTCTATGCAATAAAGATTGGGGTGTATCTCTCAATCAGTAGGTTGGATTGAGGCATGTAAGATACTATTGGAAAGCACTTGGAATGAACTTTCCAATTCTAATGAGCTAGCTTGGAGTTATGAAGCCCTTCGAAAACCGTGGGTATTCCTTGATTGAGGTTTCAAGATATCTAACATGGGTGAGAAGGAGGTTCAAGATACTAAGGTTGAGGACATAGTTCAAGACACCAAGATTGTGAACAAGGTTCAAGAGACTATGCGAGGTTGAGGAAATCAATAGTAAGTCAGATTGAATCTCCTATAGTTCATTGTAGAATCCTTGTAATGTGACATTCCATTGTTATTGTGATATGTTCTTCTCGCATTCTGTACATGTACGCGTAGACAAACGCTTCCAAAATCTTTCACCCATGATTATTTATTTTATCTATCATCTGTGCAAATATAAAATATAGACTATCAGTTAAAATTAAAATTTTGATTGATATTAAATCTTTAAACACTAATATAATTCATAAAAGCAATAATAAAACATAAGACTCATAAATAAAATCATAGATACTTAAATACATTTTAAGTACACATATAAATAGATAAATCAATAAGTGTATGCATAGATAGATCAATATATAAATAAATAAATGATAGACACATGAATAATTGCATGGATAGATAATTGAATAGATAGATAAATATAGATAGATAGACCTATATATAGATAAATAAATGATAGATATATTAATAATTGAATGGATAGATAGTTGAATAGATAGATGAATATAGAGACATGGATCTATATATAGATAAATAAATTATAGATAGATGAATAATTGAATGGATAGATAATTCTGAATGGATAGATAAATGAATAGGTAGATAGATGGATACATAGATTGATGACAAAGTGCATGCATAAATAGATTAATATGTAGTTAAATATGGATAGATAGGTAGATAAGTAGATGAATAATTTCATGCTTAGAAATATGGATAGATAGTTAGATAAGTAGATTTATTATTGAATAGAAAATTTAATTTTGATCTTGAAGTGAATCTAAGAAGCTACCATCTTGAAGTGAATCTAAGAAGCTATCACATGAGTGTATATAACTATTGTGATAGTAGGAGTCAAAGAAGTAGACAATTACAATAGTTTCTATACACCCTGTGACCTACATTGTAATCATGCTCACATGAATCTAAGTGATTATTATGAGAGTAAGAGTCAAATTATCAAACAATCACAATAGTCCAATTACACTCCCTATACTATTGAGAGAGTAAGAATTGAAACAGCGATTCCAACAGACTCAATAGATCTATCATCTATGGCTCAATCCTATACTATTGTCATAGTAAGAATTGATGTAGCGAGTCAGACAATCACACTAGTGGATTATTTTAATTTGATTCATCAAAGTATACAAGTAATAATATTTTCGCAATTCAAACATGTATATTGTTGATAATTAAAATACATAAAACCAATCACACAAATACAAATCATACATATGTAAGAGACACATATGAAAATCATAACATATGCATTAAACACTATGAACATAGCAATAAAATAGAAAATAAATGAAAAATAGAGCAATACTTGAATGATATGGTGAGGAAAGGGCTCTATGAGAGGTATGGTACTAGTAGAGCTCTAAGAACTTGTCAAGAAGCATGTGCAGAGTAAGCTTTTCAATTGAATGAAAAAAAAAAATTGTTTTTGCTTAAAATTAGCTTTTCGATCGAAAGTACTTTTGATTAAAATTTATGTGTATCTAATTTTTTATCCGTGCTTATTTGAAAATCCCCAAATAAAACGAGCATATTTGGTATTTTTCTATTATTGGATTGAATAAATGAAACGTAGGAAGCCTTAAGAATGAATATAATGAAGCCATCAAGGTCTCATGAAATGTGTGGAGAAAATGATGAAGTTACCAAGGTGACCATGAAAGTTGCACTCTGTCAAAAATGTTAGAAACTAGATCCTAGTCTCCATGCTAGAGAGAATGACCTATGACTCTACAAGCAAACTGCCATTGTATAAATTTTGGAACGAATCGTAATCTTTGGAGTATCTGGAGCTACTTTTACATGTGAATCTTTTCCATGTTTAGTCCTCACCGCCCTTTATCTAGAAAGGTGGTCCTAAAGGAGTAAATCATTGGAAGTTCTAGAGCCCTTGTGGGAAACCCATGCTCTCCACATTTGCAAAGATTGAACCCACAACTCCTCCTTCCCATTCGTAAGAATTAACCATAACCTATGTTTATAACTTATCTAGCTTCTAGAGACCTTGGGCGAAACTCTCTCCTCTCCACGCTTGCAAAGATTGAACCCACAACTCCTCCTTCCCATTCGTAAGATTTAAATAGAAACTATGTTTATAACTTATCTAATACTGCAAAAGCACCTAGATGTTAACATTAACTTAGTTCCTTGTCCAAATTACTTTATAACAAAACAATAACATGATGTGTACGAATATGAAACAAGAATTTGCATGATACATTTTATAATGCATTGTAGATTGGGGAAAGTCAAAGCAATGTGTATTTAAACCGTACGACTCAACAATTCATGTTAATCATAGATAGCCACCAAGTGGGCATACTCACAAGTGCCAATTTTCCCCTCATCACTAGTGAATTATGGAGAACCTAAGGTGCCATAAAAATGCATACCTGCACCAACGTCTAGTAACGATAAGCACCTGCCGATGCTGTCTCATGAAACCCATCTCTGTGATCCCATCTAATTGGTTTCCTTAGTCGTGTAGTAGAAATGCTTCACTACTTGGTCAAGCGATGTGCATGAGTGAAACTAGTCACTTATTGGGTATTCCTAATAAAACCCCATAGTCTCCTAATCATACTGTGAGACTCTTCTGAAGATAAGTAAACTTGTTTGGAGAGTATCATATATGTATCTCCCGTACCTATATGCAACTTCCTAAAACCTATAGGATTGCTTGTGCACATTACTGATGGTGAAGGTGTAGCTCCTTCCCTTAGCAATCCTATGGTCTAAATCCATAAGGGTTATGTGTAGGGATCTTGTTACTACTGAAGTTGCCTTATGTATACTACTATGATGGTCCTAAGTCCATCAAACACATGCTTACAAGCATGCCTAGGTCTTATCGATGTTTGCAGAAAGGCATGTTACCATGCAATAGCATTCTTACCGAAAGGCAAGTGCGTATATAATGCCATGCAGTAGGAAAAATTTCGACAACATTTCCCCAGGAAATGGAATCCAAAAAAAAAAAAACTAACCATAAGCTCAGTGGCACACAGGCCACCCAACAACATATGGCTTGACATGCCCATGGCATATGCCATAAACTCATATATGGACTCCATAACCTGCAAGGCATAAAAAAAAATGCTAGCAACAATTCTCTGTGTTGCATAGCCATGTAGTTTCTACAATCCTCTTTCCTGCAAGCAATCAAAAAGTGTACTTCTCGCCTATCGATCGATATTTTTAGAATCTCAACAATGATCAATATTTGATGTATGCAATCTAATCTATGTGTGTGCATACAAAACATGCCATAACATAAAGTAAGATGCCTAAAAGCATAAAGCATACTTCCTAAATGATTTGGTATTGGAGTTGCATGCATCCAGTTCTTTTTTATGAGTTCCGAGACATCTGCACCTTCCTCCTTAGGTCCTAACATAAAGTTTTAAGTTTCCGAAAACATTGGAGCACTCCCCAAAATATAAAGCATGGTGAAATGATTACCAAAATGATGCAAATTTAGTAAAAAATGCAGTAATAATCCTTCTTTAGACCTGCAAAAACCACTTTAGGACCTGCAAATGTTCATAAACTGAAATATATAGCATGTGTAAAGAACTCAAAGTGAAATTACTCAAAATTGCCTTCCCGGTTTGAAAGATATGGGTCCTGGAAGGTAGTTGCCAAAAACTGTTCAGACTTTGCAGAGCTGTATAGACCTGACAAAATTACATGTTTTTTACAACTTCTTTCCATAAAATAAAAGTAGACCTTTTGCTCTTCAAAAGGAGCCATAGCACGTCCAATTTGGAGTTTTCTAGCCCAAGATATGGCCATTCCAAGTGGGACATGCTAAACTAGTGGACAGTTGGAGGGGCTAGAAAAGGTGTGAAAATGTGATTTTTGGGGGTGCCCCAAAGCATTCTTCCATGAAGCAATTCCTAAAATTCTCTTCATAACCTCAGAGAGTGATATATGAAGATGCTTGGGCCTATTTTCACCTTTCCAAAGCCTCCCTTCGTGCATGCTAATTCGCTCCCCAAAAGAGGCCTAAGTCAAGATTTTTACTTTCATGTAAAAACTTAAATGGGAGCTCTTAGCAAGCTTGTAATCCACTCCCAATGTGGATTTTTCTTGGATTTTCTCTTCTCCATGGTAATTCATACATCATACTTCATGTCAGTGTGCACTAGTCCATGAGAAGCCTTTGAAATGATCTCTTTTCTTACTCCCAAAATTGGAGTTCAATTAAAACCAACACCTGAATTTTTTTCCAAAAAGTGCGGGAAGGGGGTTTTTAAGGAAGTAAAATTCCTCCTTAACTTATTATTTTGATGAATCTAATCATTCACCTAGGAATTTCATACACCATACTCTCAGTATATATACTTTTTCCCATCCATCCATAGCGCTATTGCAGCTCTTTTTTCCTCTTCCAAAATGGGAGTTTCTTACATTCAGGTAATGAATTCTTTCTCAAACTCTGATGGGAGGGGGTCTTGTAGAGCTTCAAACTCCCAGCATACTGAGGTATATTTTGGATTCTTGATTTTATATGGAAGTCAATACACTACACTATATGTGTGCATGATTTTTCCTACCAAACTAAGAAAACTCCAACTTCATTTCCCTTCCCCTAAATGACTACTTATCCAAAATAGATCCTGTAATTTATGTAAAAATCATAAAAATAGGCTACTTTGGAGGTGCCTAAAGCTTGTGATTACTTATTTTTGATGGAATTCTTGAGGCTACATGGGAGTTTCTACCTCATACTCCCCATACACTTGATGCCTAAAGCGACGTCTTCTTATCATTGACTCTTAAAAATTCAATAAAAAATTTAAATTTACATGTACCTAGAATGGAGCTCTTGGTGTCCTTCCTTAATTCATACCTCAAGCATTTCTCTTGGTTTTGTTCCAACTTGAGAAATTCAAGACTCCATCCTACGCCCCTTCCTAGTAAGTGGATTGTGGAATCTCAATTCTATATTCTGCACCTCTACTCATACACAACACACAACTCGGATGAAGAGGTATAGTTATTGGCTGCCCAAAGGTGCCTGCTCATTGTCTTTATTGTCATACTATCCTTCTTGCCTCCATACGTCGTCAATAAGAATGGAAGCCCATCCTTTTGTTCAACATTCAGACTCCTTGGATACACTACTAGTTTTTGTGCCCTCAACAAAGTACATGAAGAAGCCATGGTGCCTTGGTTATCTCATGTGCCCCTCATGCTGATGGTACAGGTTCGATTCCTATTCTATGCACGCATGTGAGTAGGCCGATAATCGCCGCTCTAATACCATATCTAAGAACATTTTGCTACCTTCCACTCCTAGCCATGAGCTATGTGAGAATCCTACGCGACTCCACTTAATTCACATGAATCCACATAATTTGATCCATTTAATTCAAATGAATCCACATCATTTAATCCACATATATCATATAATCCATATCATTTAATCCACATAATTCAAATGAATCCACATATTTAATCCACTTAATTCAAATGAATCCACATAATTTAATCCACTTAATTCAAATGAGTCCACATCATTTAATCCACTTAATTCAAATGAATCCACATCATTTAATCCATATAATTCAAATGAATCCACCTAATTTAATCCACGTAATTCGTATGAATCCATATCATTTAATGCAGATAATTTTGAATCCACATTATTTAATCCACTTAATTCAAATGAATTCATATCATTTAATCCACTTAATTCAAATGAATCCACATCATTTACTCCACATAATTCAAATAAATCCACATCATTTAATCCACTTAATCCAAATGAATCCACATAATTTGAATAGATATATAGATACATGAATAGATAAATATGGTGATAAATAGATAAATAGATGAAAAGATTGATAGATATGTATATATGGTGATAAAGAAATAAATAAATAGAATATTGGATATATGAGAAGAAATATAGATAGATAGATTGATTGATAGTTACATAGGTAAATACATATGTAGATATATAGATATATATCCCTCATAATTACTTCATATCCAAATCTATTATAAATACTTTATATTAAATCCAACATTATGACTTCATGTATCATAAAACACGTCAATTTAAAAAACCTTTTATATAACACTAAATAAACAATTCAATCTAACACAATGATAAAAAGGATGTTTGATTAATAAACATGTTTTTTGACAAACATCCTTTCCAATATGATCTTAATCCATCACTAATGGATATCTTCAAACCATACTAAACAAGATTCAAGAATACTCTAAGTAATTCATGTGCTTCTACTCTTTTTGATACATCTCTATCACATGCTAGTTCTAAAGAAAATTTAGACTTATAAACCACATTTCTATCAATGGGATAACTATCTAAATCTATGTATTTCAAAAGTTGCAAAAGGATTATTGAAGCCATATAGGTTTCTTGGTTTTTATTGAATTGTAGAGGGATAATGGATATGCATTTTGGTGCAATCCACCAATAATTTTGACTCCATTCATTTATAAATGATATTTTGAGATCACATAGCTTTGAAAAACTCTTTTTTATGGGTATATGCATTGCCCTTCCAAAGTTACATAATCTGAGATAAGAATGCTCGCCTTCAAAATGCAACAATCTGTTGCCTGGATGAAGATCATTATGTGAAATATTACAAGTGTGTAGGAATGACAATGTTTGGAGCAATCCATTGATAAACTTCAAAATATTTATCTTTTCTATTGCTATATCTCCATGTGTGCCTTTGATACTTCTACTTCATGGTTTGTTTAAATAATTGATTTTATTATGATGTCTAGCTAATGCCAATGGACTGATTATTCCACTATATGTAATAGGTGAAATGGTGGCCTCATTCATAGCTTCATTCTCTCATGTAGCTAAGTCACCACCATGTAATTTGAATAATTTTGCTACAAAAAATTCATTGATGAGTCTCGGGCGAGTTATTCTCACTTTATGGACCATTCCATATTGTCTTTCCCCCATGAGAGCTGCATCTTCAAACTGAACAGATGAATATGGGAGCAAACATAGGTTATTGTATATTTGAT
The DNA here is from genome assembly GCA_020310875.1 of Ceratopteris richardii. Taxonomy (NCBI): domain Eukaryota; kingdom Viridiplantae; phylum Streptophyta; class Polypodiopsida; order Polypodiales; family Pteridaceae; genus Ceratopteris; species Ceratopteris richardii. Next base: position 104,017,168 of record CM035439.1, on the reverse strand, counting down.
CTTCCATATTCACGTATATATGGTTTGCATATGAATCTACTATTGTTGTTATCATTGGTCTCTTTGCCTATTTAGTGGTTTCAGGTCTCACTCTCTTTCCTCTCTTCATCATTTGCTAATGTAAATTAGTAAATTTGATTTCGTTGATAAATCATGGCATTGTTGTGATATCCAATGCAAATAATTCTGTTACTTTGACTATTTGTCCAAAGATGTCAGTGAGCTCTTTGGATACTTCTTCTTCTAGTACTTGTGCTCCTCCTAATACACTTCCAAATTTATCTTCAATATCGATGTATGTTATTCTAGATAGTTGTTCAATGAAATTTATAATAAAGTGATAGGTAGGACATGGTTGAACCACACCCTTGAAAGATAAGATATTTTTGAACTGCACCCTAAGATGGAGCATTACGAAGTAATCCTCAATCATGGCTTTTCGGGCAAGTGGTTCGCCATCACATTCCTAACCAAGAGGTTGTGAGTTAAAGTCTCTCATAGTTCATTGAATGGGTATCAGAGCCTAGTAAGGAGGCTTGGGCAAGGTGGACTGATCCAATGGCCTCTAAAAAGGGTGCTTGGGCACTCTTTCATGCGAAAAGGTAGGAATATAGAAGGTGGCACTTTGAAAACTCTATGCAACAAAGATTGGGGTGTATCTCTCAATCAGTAGGTTGGATTGAGGCATGTAAGATACTATTGGAAAGCACTTGGAATGAACTTTCCAATTCTAATGAGCTAGCTTGGAGTTATGAAGCCCTTCGAAAACCCTGGGTATTCCTTGATTGAGGTTTCAAGATATCTAACATGGGTGAGAAGGAGGTTCAAGATACTAAGGTTGAGGACAGAGTTCAAGACACCAAGATTGTTAACAAGGTTCAAGAGACTATGCGAGGTTGAGGACATCAATAGTAGGTCAGATTGAATCTCCTATAGTTCATTGCAAAATCGTTGTAATGTGACATTCCATTGCTATTGTGATATGTTCTTCTCGCATTCTGTACATGTATGCGTAGACAAACTCTTCCAAAATCTTTCACCCATGATTATTTATATTATCTATCATCTGTGCAAATATAAAATATAGACTATCAGTTAAAATTAAAATTTTGATTGATATTAAATCTTTAAACACTAATATAATTCATAAAAGCAATAATAAAAAATAAGACTCATAAATAAAATCATAGATACTTAAATACATTTTAAGTACACATATAAATAGATAAATCAATAAGTGTATGCATAGATAGATCAATATATAAATAAATAAATGATAGACACATGAATAATTGCATGGATAGATAATTGAATAGATAGATAAATATAGATAGATAGACCTATATATAGATAAATAAATGATAGATATATTAATAATTGAATGGATAGATAGTTGAATAGATAGATAAATATAGAGACATGGATCTATATATAGATAAATAAATTATAGACAGATGAATAATTGAATGGATAGATAATTCTGAATGGATAGATAAATGAATAGGTAGATAGATGGATACATAGATTGATGACAAAGTGCATGCATAAATAGATTAATATGTAGTTAAATATGGATAGATAGGTAGATAAGTAGATGAATAATTTCATGCTTAGAAATATGGATAGATAGTTAGATAAGTAGATTTATTATTGAATAGAAAATTTAATTATGATCTTGAAGTGAATCTAAGAAGCTACCATCTTGAAGTGAATCTAAGAAGCTATCACATGAGAGTATATAACTATTGTGATAGTAGGAGTCAAAGAAGTAGACAATTACAATAGTTTCTATACACCCTGTGACCTACATTGTAATCATGCTCACATGAATCTAAGTGATTATTGTGAGAGTAAGAGTCAAATTATCAAACAATCACAATAGTCCATATACACTCCCTATACTATTGAGAGAGTAAGAATTGAAACAGCGATTCCAACAACCTCAATAGGTCTATAATCTATGGCTCAATCCTATACTATTGTCATAGTAAGAATTGATGTAGCGAGTCAGACAATCACACTAGTGGATTATTTTAATTTGATTCATCAAAGTATACAAGTAATAATATTTTCGCAATTCAAACATGTATATTGTTGATAATTAATATACATAAAACCAATCACACAAATACAAATCATACATATGTAAGAGACACATATGAAAATCATAACATATGCATTAAACACTATGAACATAGCAATAAAATAGAAAATAAATGAAAAATAGAGCAATACTTGAATGATATGGTGAGGAAAGGGCTCTATGAGAGGTATGGTACTAGTAGAGCTCTAAGAACTTGTCAAGAAGCATGTGCAGAGTAAGCTTTTCAATTGAATGAAAAAAAAAAATTTAGTTTTGCTTAAAATTAGCTTTTCGATCGAAAGTACTTTTGATTAAAATTTATGTGTATCTAATTTCTTATCCGTGCTTATTTGAAAATCCCCAAATAAAATGAGCATATTTGGTATTTTTCTATTATTGGATTGAATAAATGAAACGTAGGAAGCCTTAAGAAGAATATAATGAAGCCATCAAGGTCTCATGAAATGTGTGGAGAAAATGATGAAGTTACCAAGGTGACCATGAAAGTTGCACTGTGTTAAAAATGTTACAAACTAGATCCTAGTCTCCATGCTAGAGAAAATGACCTATGACTCTACAAGCAAACTGCCATTGTATAAATTTTGGAACGAATCGTAATCTTTGGAGTATCTGGAGCTACTTTTACATGTGAATCTTTTCCATGTTTAGTCCTCACCGCCCTTTATCTAGAAAGGTGGTCCTAAAGGAGTAAATCACTAGAAGCTCTAGAGCCCTTGTGGGAAACTCCATGCTCTCCACATTTGCAAAGATTGAACCCACAACTCCTCCTTCCCATTCGTAAGAATTATCCATAACCTATGTTTATAACTTATCTAGCTTCTAGAGACCTTGGGCGAAACTCTCTCCTCTCCACGCTTGCAAAGATTGAACCCACAACTCCTCCTTCCCATTCGTAAGATTTAAATAGAAGCTATGTTTATAACTTATCTAATACTGCAAAAGCACCTAGATGTTAACATTAACTTAGTTCCTTGTCCAAATTACTTTATAACAAAACAATAACATGATGTGTACGAATATGAAACAAGAATTTGCATGATATATTTTATAATGCATTGTAGATTGGGGAAAGTCAAAGCAATGTGTATTTAAAGCGTACGACTCAACAATTCATGTTAATCATAGATAACGGATACATTGACTATCAAGGCTGAAATCTAAATTATTGGAACCAGGGCCTAAAATTGACAGGCATTTTGCCATTGGCCATTTTGGCTGTCAAAACAGGTGTCTTTTGGCTTCTTATCAAATGCCAAGCTCGGATTGGTAATTTTCCTGTCATTTTTTTTAGATTGTACATATATTATATTACATATGCCTTGTATAAAACATGTCAAAATTTCTCTTATGAAAGAAAGGTAGAAGCAAAATTTTGTCCGTCATATGACATTTTATCTTGGCCGTGAAATTTAGGCCTTGATTGGAATTTGGAATACAACGTGCAAGTAGGCTGCATATACTTCTGTCCATATGCTATGGACATTGGCATCTCTAGAGAATGAAGAGTTGGGATCAAATCTAAATTATTGGAATACAACGTGCAAGTAGGGCACATAGTCCTTTTGAAGCTGGCTATGATAGTTCATTGCAATGATGATGGAGACGATCATTGATGATTTTAGGCGTTTTTGTTCATTCACTCATTTAATGATCATCGAAGTTCCAGCTGGATGCAAAAAAAGCACTCATAAACGGTGTGTAGGCATTCTGCCGTGATCCGTCCTTCATATCATATTCTACTATAAATGTGTAAGCTTCCCTGAGGGACACTCCATCGCAGCTCTTCCCAGGAGGCCCCCATGGAACCTCAGACAGATGCGACCGCCTTCGAGCCTCACGCCCACAAACCTGATGGACAGCTCTCTTCCATGGAGAATGCTATGTCTGAGGACTTAGGTCTCCTAGCGCAGGTGCATAACATCGTCATCCCTCCCATTCCGTGCTCTTTCCACTGGCGTAACCATCCAGACAACAGAGCCTTGAAGGAGGTGTCTGAGGCGTGGCTATTAGCACGCTTCACCAACATACCTGGCGCAGACGGCCGTCCAAGCTCCTTCGCAGCAGAGCATCTTATCAAATCAGCCTTCTACTTGCTGGCGACCCTGAGCTACCCCGACGGCATCAGCGAGCGTATGCCGCAAGTCATGAACATGATGTGCTGGATCTTTGTGATGGACACCGTCCTCGACGACTCAACGGAGTTGGGTGCGGATCCTGAGCGAGCTGACAAGCTGGTTGAGAGTGTACTCCCCGTGTTCCGGGACACCTACGTCCAGGCCAATCGCACTACGCCTCAACTTGGAGGCATTCTCACTGCTATCGCGGCCTAGTGGTGGCGTGCAGTGTGTCACCAAATGCCTCCGAAGCAGAAGGCTCGACTGCGCAAGGCCGTCTGTGACTTTTTGGAAGCTAGCCTAACGCAGGTATCGCTCTGCATGCGGCTTCTGCTCACTCTCTTGTTTCTTTCTTTCTTTCTTCTTCGTTCTTTCGACAACGAGCTTGTGAAAACGTTGCATTTATAGGTGGCTTATCGTAAGCGCCGCCAACTTCCAGATGTGGAAACCTATCTTCCAATCCGCGTCGACGCAAGTGCATGTGCGGCGTGCGCTGTAGCGATTGAATATAGCCAAGGCTTTGAACTTGACGATGAGGCATTGGCTCACCCTCTGTTTCTCGAATTCCACAAGAATTGGATCCAGCATATCTCCATAACAAACGATGTCATCTCCTTCAAAAAAGAATACATGGAAGGAGATTTCTTCAACATTGTTTCCCTCCTTTACTTTCAAAAGCTCTATGATCCACAGAGAAATTCCGAAGGCCCTGCACCCACCCTTCAAGATGCTATCCTGGAAGCTGTGGAGATGATCAAGGAGAGGGATAGTAACTGTTTGAGGTTAATGCAACAGATAAGAGAGTGCAAGGAGCTGATAAGTACGTCAGGTATGGAACAATATTTGGTGGGGGCCTCCATGTGGCTATCTGGATCAGTTTATTGGCACCTTGTGAGCGGCCGCTATGGCGTTTGTGCAACAACCAACTTGCATGAGACCCCGCCCAACATGCTCGTCCACCATCACCTAAACATCGATATGAATGAGGAGGCTAGTGGCATTGTTCCTAAAGCAATAACGTTGTCTCCCATCTAGCACATGATGTACTGCACGTGACCATTTTTTTTAGAGTGCAATGAATTGGAAACACACTCACACCCGACCTCTTAAGGTAGAGGCACTCATGTTATGTCAAGCCAAGACTTGAACTCAGGACTTTCTCTCAGAGACTCAAGACATCAAACCAGTAGGTTACACGGGCTCGCACCACTGGACCTTTTATCTTGCTGTTGATGATTGTGAAAAGTTCAAAAAAAAGGCAATAAATGTATTGAATTATACATATCATCTTGCTAGTTACAGCAAGTCTTTCCACTACTTGTGACAAGTCTACTTGAATGATACATATCATGTTATCTTTGTGCCACTTGTAAGAACTCTAATTTAATTATCATAATGGAGCCATAACTTTTGAATGGCATCCGTTTGATCGTTTCAAAAATAACCATATACCCATATCTTAATGCGCAAAACTATGAATGAAGGCTTGAAAGACTTTTGATAAACTGGTATATTGGGTGGCATGATATTAAACTTATTTGGAGACTTTACTCTATATATCTCTGATAAATGCATACAAACACATCTAGGTGGTTCCCATTTGGATGAACCAACATAGAAAAATGAGCTTCACTTATAATTTGCACATTTATAATGATCTTGAGTCATGAAAACTAATCTAAAAGCTTAAGGCCCTTTTTAAGCCTCTCCAATAACTTACAACATATTATGCAACACAAAATATGGTATACACCTCCATTTCTCATTTGAAAGTACATATAGCCAAGGCTTTGAACTTGACGATGAGGCATTGGCTCACCCTCTGTTTCTCGAATTCCACAAGAATTGGATCCAGCATATCTCCATAACAAACGATGTCATCTCCTTCAAAAAAGAATACATGGAAGGAGATTTCTTCAACATTGTTTCCCTCCTTTACTTTCAAAAGCTCTATGATCCACAGAGAAATTCCGAAGGCCCTGCACCCACCCTTCAAGATGCTATCCTGGAAGCTGTGGAGATGATCAAGGAGAGGGATAGTAACTGTTTGAGGTTAATGCAACAGATAAGAGAGTGCAAGGAGCTGATAAGTACGTCAGGTATGGAACAATATTTAATAGAGATAATTTTGAATGCACATCATTTAATCCACTTAATTCAAATTTTTTTCATATCATTTAATCCACTTGATTCAAATGAATCCACATCATTTACTCCACATAATTCTAATGAATCCACATAATTTAATCCACTTAATCCGAATGAATCCACATAATTTGAATAGATATATAAATAAATAGATAGATAAATATGATGGTAAATAGATAAATAGATGAAAAGATTGATAGATATGTATATATAGTGATAAAGAAATAAACAAATAAAGTATTGGATATATGAATAGAAATATAGATAGATAGATTGATTGATAGTTACATAGATAAATGCATATGTAGATATATAGATATATATCCCTCATAATTACTTCATATCCAAATCTATCATAATCACTTCATATTAAATCCGCATTATCACTTCAAGTATCATGAAACTCGTGAATTCAAAGAACTTAATATATAACACTAAATAAACAATCAAATCTAACACAATGATAAAAATGATGTTTGATTAATAAACATGTTTTTTGATGAATATCCTTTTCAATATGGTCTTAATCCATCACTAACGGATATCTTCAAACCATATTGAACAAGATTAGAGAATACTCTAACTAATTCATCTACTCTTTTTTATACATCTCTATCACATGCTAGTTCTAAAGCATATTAGACTTATAGACCCCATTTCTATCAATGGGATAACTATCTAAATCTATGTATTTCAAAATTTGCAAAAGGATTATTGAAATCATATACGTTTCTTGACTTTTATTGAATTGTGGAGGGTTAGTGGATATGCATTCTAGTGCAATCCACCAATACTTTCGACTCCATTCATTTGTAATTGATATTTTGAGATCACGTAGCTTTGGAAAACTCTTTTTTGTGGGTAAATGCATATCTCTTCCAAAGTTACATAATCTGATATAAGAATGCTCACCTTCAAAATGCAATAATATGTTGCGTGGATGGAGATTGTTATGTGAAATATTACAAGTGTGTAGGAATGACACTGTTTGCAGCAATCTATTGGTAAACTTCCAAATATTTGTCTCCATTATTGCTATATCTCCTTATGTGTCTTTGATACTTCTACTTTCTCGAGCCACATGCCCGAGGTACCACCATTCGGTACTCTAAAAACATGAGGCATGTGATTTTACGATGATGTCTAGCTAATGCAAATGGACTAATTATTCCACCATATGTAATAGGTAAAATGGTGGCCTCATTCATAGATTCATTCTCTCACGTCATTAAGTCACCACCATGTAATTTGAATAATTTTGGTACAAAAAAAAAATTCATTGATAAATCTCGGATGGGTTATTCTCACTTTATGGACCATTCCATATTGTCCTTTCCCCATGAGAGATGCATCTTCAAAATGAACAGATGAATATGGGAGAAAACATATGTTATTGGATGTTCGATCTCCCATATTCACATGTATATCTTTTACATTTAAATCTAATATTGTTGCTATTATTGGCCTCTTTCCCCTTTCTGTGGTGTTAGGTCTCACTCTCTTTCCTCTCTTCATCATTTGGTAATGTAAATTCATAAATTGATTTTGCCGATAAATCATGGCATTGTTGTGATATCCAATCACTATAACATATCGAAGATATACCGAGGATGCTACCGAGGCAAATGAACGGGCGTGATTTCTTCGCGACGTCCGTGTTAGATTCGGTATACGCGTCGGAAAGAAAGCGCCGGTATCTCCGCCGGTATAAGCATCGGTATAAGCGTCGGTATATGCGTCGGTATATGCCTCGGTATTATCGACACTTATACCGATGTCCATACCGGTGCCCGCACTGGGCATACCGATGCCTATACCGACGTCCATACTAGAGCTACCGACACGTATACCGACGACCTCTTCTGCACAAATTTTTTTGGGCAGAATATGTTGTCTTTTGCTATAGCATGATGTTGTCTAGCAAAAGACAATACACTCTGCGCAACTGAGTACATGTGTTATGTACTCTAATGGCAACCAAAACATAAACTTATATGAGCAAAAATGATCAATGAATCATGTACAGAAAGTTGTATGTTCCATAAATGAAAAATGTACAGAAGTATGGCAAACCACTTCTATATATGAATCAAATACAAAATGTGACAAAGCACTTACATATAAGAATCGAATACAAAATTATGGTACATCATTGCCACATAGGAGTGTAATATAAAATTGTGGCAATGTGACAAAACACTTCCATATAGGAATCGAATACAAAAATTATGTTACATCATTGTCGTATGCGAGTGTGATACAAAATTTTGGCATTGATCAAAATATTCACACCTAAAATCCTGCAACAAAACATATGTATAAAATAAGACCAATTAACATGACATTTATAAACAACAACTAAAAACACGAAACCAAGATATAACTTTACCTAATCAAGAATATTCTCCCATGAGACGATTGCACTGCGTCCCTCTAAGTCTTGTAATAGTGCAGTCAGTCCATGTCGATATCCATATGATTCTTCACTTTGCATCGGAGGATGACCCATTTCCAACTCCTATAATAAATATGCAAAATGTTAGATAAACATACATAATGTGCTTAACACAAACAACTTCAATAATTAACATGATACTTACAAATTGGTAGCACATATTGTCGTATCCGCCGCTGCCTAAATGTGACGTTCCAACCGTATCTAAATGAGTGGCTGCCGCATCTCTGTGTTGACGATATCGATTAGGAGTGTGTTGCTGCTCATCCTGAATCGATTCCCATTCTTCGACATCTAGCCATACAGGCTTCGGTAAGCCTGCTCTAAAAGCATCGCGAGCTTCCGATCGTCAATGAGACATTACCTCGCGTGCGGTATGTTGAATCCATTCAGAATTCACAATAGGATTCCCAGGTGCTAGCCAGTACTCTTCATATATGCATTGTGTGATATGATTTTTAGAGTCCCTATCCTGTTCGGTCCATTTTAACATTACTGAATGACCTAATTCGATGGAGGAGAGTTGTCAAATGCACTGACGCATTGACTTTGCGGCCACATCCATAACTGGAGCCCCACTACGAATATGATATATCTTGGATTCGTCATGATCATGCGCACCCCAAAGTGTACATGGAGATCCCATATGATGCAATGTGAAGATCTCATCTCATCCAATGTATATATATGCATGCTTGTATACATATGCATATGCATTCATGTATGCATATGCATGCATGTATGCATGTACATGTTTGCATGTATATGTATACATGCATTCATGTATGCATATGCAAGCATGTATGCATATGCATGCATGTATGCCTATGCATGCATGTATGCATATGCATGCATGTATGCATATGCATGCATGTATGCATATGCATGCATGTATGCATATGCATGCTTGTATGCATATGCATTCATGTATGCATATCCATGCTTGAATGCATATGCATTCATGCATGCATATGCATATGTGCATATGCATTCATGTATGCATATGCATACATGGATGCATATGCATACATGGATGCATATGCATACAAGAATGCATATGCATACAAGCATGCATATGCATATGCATATTCATGTATGCATATGCATTCATGCATGCATATGCATATATGCATATATGCATATGCATATATGCATATGCATATATGCATATGCATTCACATATGCATATGCATGCTTGTATGCATATGCATGCTTGCATGCTTCTAAGCATATGCATGATTGCATGCATATGCATATGTGCATATGCATGCATGTATGCATATGCATGCATGTATGCATATGCATGCATGTATGCGTATGCATGCATGTATTCATATGCATATTCATGTATGCATATGCATGCTTGTATGCATATGCATTCATGCATGCATATGCATTCATGCATGCATATGCATATGTGCATATGAATGCTTGTATGCATATGCGTGCTTGTATGCATATGCATTCATGCATGCATATTCATATGTGCATATGCATTCATGTATGCATATGCATGCATGTATGCATATTCATGTATGCATATGCATATTCATGTATGCATATGCATATTCATGTATGCATATGCATATTCATGTATGCATATGCATATTCATGTATGCATATGCATATTCTTGTATGCATATGCATGCTTGTATGCATATGCATTCATGCATGCATATGCATGCTTGTATGCATATGCATGCTTGTATGCATATGCATGCTTGTATGCATATGCATGCTTGTATATTGTGTATGCATATGCATGAATGTGTATGCATATCTATTTTGAACGTGTGTATGCATATGCATTGTCTATGTGTGTATGCATATGCATGTGTGTATGCATATGCATTGTGTATGTGTGTATGTGTATGCATATGCATGTGTGTATGCATATGCATTGTGTATGTGTGTATGTGTATGTATATGTGTATGTGTGTATGCATATTTATACATGCATTCATGTATGCATAAAATTGCATGCATATGCATGCTTGTATGCATATGCATTCCTGTATGAATATGCATGCTTGTATGCATATGAATTCATGTCTGCATATGCATGCTTGTATGCATATGCATGCTTGTATGCATATGCATGCTTGTATGAATATGCATGCGTGTATGCACATGCATTCATGTATGCATATGCATGCTTGTATGCATATGCATGCATGTATGCATATGCATGCTTGAATGCATATGCATTCATGTATGCATATGCATTCATGTATGCATATGCATTCATGTATGCATATGCATTCATGTATGCATATGCATGCATGTATGCATATGCATGCATGTATGCATATGCATGCATGTATGCATATGCATGCATGTATGCATATGCATGCATGTATGCATATGCATGCTTGTATGCATATGCATTCCTTTATGCATATTCATGTATGTATGCATATGCATGTATGTGTATACATATATATGCATGCATGTATGTGTATGCATATGCATGAATGTGTATGCATATGTATTATGTACGTGTGTATGCATATGCATTGTGTATGTGTGTATGCATATGCATGTGTGCATGCATATGCATGTGTGTATGCATATGCATTGTGTATGTATGTATGTGTGTATGTGTTTGCATATACATGTGTGTATGCATATGCATTGTGTATGTGTGTATATGTATGTATATGTATGTATATGTGTATGTATGTATGCATATGTATACATGCATTCATGTATGCATACAATTGTATGCATATGCATGCTTGTATGCATATGCATGCTTGTATGCATATGCATTCATGTATGCATATGCTTGTATGCATATGCATGCTTGTATGCATATGCATTCTTGTATGCATATGCATGCATGTATGCATATGCACGCATGTATGCATATGCATTCATGTATGCATATGCATGCTTGTATGCATATGCATTCATGTATGCATATGCTTGTATGTATATGCATGCTTGTATGCATATGTGTAATAAAGTAAGTCTATGATCCAAGGGTCTGGCCGGTTCAGACAGATCTGAAATCGGACACCGTTTGGTCATCCATGTGTATGACCAAAGATCTCGAGTTTTAGACTTACTAGGAAGTCTTGTGCTCTTGTGAACAAGTGATCCACTTAGCTTAGTGGTTAAGTCTCAAGGATGTGAAGGAGGAGGTCTTGGGTTCAACCCCCATGGGGTACATGGGGAGAGTGTTTTGCCCAAAGAGCTCTAGAGCCTTCTAGAAGCATCCACTTGAGTTAACTCGAGTTAACTGGGACACTTGGCGCACATGTAGTTACATGGCTGACACTTGGATGGTTAGTATCCACCTGCCCAAGAAGGCAGTCCCCTGGAGAGAGCTATATATAGAGGCATTTGGTTGGGAGGAGAGTCATCTCTCTAGTATGTGGTGGTCGTAATCCTTGATCTTAAAGATAAAGACTAAGTCTTTATTTTTATCGCAAGATCAACCAGACTTGATCAATCTTGGCCATGATTGTCCAAGTAATGTGCGATTAGAACTACTTTGTAGATTGCCCAAGTATTGGCAATAAAATTCCTTTTGGGAATTATTCACTCAAATTCCATTTATTCGATGGAAAACTGTGAAAAAGAGTAAGTTGTTCCAAGTTTGAACAGAGTAAAGAAATTCCAAGAATGTAGTCTGCAACCGTGAAAATGGTAATTAAGTCTGTGGAAGGTAAAACATAAGTGTTTACCTATCCTTAAAGGGATTTTGGTACAAATCCAGAAAGCATGAGCGGATGCTTAAGACTTAAGCAGTAAAGAGATTCCTAAATAAAGTCCCCGGGGTAGGTACCTAAAGCAACAGTAAAGAAAGGAATCTAAAGACAAGAAGTCAAAAGCTCTTGTCGCTACAAAATTGGTCAAGGGTAAACCAATTGAACTTGAATTCGAGAAAATTCAAGAACTTGGAATTCTGATTGATATTCTGTCAAAGAGGTTTTCAAGTTTCCAAGGCAAAGCACATGATTCTGAGGTGATCATGCGAAGGAATCAAAACCTAGGAAAATCTAGTTAGAGGTAATGCCTGAAACTTCCAATTCTTGTAAAAGAATTGAAGAAATAAGGTACTCTATCAAGAGATGTTTAGACTTTAGGATAAGAATCACCCACACATTAATGTGAATATAAAATAGGGTGGTATGGGACACCAGATTTTATACTCAGATTGATGTAGGAAAGATGGAATGGGACATCGGACCGTGGGATGATGATTATCTTTTAGTCCTAGTTTGGATTTTGAAGTTAGGTTTCATCCTCAAGGGAATTAAGACTTCAAGGAAAAGTTTAATTCGTAAAGGATGAAAGTAGTATCTTACGATACTTCAAGGTAACTTCAAGATTAAGGAAACTGAAGATATGAAGTAAGTAACTTCCAAGATCTTCATAGAACACTTCAAGTTTAAGTGTTATTGATCAGAAATATTTGATAAATTTCTGAAAGAAGTTGGACTTTGATTTTGAGTTGATCTTTTCAACTAAAGATTTAATTGACTAAGTCAAGCATCAAGTTCCTAGTGTAACTTGATAAAATTCACTCTTTTAGACTCAAAGAAATGCACAAGAATTGCATTCATGGAGTCAAAAAGATTGAATGTGACCTGAACTTAGTCTCAAGTGAAGCATTATTTGAATACAAAACTCATCAGCGTAACCTCAGTGGGTCGACACACTGATGTTGGTTACCACACTAGTATCTTGTGGTTGGATGATGTTTTTTATTTGCTTTGAATCTTTTTGAGAAGCTAGCTTATTTCTCTTAAAGATAAAGTCAATGCTTCAATATCTTATTGAAATAGATCTTTGAAAAGTTAAAGTCCTGAGTCAACTAGACTTTGACTCATAGCAAGTTTATGTATATTCAAAGTTTGAATTGGTTGTACAGAGTCTTAGTTATTTCTTTCCGCTTTCCAAATCTTTTGAAATTGACTCAGATATAGTATCTGATTCCTTTTGCAAAAGACCAGGGTTAGCCGGTTAGAATAAAATAACTAACTTGAACATCCTAGATAGATGTTATGTACAAGAACCTTTTCAATCTTCAAAAGATGATAAGTCTAAGTGGACTTATTCATTTGAGTTTGCTTCAAGTTATAGCATAAATGATTTCCTGGAGTCCAGTATACTCTAGAATAGGGAAGTTAGGAATTGCTCATCAGATTGACAATTCCCAAGAACTTTCAGTTAAAAGTCTTTGAGAAAAGTGTCCTAAGTTGGACAATTTTCATTTTGAATTTGAATTGGTGAAGTTAGTATGGTTGATTCCACCGGAATGGTAAACTTTCTCCTACAGTTTACAAAGGATTTTTAAACTCATAAGGACAAAGTAGTCCTCTAGTCGAGTGAAAAAATCAAGTAACTGTTAAGATAAAAGTAAACCATTGTACAGACATCTAAAGTTAGATGTATGGGACAACCAAACTTCAAGTTCTCCAAAACAAATTCAAGTGAATCAAGAATTCTCAAAGTCTTGCGAGCGATAAGAATCCCACCTTCATTACTAAGCCCATGCACCAGTTATGCCTAGAAATGGACTAGTAATTTGAATCCACCTAGTTCACATGTTTGTGCCTAGATCGCACATCCAAAAACTGTGAATTAGCCAGGGATGTCATTAGATCCACCCTCATTATTCTTCACTAGTTTGTACTTTGTCCCGTTCATCAAAGTACAAAACCAGATAGTGTTTTGAATCATTTGGGCAAGGATGCCACCACAGAGATGAGACATGTTCTTCCAGTTCTAGAACATGACCATGTTCTTCCAGTTTTAGAACATGAGGCTCGGGGGTTGCCTACAGTATGTATATAGCTCTATTTTCGAGGACGAAAATCTTTTCCGAGGGGGGAAGAATGTAATAAAGTAAGTCTATGATCCAAGGGTCTGGCTGGTTCAGACAGATCTGAAATCGGACACCGTTTGGTCATCCGTGTGTATGACCAAAGATCTCGAGTTTTAGACTTACTAGGAAGTCTTGTGCTCTTGTGAACAAGTGATCCACTTAGCTTAGTGGTTAAGTCTCAAGGATGTGAAGGAGGAGGTCTTGGGTTCAACCCCCATGGGGTACATGGGGAGAGTGTTTTGCCCAAAGAGCTCTAGAGCCTTCTAGAAGCATCCACTTGAGTTAACTCGAGTTAACTGGGACACTTGGCGCACATGTAGTTACATGGCTGACACTTGGATGGTTAGTATCCACCTGCCCAAGAAGGCAGTCCCCTAGAGAGAGCTATATATAGAGGCATTTGGTTGGGAGGAGAGTCATCTCTCTAGTATGTGGTGGTCGTAATCCTTGTTCTCTTGCAATATGCATGCTTGTATGCATATGCATGCTTGTATGCATATGCATTCATGTATGCATATGGATGCTTGTATGCATATGCATACATGTATGCATATGCATGCTTGTATGCATATGCATGCTTGTATGCATATGCATGCTTGTATGCATATGCATGCATGTATGCATATGCATGCATGTATGCATATGCATGCTTGTATGCATATGCATGCTTGTATGCATATGCATTCATGTATGCATATTCATGTGTGTATGCATATGCATGTATGTGTATACATATATATGGATGCATGTATGTGTATGCATATGCATGAATGTGTATGCATATGTATTATGTACGTGTGTATGCATATGCATTGTGTATGTGTGTATGCATATGCATGTGTGTATGCATATGCATTGTGTATGTGTGTATGTGTATGCATATGCATGTGTGTATTCATATGCATTGTGTATGTGTGTATGTGTATGCATATGCATGTGTGTATGGATGTGCATGTGTGTACGCATATGCATATTTGTATGCATGTGCATGTGTATGTGTATGCATTTGCATGTGTATATGTGTATGCATATGCATTATGTATGTGTGTATGCATATGCATTGTGTATGTGTGTATGCATATGCATTGTGTATGTATGTATGTGTATGCATATGCATGTGTGTATGCATATGCATTGTGTATGTGTGTATGTGTATGCATATGCATGTGTGTATGCATGTGCATGTGTGTATGTATATGTATATATTTCTCCCTCTCTCTCTCTCTCAATAAAAAAAAAAACTAAAAAGAGAAGATATTAGAAAATTAGAAACATAAAGAAAGAAAAAAGAGTGATATATCTCTCACTTACATCGATATAATTGTTTGAATCAAGGTTGTTAAGATCCACTTGAAGTTCTCCTTTGTCAAATTTCTAAAAAATTTGATCCCAAAAATCTCTTCCAAAATTAATGAAAGAAGATAGTAGAAAAGGAAAAACATAAAGAAAGAAAAAAGAGTGCTACAATATGTGTGATTAATTACCAAAGCGTGAGATCTATAAAAATAAAGGTGTGCTTAGAGAGAGAGGGAAGGAGAGGAAAAGTGTGAGAGAGAGAGAATTGTTTGAATAAAGGTCATCAAAATCCACTTGAAGTTCTCCTTCGTCGAATTTCAAAAGATTTGATCCCAAGATCTCTTGCAAAACCAAACAAAGAACATATTAGTAAAGCAAAAACATAAAGAAAGAAAAAAGAGTGCTACAATATGTGTGATCTACTTACCAAAACTTTAGATCTACAAAGATAGAGGTTCGTTTAGAGAGAGAGAGGGAGGGAGAGAGAAGGAGAGAGAGTGAGAGAGAGGGAGGGAGAGAGAGAGAGGGAGGGAGGGAGAGAGAGAGAGAGAGAGAGAGAGAGAGAGAGAGAGAGAGAGAGAGAGAGAGAGAGAGAGAAAGACAGAGAGAGTGACAAACAGAGAACTACTCTTGGTGTGCGCAAACCCGATAGGAGAAGATCTAGATTCAAAACACTCATAATGACAAATTTTGGTTTCGGGCCCGGCTAAAAAGAGAGCGTCGGTATAAGCATCGGTACTTACAGCAAATTACAGACACTTATACTCACGCTTATACCGATGCTTATATCGACGCAGTCTTTCCGAGGCAAAGCGGCTTTCCCAAATTGTCCGAGGGTCATACCGACGCCGACAGCTGACCGTCGGTATACTGACCGTCAGTATTCCCTTGATATGTTTTAGTGTCTATGACAAAACAACATAGAATTGGGAAGTGCTCTTCTGAATTGTGCATTTTTTTTTTATTTTATCACACACCACTCGTGTTAGGAGTCTAAAGATAGTTTAATAATGGATTCTGTGAAATTCAATGTTGGCAGCAGTCAGGGAACCAAAGGAGCCACAAGACGAAGAGAGTCAGAGCGAAGGGACAGCACAAGCAGACATGGCAGTCAAAGAAGATCTGGCAAGTAGGCCACCTAAATTTTTCAGACATCAAGGAGTTGACACACAAGAAGAAAGAGCAAGTAGGGAGCTCAAAGGTATGTATGACAAATCAATAGAGAAAACCCCTACACAAATAGTGATTTTCATCACTAAAAACCATTGTAAATATCATTTCGTATTTTTGTAGCTCCATTTTGTGCAAGCCAAGGAGTCCTTGAGCTTGAGGAGCTTTAGAAGTATCTACCTGCCAATTTTCATATTTTTTAGATCTCGTTTGAGCCCTCTAATAAGCCCTGGAACCTAATTTTTAACTAGGCCGGACACTAGGTCTGAACAGGGCCAAAACCTAGTCAAAAACTATAAAAAGAGCTAGAGAGCTCATTTTTGAGGTTAGATTGTAATTGAATTGAACTTGTAAGAGCTTTTGAAAGTAATCCAAGAACTCCATTGCTTCTCACTCTTTGTCTTGCCGTGTGTGCGCGTGTGTGTGTATGTGTGTGCATGTTTGTGTGCTTCTCACTCACGCACTTGTGCCTCCACTTGCTCGAGGTCTTCATACCATCCTCATGTCTTCCCGGATTGACATTAAAGGAGGTGCTACTCTTCACTGAGCTACACCAAATTTTGGCGCCGTTGCCGGGGATCGAGCTTTGAGGACGAGCGTGTGATGGTAAGATGTAGATTGGAGACGTTCGCGTTGTAGGTAATTTCGTTACTTTTCCTATTTTTCTCTTTCTTACCTTACCACCATCATCACCATCATCATCATCACCATCTTCCACCTCCATTTCCATCATCACGAAAATTTCAGTTTTTTGATCATATCACCTTCTCCACCTCATTTCCCTCATTTCACTTGTGAGAGAGAGCGAGAGAGCGAAATTGTGTGTGCTGTTTTTGCATGTTTCTTGAGCTGTCTTGCAGGTACAGGCCGCATCATCGTCCCCAGCACTCTGCGCAGGTACGGAATTCGCAGTAACTGTCTGTGTGTCGCCGACCTCTGTCAATCGCGACCGACAGAAAAAATGCTCAAATTGCCAAACAAAGTGCAAAACCATGATCTATAGGCCTAGAGCTTCCCAAAAATGTGCTTAGAATTTTGAAACTCCTCAGATTTCTGTCAATCGCGATCGACAAACCACGACGGACAGACCTGTCAATCGCGATCGACACGTCAATCGCGACCGACAGCCCGCGACGGCTCTATCAATCGCGACCGACAGAGTCAACAACCGATTGACCACGACTGACGAACCATACGCGTGACACGTGTCAATCGAGATCGAGTCATCAATCGCGATCGACTCATCAAACGCGACCGACAGAGTCAACGATTGTTTGACCACGACAGACAGACCACGACGGACCTGTCAATCGCGACCGACACAGTCAACGATTATTTGACCACGACGGACAGACCCTCGCGACCGACCTGTCAATCGCGATCGACACATCAATTGCGATCGACAGAGTCAACAACCCTTTGACCACGATTGACTGAATTTTTGGCCACGTGTCAATCGCGACTGACTAGTCAATCGCGACTGACAGCCACGACGGACCTGTCAATCGCGATCGACATGTCGATCGCGACTGACCTGTCAATCGCGACCGACAGACTTTGCGAACACGTTAGAAGGGCAAATTAGGTCAAATTTTTAAGGCAAAAATAATGGTCTAAATTTTGGCCAAGTGTGGGACAAATACTAGGGGGTAGTATTGCATTACGAGGGCATGACCCAAGTAACTCGAGAATTCCTGTTTGCCTGTTGACCTAGTTTAATCCTGTTTTAACCCCAAAACCCTGAACTGGCATAACTTCCTCATACGAAATCCGTTTGCTGTGATTTCTGTTTTGTTAAATTAAGATGAGGAATATTAGATAGGGTATTTTGAAGTTGACCATACTCAGGGGGAACAAAATTCAGGGATCTCTAGAGTTGTGTCCAAAAAAGTCATAGTGCAAATTGGTGGTGTTACATGAATGAAAGTGATTGGTTCTGTCTTTTGAATTTAAGTCTTGAGCTAACGGTGGGCCTTTTACAGGTCCTTTGAGAGCATCGAAGGGTACGCAAAGCAAGAGTAAGTGCAGGCTTGGGAACGCGCGTCCTGGGCACACCAGGGCAACAACACAAGGAAAGGAACTCAAGGTTGGAAAACCCACAACACCCTCTATCAATTCTTAGTTTAGGCTAAGTGCGGGTAGTGTTAGAAGTAATTCCAGGCAACGATAGGCACGAGATAAATCAAAGACTATCTAAGAAATCAAGTTCAAGTCAAGAGATAACCTGTGTGTGTGAACGACAACCTTAAAGGAAAAGAACCTAATGTGAAACGACCAAACTAAAGTGCGAAATTAAACTCGAGTATTCCTAACGACGTGATATCAGACAAGAGTATAAACACGATATTCAACATAAAAAGGGAATTAAGTAATTGATACAAAGGACTCAGAAACATGGTTGTACCGAGGACAAATTGGGTTAATCAGTTAGGCATATGAACCTTAGATCAGGACGACACCTAGTAAGAGATAGACAAAGCCTTAGGTCTTCAGAGGCTAGTGTCAATCATACTGCGAGGTCTTGGGCCCAGCAGTTGAGTCACCACTCGCATTACGCTAGCTCTGATACCAGTGAATCAGAGATGTCTCAAGGCATGGACAGACCTACGGGAAGTTCAGGAGTGCCATACTTGCACAGGGTAGAAGGCCCATACAAAACGCAGTTGGAATACCTTAGGACCAACCGATTAGGTGCCAGCATCTATGAGGACGACCTAGGAAGATCTGTGGTACAGATTAAGAATCCTGATCAATCCATTGGACTAGAGCGCCCAGCTGTCAAGTTCGAAAACGGAGCATACTTGGACAAAGAAGGAACCATATACGTAGTCACCAGTCACCCAGATAGGATGGACGAATTTGGAAATGTGATCCCAAAAGCGGACTTAAGGGACCTAGAGCAAGGAAACATGGGTACAGAACCTAGAACCCCTCGAGGCAAATTGGTTCTCACTAGGATTATAACACCAGAGTGGATTCCCCAGGATAACAAGAGCATAGATTTGCTCCTCAATCCAGAAACTGACGAAGCCTTTTGGAGGTATAAATCTGATCAGCCAACTGATATAGGAACAATCATGATCTATGAGTTTAAGGATCCTGATAGCCCAGGCAGAGTGACCTACTTAGATCACGCCTCAGAGAGGATCTTTGTGGTGACAGAAAATGATAGGCATGCTTACACTTGGAAGGGTGAATTCGTTTTCCCCCAACCAAGATCGAACGTGTCCTTTGGTCACCCAGGAGCTGGAACCTCCCACGCTCATGGAACTCAAAGAGACAGACATAGAGAAAGGCCGGAAGTAAGCTTTGCCAACTTAGGGGGCAGAGAAAGAACGAGGACGGAAACAAATAGAGTAGAGCCTGAGGTACTTAGAGCTCACAGTAATCAAAGAAATGCGGATGAGTTCCCTCTACCACGACCTAGAGAGCACACAAGGACTTTGAGACTGACTCAGCTAGTTAAGTCCATGAAGAATTACTTCGATGGCACAGGAGACCCATACGATCATGTGGCTGAGTTTAGACAAGTCTTGAGAGCTGAACAAGTGGAGGATCTATTCACGCAGTACAATGCCTTTGGTCTAACCCTTAGGAACACTGCCCTAACATGGTTTCAGCCACTAAACGAGAGACAGTTCAGGAGCATAGACCAACTCCTAAAGGCTTTCATTATTGAATTCCCTAAGAGTGGCATAAGGCATAATACCTCCTCATTGATTCACAGCTTCAAGCAAACCCCTCAAGAGACCGTGAGACTTGCAGGAAGAAGATTCAGGCAATACTTGGAGAGATGCCCTACCCCTGAGTTACCCACGCCAGCTAAGCAAGTGGCTTTATTCCTGGATGGATTGCTAAGTACCAAATTGAGATCCTATGTGTACTTGAAGGACCCTAGGACTATAGAAGAGTGTGTACGCATGTGCATTGACATTGAGGATAACCTAGGGGAGGAGTTAGAGCTTTCCAAGATATACAAAGATTCGGATAGTGCCTCTAACCTCTCTTCCAGGCAATCCACATCAATCGAGGAACTTGCAGAGAAAGTAGCTCAGAAATTAGGTGTAACTAGCAAACAAATCCCAAGGTTTGCCCCTGTGAAAAGGTGCTATACTTGTGGTGGCGACCACATGGCGAACGTATGTCCCATTATGGCTCAGCCCCAAGTAAATCCTAGTAGCCAGTACTGCACCATAGAACGGAGGTACACCAATCACACCGCACAAGATTTCCCCTACAATAAGCAAACAGTTAGGCAAACTTACCCTCAACCCTATCCACCGCAGGGAAGATACCAAAACCTGTACCCTCCAGAGCCATACAGCAGGCCACAACAACCTTATCAGCAACCATACCAAAACCACCAAAGGCCTTAGCCTGTGTTAGCACAACAACCCCCTGCCCCAGCTAATGCGATCCCAGTAAAATATGCAGCAGCAGAAGAAAACCTGAATAGAGCTATAGTCCCTGTAACCCCACTACTTTCCGAAAGTGACCCCAGTGACCACAGCTTTGATTCTACACATGTCGATAGTCCCCATGCTTACTACATGCAATCTCCTGAACATGGTGAGTCCTACTACAGTGAGGAACTGAGTGAACCTAGTTGGGAGTCAGATTACACAAACGTCATGTATACGAACCCCAATCCTAAGCCTCAACCTAGGCAGGTAAGACCCCCATTCCCTAGAGGACCATGCTACAGATGTCAGGGAGATCACCTCTTTCGTGATTGTCCCTTGCCTCCACCTACACAACCCCAGTCAGTGACGATTCAGGGTTTTTGCCAAGAATGTGGAAAGGAGCATCTCTTACGAGATTGCCCTAAGAATCCTAATAATATGCCAAAAATCACTCCTATTAACGTTATTGGGTTGGTGGTAGACTCCACAGGAAGTGTGACGTCCACCGCACCAGTACAGGTAGTGGCTAGAGCTAAGGCATTGCAGCAGAACCAAGGGGTAAACCAGGATAAGAACCAAGAGGCTAGTGAAACCGAGAGCATGACAAAGAAAAGGACTAGAGCGTGGAAAGATAGTCGGGAAAGAATGAAAAGACAATGGGCTAAAAAGATGAGTGAACTTGAGGAGAGCATAAGAGAAACCAAAGCCAGGATAACTGAACTCACATCTCAAACTCCCTCTCACACTACCCCACCACCACCATTCCCATTGCCATCCGACCTGCCACCTTCCAATCCACCTCATACGATTCCACCACCCCCTAGAGTAGGATCAGTATTAGCTGATTCCACTCCTGAAGACATAGACATGATGCTTAAAGCATATCAGGCCAGAATCCAAGAAGGGCCAAATGTCACGGATCATGACAAGTGTTACCCTAGAGCTGACCTAGAGATAGAAAGAACCAAGCTTTGCGCGAAAATGGTCGCATTGGCTCAGACTATGTTTGAAGCCAGTCGCCTTTTCAATTACTCGGGCTCAGCCAAGACGCAATTACACTTGGATGGACTTCTAGAGAAGTTAGAGGGCATAATTGCAAGATCTGCCAAGGAAGAAAAAAATCAAGAAAGAGATAAAGCAAGCAAAAACATGACCCATCCCCCATCAAAAGCTTATGAGCCCAATTCCACTGAACCAGACAACCCCCCCTCCCTAGAAAGAATAGAGAATCTAATGGCACAATCACAAAAGGAACTCGCCCCTCAACACTATGACAAGGCTAGTGAAAGAGCAGGTCTTCCTACCCAGAAAGCCTATGTGCATGAGGCCTACGTGCCTAACTCTACGGAGCCAGACACCTCTTCTTCTATGAATCAATACACACTAGAATTCTTGCGAGAAATTCAAGAAGAGAAATGGGCTAAAGAGAGTGAAGTCCCTCCTCCTATTGAACTTGTGGATGATGCACGCGACCAATTCCCACAAGACATCCCATCCATTTATGAGGAGCAGGAGAGCACCCACTCTCAGGACAGACTAGAATTTGAGTCTAACTCTCTACAAGAATTACCCCACTTCACAGGCCCATGGGAAGCTAAGTCTACTTGTATGAGAGCACCCACGGTCATGGTACGAAATGAGGACTCAGTCTTACCTAGGAACACAGAGGTAGTGAAAAATACTAAAGTGTAGTACAATCTCAAGTTAGAAGAGCTACTCAAGGTTAGACCTGAATTATGGAAACATGTCGCCAAACAAGTACCAGAGATAGCAAAACCTCGTTCCCAGGTAGGATCCCACAGGACAGTGCCAGAAATACCCTTGGATAAGATAGGAGATATGTGTGAAGGTGAAGAAGGGAACACCTATCTTCCCATTACCTACCAGGAGTACACCACCAAGGCAATTTTGGACTCAGGTGCAGGAGTTGCAATTGCCACCACTTCCCTATGGAAGCGTTGGGGCAAGCCAGCACTCAGGCCAACGAGAATGAAATTGCAGATGGCCGATGGTCATATTGAGAGACCCTTAGGATTGCTAGAAGGAATAACTCTCACCACCTGTGGTGTCGAGTTTGAGCATACATTTGCTATATGTGACTTCAACAAAAATCATGCCTATGAGATGATTTTGGGAAGACCATTTATGCGACAGTTGCAAGTGGTACAGGACTGGGGAACCAACTCCTTGTATTTGCAACACTTAGGTGTTACAACCAAAGTAAATCTCAAAGATTACTCTCATAGAGATGTACCTCCCATCCAATGGAATCCCATCCATAGAGCCAAAGATGATACAGAATCGGTGCATTCCATAGGGTCAGGATCCTCATGGATGCATGAAGACACCCACTTATGGATGTGTAAGGTAGCAGTAGAAGAAGAGAAGAGAGAAGAGGCCAGAGAAATAGGTGCAAAAGAAACCCATAGATCAATCCAAGACCCAGCCTATGCACCTGTAGTCTTTCCTGATGAGGAATTTGAACCCCATGGCTGGGCAGAAATCCTAGCAACCATGGATGTAGCCATCAATGAGGAACAATGGACACCTCACTGTGATGAGGATGGCTATGACATTTCAGTCTTCTCCATAGAGCCAATCATGGGAGAGGCAGTTCTAGAAGAATGCGAACCTAGCCCTGATGCATTTGAGGATGCAAGTGACTCCGATCTAGAGTCAATCATTATGGACCCACCTTTTGCATCAGATGAAGAATACTTCCATGAAGTAGAATTTCAACCCCAGAGGCATGGAGAGCTTACAAATGATGTAAGATTAGCCACACATGTGACCCCAAAGGAAGAAGGAAAGAAACGAAAGAAGAGAGAAGGCTCACCAGAAGAGGAAGAATCTTTGTTTGAGGTCCGGGAAAATTTTAAGAAGTATGAGATAGACAACAGGAAAGTCATGATCAGAATGCCGAAACGAGAGGCACAATCAGGAGAGGCCTATGATAACAAAGAAACCACCAAGAAAATATTAGTGGCCCTAGAAGAAGGAGAGGAGAGATGCACATACATAGGCCATGAACTAACAGAGGAAGAAGAGCATGCATTAATAGCCTTGCTAAGAGAATACAGAGATGTATTCGCTTGGAGTTACAAGGATTTGAAGGGTGTTGACCCAGACATATGCTCACACACCATCCCCATGACTTCAGATGCCAAACCCTCTAAGCAAAAGCCCTATACATATAACGATAATTACGCTGCCAAGATTAAAGAGGAGATAGATAGATTGGTTGAAGCTGGATTTATCTATGAAATTGAGCACACTGAGTGGGTATCCCCCATTGTAGTGGTGCCCAAGAAGAATGGCAAGCTGCATGTATGCATTAACTTGAAGAAGGTTAATGCAGCCATGATTCGAGATAACTATCTGCTTCCCATCACGGAACATCTCTTAGAAAGAGTAGCAGGCAAGGAAGTGTACAGCTTCCTTGATGGATTTTCGGGTTACAATCAAGTAGCCATAGCTCTAGAAGATCAGCATAAAACAGCTTTTGCCACAGAGTGGGGTATATTTGCCTTTCGTGTAATGCCATTTGGGCTTACCAATGCACCAGCTACCTTCCAAAAACTAATGTGCCATGTATTTAAGGAGTTCCTGAGGAAGAACTTAGAAGTCTATGTTGATGATCTTTGTGCTCATTCCAACATTAGGCAAACCCATATTCCCGAACTCAGACAAATCTTTGACAAATGTAGAGAATATCGTCTGCCTAAACCCAGAAAAATGTGTTTTCATGGTCAGGCAAGGCAAGATTCTAGGGCACATAGTGTCAAAGAATGGCATATCTACTGACGAAGAGAAAGTGAGAGCCATAGCAGAGCTACCCAGGCCAAGGAATGTCAAGGAAGTACAAGCTTTCATGGTACATTGTGGTTACTACCGCCGGTTCATTCACATGTATGCTGTCATTGCAAAGCCCATGTACGGACTTCTGACAAACTTTGAGTGGACTGAGGAATGTGAGAATTCCTTTAAGGATCTTAAACAAAGATTATGTTCAGCACCAATCTTGACCACACCAGATTGGAATAAGCCATTCCATGTTCACGTGGATGCATCCAATTATGCTATTGGGTGTGTGCTTGCTCAACCTACTGGTGAAGGTAGTATGGTTCTTCCAATTGACTATGCCAATAGACAATTGAATGCAGCTGAACGAAATTATACCACTACAGAGAGAGAAGGCTTAGGCATGCTATATGCAGTCAAGAAATTTAGACACTATTTGCTTGCAAATAAGTTTAAATTTTTTACTGATCACCAAGCAGTGTTATATCTCGTGAACAAGCCATGCAATACAGGAAGATTAGTAAGATGGTTTCTCTTACTAATGGAATATGATTTTGAGGTAGTGGTGAGAAAAGGGAGGACTCATTTGAGAGCAGATCATCTCTCTAGGCTCACATCTGGAGAAGCCCCACAAGGAGTATCAGATGACCTTCCTGACGCTTACTTGTTTAATTTGGAAGTGGTACCGCAGTGGGCTAAGCCATTGGTACCAGTATTGACATACGGACCTAACCATCCAGTAGTAAACACACAGGATAGAGAGGTAGTCAAAGCCCAAAAGTATCACATCATGGCAGGAAGTATGTACAAGCACACAGATCAAGGGATTTTGGCTTGTTGTGTGGAAGAGGATGAGTACACTAAATGGTTGCAATTAGCACATGTAGGTGCATTAGAGCAACACTACTCAAAACAACGAACCCTACAAACACTAAGGAGCCTCGGAGTGCATTGGCCAACTATGGAAGCTGATGTCCAAAAGTTGTGCAAAGAATGCCCAATCTGTCGCACTAAACCACCGGTGGAACATGCCACTCTTTATCAAGTGACCATAGTGCCAGATTGGAGTGAACCACTAGTATCCTTCCTGAGGACGAAAACATTCCCTTCAGACATGACTGTGGCTAGGAAAAGGAGTTTAGAACAAGAAGCCCATGATTACTCACTTATTGGTGATAATCTATACAAACGTGGTAAAGACGGTTACCTGAGACTATGTGTCCATGAGAGTGAATATCTTAAGATCTTGGAAACTGCGCACCAAGGTGTAGTAGGAGGACACTTTGGACCAGATCGGGTGATCAAGGCAATACTATTTGTGGGCTTCTGGTGGCCGACCCTTCACATGGATGCACATACCTATGTGAAACGATGTGATGTCTGTCAGAGAACTCAGTATCCTATACGTAAAGATGAGATGCCACTGAAACCTATGATGGGTGGACGTGCATTCTCTAAGTGGGGAATAGACTTCGTAGGTCCTATTAATCCCCCAGCTAAGGGTTCCCATGGAGAATATATCATTGTTGCGACAGACTATCTAACAAAGTGGGTAGAGGTAAAAGCCACAACGAAGAACGATGCTCAAACAACAACTAAGTTTTTATTTGAGAATGTGTTCACTAGATACGGGCTACCTATAGAGCTAGTTAGTGATAGAGGCACTCACTTCTTGAACGAAGTGATTGAAAATCTACTCCAAGAATTCTTGGTAGTTCATAAGAAATCTGCCCCTTATCACCCTCAAGCAAATGGCCAGGCTGAGAGCACCAACAAGATCTTATGCAATGTACTGACGAAATTAGTGAACAATAAACGCTCTCATTGGGACAAACAACTACACCATGCTGTTTGGGCATACCGAGTTGCCTACAAAACGGTACTCCAAGCCACTCCCTTTCAAATGGTGTTTGGTCAAAATGTTGTGCTACCTTTAGACTTTTTGATACCTACATTGAAAGTGGCACAAGAGCATGAATGGACGGGTCATGAACTCTCCTCTAGACTTTTTGACCTTGAACGATTAGGAGAAACAAGACTGAGGGCAGCTGCAGGGATATATGCAGCAAAGAAACGACAGAAGGCATACTTAGATGCCCACGTTAAGGATAAAGGTTTAAAGGCAGGCGTTAGTTCTAGTCTACACATTGAAACAACATGCGAGGAAACTGGAGAAGAGAGGCTACGGACCCATGATCATTAACAGAATCTCAACAAGTGGAGCAGTGCAACTAGCCACATTAGAAGGCGATGTTCTCCCAAGTTATATCAGCGGATGCAGAGTCAAGTTGTATCAGGAACCTCTCACAGAGGAAATGCTAAGTCGACTCAATACTGCTAAGAAACGCAAAGAGGAAGAAAAGCGAATTCGAGAAGAAGCTCAAGCAGAAGCCCTAGAGCGCATACGGAGAATGAAATTAAGAAGACAAGGTAGAGAGCACCCTAGGCAAGATGCATATGCAGATCAAGGATATGACGTGGCAATGTGTGAAGTTTCAGGTGTTAGCTCACATAGGATAACTGATCGACGTCCTTTCATAACCTTAGATATAGGACAAGGAAAGAGTGCAAGGACTGTAAGAGCCTTGATTGACTGAGGTGCAGCCACTAGTGCTGTTAAATTGTCTTACTGTCAAGAGTTGCAATTAACTGTCAATCCTGTGGAAGCATATCTCATAGGATTGGGAGGCGTGGAAACCCCTTGCATGGGTGAGGTGGAACTTCCCCTCTATATTCATGATGAGGCAATGACAGTTAAAGCACTAGTATGTCAAGATGAGGACCTCACGGAACCCCTTGTCTTGGGTCAAGACTGGATCTATGACCAAACAGTCAACTTAAACCTAAGAAGTGGACTTCTTCAAGTATGGGTGAATCAAACTAGAATTACAATTGAGTTAAATAATGGAGCACTCAAGGAACTAGAAAAGACAGGGACTCCTGGTCCCTCCAGGGGTGCACATGAAGTTGACCATGCTGTTCTTGTCCAAGGCTATGTGATGCAGAAGAATGAAGATATCAAAAAAGGAGTCAGAACCACAATGGAACTCCCTTCTTTTCCAAAGGCCAGAAGGAGGCAGCAACTAAGGGCAGATCAATCACTGAAGACTCTCCAAGCGAGAGACCAAAAGAACGGGCGAAGCAGAACAACTCAGTCGATGAAACAAATGTGGGTGTGGAAAGACGAGCTGCCGACAGTAACTAAGTCACAACAACGGTCTCAACTTCCTATTAGTAATCAACGAATTGATGCTAATAAGAGGACTCCTAAAACCTCTGTTGAGAAAGTGAAATCCATTTGGGTACCCAAGAAGTCGATGACGGCCGACCCACAATCAAGACAAATTTGGGTGCCCAAGGCTTGCTTGCAGGCTCAACTAGTCCCACACAACTCACATCTTACACGACATAGTTCACTCGCTCAAGCAGTTGCCACCCACTCTTGCCTGATACACTCGAACACACTGCCGCCTAGAAGCATGCACAGACTCACTCGTAAATGGGTCCCAATGACACAACAACTCCCAGTAGAATTACTCATGCAGCCCTCCCGAATCCCCACAAAACCAAGACCAAAAGCCATCCATGGTGTTTGGCAACCTAAGACTTGTAATAAACCCCCTGACCCCAATCTGTGAATTCATCTCCACCTACTAACTGCATTAGTCAGACAATGCATCTTTCCATCTAGCTCCTAGGATTATCCAGGCATTAACTACACACACTGTCATCGTACACTTACTGACCACTGACTCATCATCTACCTCACGTTAAAATTGCAACGGGGACAACAACAGGTTTATTCTGTCCATTACGATGTTAACACCTGGTTCTATATTCTCACAGAACCAACAAGCAAGCAGGGCCATGGCAGATGCTGGAGGTTCCAGTTCTCACGCCGGATCCAGCGCACAGATTGTGGATATAGAAACACTCCTCCTCGAACCACATCTCACCGAAAGACCGCAAGAACTTCAAGTTGTGCATGTGCTCCCAGTTCAGGATCCTCCTCAGGGACACACCTCTCAGGTGGGCAAACACGCTCATTGGTTTAGTGATGTTGCAGGACCATTGGGTGATGGAACCTATTTTTGGGAAGCTGAATTGGAGTTTAATGGTAAATGGGGACGCTACCATTTTTTCACGCGCGAATTTGAGAGCTATCAGAATGCCGAAGTAATGCGTGCAGTATGGACCAAAGCTGGCCTGGACAGTTATTTCAGGGCCCACTTACCGAAGCCAGATTTCTTACGTTGTTCTTATCTTATCAGTACTATCACTCCTAGCAGGGCCAAGGGAGGCGACATCACTTTTGTGTTACCCTCACTATTGCCGGGCCACGAACTTAAAAGATTCAAACTGACCCTCAATCTGGTACGAGAAGCATTGGGCATGCATTCATGAGGCAATGGCCTACATTCACCGATTTGAGAAAAGAGTTCGCGCCCATCCCATGAGGTCCGGGAAACAAAGTCATGTCAACATATCAGCACCAGGAGATACAACGCAAGCAGACGAACATCAGGAAGCACCACTGTCACCACCCTCCCCACCTCTCACTACACAACTCACTCCACCACATGACACTATCACCACCACGTCCACTACCACCACAATCGTCATGGGAATTCCACTCTCTCCGGGAATCCAATTCGGGGGAGTCACCATGCCCACTTTCACCACTCTCTTCACTAACGTCACATCCACCCCACCCACGATCCCCATCTACACGGTCACTCAAACATTTGACACTATGGAAACATCTCCTGCCATTGCACCGCTCCCTCCCCCCATGCCACCTCCATCTCTCATACCCCCTCCACCCACGTCTCCACTTGCATCCACATCATTCACAACTCCCTTTCCCGTCCCCATTCCCCCTGCATCTTCACCCCTCCCTACATTATTTAATGTAAATAGTATATTTCTAGCATTAAATCAATGTGTATATCAGCTTCAGAATGAGTACAGAGCTCTTGACGACCGGTATCAACAACTGACAACAAATCACCAGAACTTACAAAGGCAACTTACAATTCTTGAAGAGGAAAATGCAGATGTGAATCAACGTTATACAACGCTTGAGCAGGCTCACCAAACACTACTGGAGGCACCCCAACCATTGAAAGAATCAGGCGTCAAACAACTAGAAGCCTTGCTCGAAGTATACCAGGCCGATAACCTACGAGTCAGACGTAACTTGGCGCTACTCAAGAAACATATGGCCACGGCACTTGAAGAGAACAAGAGACTGCAAAAACAAAATGAAGAGAATCTGGAAGCGGCAATGGAAGGCTCTCCCCACGAGATAGATCCAGAGCAGTTCAAAGCAGTTCCCTCGGAGACGATGAAAACCATTTTGGAAAGCTATGCAGATCTTCTGGAAGCCCATGATGACTTGGAAAGAGAACGTGACACACTACGGAGCAGACTTAAGGAATAGGAAGAACAACCGAAGAGTGTCCCATCAACCTCTACCTCAGACGAGGTGAAGGCCTTAACTGAGCAGGTGGCAGAATTACAAAAGAGGTTACTGACATACGAGAGGCAGCCCTCTCCAGTAGTAGAACCAGAGCCAGAAGAGTTGGTCCCTATTGAGGTAGATGATTCGTACGAAGAACCGTATGTTCCTATGCCGATGCCAGGCGGGCAACGAACCTCAGAGGGACTAGACACCTTGGAAATGGAAGCACCCGAGTGGCTTCAGACACTGGAAAAGACAGCGAACACACACGAAGAACGGGTGGCCATTCAGATCCAATCACTAGCGAACCTAGAAGAAACTGTCATAAAGTCAGAATATTTCATAAGCATGTCTCATCATAGATGGATCGGCACCAATAATGACCAATATGTGCCTTACTGCATACTTTTGGCCGATTACAACGTCGAGATTCAACGACAATGCGGCAAGCCTCCCACATTTGCTACACAATTTGGTCCAGATGATATACCGGAAAGTGCTAAGCGTGGGTCCATCCATCAACCCACCTGGAGGATCAGGCTTTTGGAAACATATCCTGAAATGGTCCGAACCTGGAATAATATGCCGTTGTTTATTAAATATAATCCTTGTTACGTTCCAGTTCTTCGAAGATGCACCTGGCCTGAATTCACTATTGCCGTCAGAGACATCAAAGCCTGCGCAAAATGGTTAAATTACGTTTATCTAGCACCTCCACGAGGACCCCCCCACGGTGAACTACATGATTTCTACAATCCGTCACTGGAGCATTCGGCTATGCAATAATCCCGATGTGATGGCCCAGATGTGTATGAAAATATTTGAATTAATGCTCATCACTTTCAGGACGTTTAAGAACATTAAGGACCCCCACTTCTCAAGAGCAGGCTTCGTGACAGGAAACCAGGATCTGGTGTACGATATGAGTACCACCCCATCAATTGAAGTAATATATGCTTGGCACGCCAGAATCAAGTACCTCCCAGCCTGCTTTAAACAGACATTTGAGGAGATGTTCATCAAAGGATTCTGGGAATATCACTCCGAAATCTTTATACCCAGACCATCACATCTCCTCCAATTATTTGCTGTGGAGAGAACTATTCACTCAGAACAATTGAGGGTGCCTCATCTAGATGTTCCCGGACCTGTGAATTGGGATGGTTTGCTCACAGATCTAGCACGCGGCTTACGACTTGAAGAACACCACCTAGCCTCCGATGTCGTCCAATATTATGTTCAAAAATCCTCTAGACAAGGGTCTGTCAGGGGCGACAGACGTGAGAGTGGGGGGGGGGGGTGTTGGCAGCAGTCAGGGAATCGAAGGAGCCACAAGACGAAGAGAGTCAGAGCGAAGGGATAGCACAAGCAGACATGGCAGTCAAAGAAGATCTGGCAAGTAGGCGACCTAAACTTTTCAGACATCAAGGAGTTGACACACAAGAAGAAAGAGCAAGTAGGGATCTCAAAGGTATGTATGACAAATCAATAGAGAAAACCCCTACACAAATAGTGATTTTCATCACTAAAAACCATTGTAAATATCATTTCGTATTTTTGTAGCTCCATTTTGTGCAAGCCAAGGAGTCCTTGAGCTTGAGGAGCTTTAGAAGTATCTACCTGCCAATTTTCATATTTTTTAGATCTCGTTTGAGCCCTCTAATAAGCCCTGGAACCTAATTTTTAACTAGGCCGGACACTAGGTCTGAAGAGGGCCAAAACCTAGTCAAAAACTATAAAAAGAGCTAGAGAGCTCATTTTTGAGGTTAGATTGTAATTGAATTGAACTTGTAAGAGCTTTTGAAAGTAATCCAAGAACTCCATTGCTTCTCACTCTTTGTCTTGCCGTGTGTGCGTGTGTGTGTGTATGTGTGTGCATGTTTGTGTGCTTCTCACTCACGCACGTGCCTCCACTTGCTCGAGGTCTTCATACCATCCTCATGTCTTCCCGGATTGACATTAAAGCTCTTCACTGAGCTACATTCAAGCATATTGTTGTATAATTACATGGGCCTAAGGGGTAGAACCCTTGTATTTTAGGTGTGAAACCCTTTGGATTTATGGTTTATTTAGCCCTTTTAGATGGGTCTTTAACCTTAGGGCTAATTCTCTAAGGTTGAGTACCTTAGGCTTGATTGGAAGCTTCTCCTAGCCACTTGGTTTGTACCTGAGATCTTGGAGAGTCTTCTTTTAGAAGCCATGTAATTTCATGTGATTTCCTAAGGTTGGAAACCATGTGATTTCCACCATCAAAATTACCAAAAGGGCTACTCCACTTATTTCACATGAATCCACCATCAAAATTATCAAAATTAGGCAGTTGACCCCAACAAGTTGACCCCAACAAAGTTTAGGCAGTTGTGGTTGATCCACCATCAAAATTACCAAAAGGGCTACTCCACTTAATTCACATGAATCCACATCATTTGATCCATTTAATTCAAATGAATCCATATCATTTAATCCACATAATTCATATAATCCATATCATTTAGTCCACATAATTCAAATGAATTGATATAATTCAAATGAATCCACATATTTAATTCACATAATTCAAATTAATCCACATCATGTAATCCACTTAATTTGAATGAATCCACATCATTTACTCCACTTAATTCAAATGAATCCGCATCATTTAATCCATTTAATTCAAATGAATCCACATCATTTAATCTACGTAATTCATATGAATCCATATCATTTAATCCAGATAATTTTGAATCCACATCATTTAATCCACTTAATTCAAATGAATTCATATCATTTAATCCACTTAATTCAAATGAATCCACATCATTTACTCCACATAATTCTAATGAATCCACATAATTTAATCCACTTAATCCGAATGAATCCACATAGTTTGAATAGATATATAGATAAATAGATAGATAAATATGATGGTAAATAGATATTATAGATGAAAAGATTGATAGATATGTATATATAGTGATAAAGAAATAAACAAATAAAGTGTTGGATATATGAATAGAAATATAGATAGATAGATTGATTGATAGTTACATAGATAAATGCATATGTAGATATATAGATATATATCCCTCATAATTACTTCATATCCAAATCTATCATAATCACTTTATATTAAATCTGCGGTATCACTTCAAGTATCATGAAACTCGTGAATTCAAAGAAATTATATAACACTAAATAAACAATTAAATCTAACATAATGATAAAAATGATGTTTGATTAATAAACATGTTTTTTGATGAATATCCTTTTCAATATGGTCTTAATCCATCACTAACGGATATCTTCAAACCATATTGAACAAGATTAGAGAATACTCTAAGTAATTCATCTACTCTTTTTTATACATCTCTATCACATGCTAGTTCTAAAGCATATTAGACTTATAGACCCCATTTCTATAAATGGGATAACTATCTAAATCTATTTATTTCAAAATTTGCAAAAGGATTATTGAAATCATATACGTTTCTTGACTTTTATTGAATTGTGGAGGGTTAGTGGATATGCATTCTAGTGCAATCCACCAATACTTTCGACTCCATTCATTTGTAATTGATATTTTGAGATCACGTAGCTTTGGAAAACTCTTTTTTGTGGGTAAATGCATTTCTCCTCCAAAGTTACATAATATGATATAAGAATGCTCACCTTCAAAATGCAATAATATGTTGCATGGATGGAGATTGTTATGTGAAATATTACAAGTGTGTAGGAATGACACTGTTTGCAGCAATCTATTGGTAAACTTCCAAATATTTTTCTCCATTATTCCTATATCTCCTTATGTGTCTTTGATACTTCTACTTCATGGTACATTTAAATAATCTTTTTTCATTTTCTCGAGCCACATGCCCGAGGCACCACCATTCGGTACTCTAAAAAAATAAGGCATGTGATTTTACGATGATGTCTAGCTAATGCAAATGGACTAATTATTCCACTATATGTAATAGGTAAAATGGTGGCCTCATTCATAGCTTCATTCTCTCACGTCATTAAGTCACCACCATGTAATTTGAATAATTTTGGTACAAAAAATTCATTGATAAATCTCGGGTGGGTTATTCTCACTTTATGGACCATTCCATATTGTCCTTTCCCCATGAGAGATGCATCTTCAAAATGAACAGATGAATATGGGAGAAAACATATGTTATTGGATGTTCGATCTCCCATATTCACATGTATATCTTTTACATTTAAATTAATATTGTTGCTATTATTGGCCTCTTTCCCCTTTCTGTGGTGTCAGGTCTCACTCTCTTTCCTCTCT
This sequence comes from Ceratopteris richardii, assembly GCA_020310875.1. NCBI lineage: Eukaryota > Viridiplantae > Streptophyta > Polypodiopsida > Polypodiales > Pteridaceae > Ceratopteris > Ceratopteris richardii. The sequence continues at coordinate 103,982,098 of CM035439.1, read as the reverse complement.
TCATCATTTGGTAATGTAAATTGATAAATTGATTTTGACGATAAATGATGGCATTGTTGTGATATCCAATCACTATAAGCATCATTGTCGTATGCGAGTGTGATACAAAATTTTGGCATTGATCAAAATATTTACACCTAAAATCCTACAACAAAACATATTCATAAAATAAGACCAATTAACATGACATTTATAAACAACAACTAAAAACATGAAACCAAGATATAACTTTACCTAATCAAGAATATTATCCCATGAGACGATTGCACTGCGTCTCTCTAAGTCTTATAACAGTGCAATCAGTCCATGTCGATATCCATATGATTCTTCACTTTGCGTCAGAGGACGACCCATTGCAAACTCCTATAATAAATATGCAAAATGTTAGATAAACATACATACTGTCCTTAACACAAACAACTTCAATAATTAACATGATACTTACAAATTGGTAGCACATATTTTCGTATCCACGGCTGCCTAAATGTGACGTTCCAACCGTATCTAAATGTGTGGATGCCACATCTCTCTGTTGACGATATCGATCTTGAGTATACTGCTGGTTATCCTGAATCGATTCCCATTCTTCGACATCTAGCCATACAGGCTTCAGTAAGCCTGCTCTAATAGTATCGCGAGCTTCCGATCGTGAATGAGACATTACCTCGCGTGCGGTATGTTGAATCCATTCAGAACTCACAATAGGGTTCCTAGGTGCTAGCCCGTACTCTTCATATATGCATTGTGTGATGTGATTTTTAGAGTCCCTATCCTGTTCGGTCCATTTTAACATTACTGAATGACCTAAATTCGATAGAGGAGAGTTGTTGAATGCGCTGACGCATTGACTTTCCCGCCACATCCATAAGTGGAGCTCCATTACGGATATGATATATCTTGGATTCGTCATGATCATGCGCACCCCAAGGTGTACGTGGAGATCCCATCTGATGCAATGTGAAGATCTCATCTCATCCAATGTATATATATGCATGCTTGTATACAAATGCATATGCATTCATGTATGCATATGCATGCTTGTATGCATATGCATGCATGTATGCATATGCATGCTTGCATGCATATGTATACATGCATTCATGTATGCATATGCTTGTATGCATATGCATTATTGTATGCATATGCATGCATGTATGCATATGCATGCATGTATGCATATGCATGCTTGTATGCATATGCATTCATGTATGCATATGCATGCTTGTATGCATATGCATTCATGCATGCATAAGCATATGTGCATATGCATTCATGTATGCATATGCATGCATGTACGCATATGCATGCATGTATGCATATGCATGCATGTATGCATATGCACGCATATGCATACATGGATGCATATGCATACAAGAATGCATATGCATACAAGCATGCATATGCATAGGCATATTCATGTATGCATATGCATGCTTGTATGCATATGCATTCATGCATGCATATGCATTCATGCATGCATATGCATTCATGCATGCATATGCATATGTGCATATGCATTCACGTATGCATATGCATGCTTGCATGCATATGCATATGTGCATATGCATGCATGTATGCATATGCATGCATGTATGCATATGCATATTCATGTATGCATATGCATGCTTGTATGCATATGCATTCATGCATGCGTATGCATATGTGCATATGAGTGCTTGTATGCATATGCATGCTTGTATGCATATGCATTCATGCATGCATATTCATATGTGCATATGCCTTCATGTATGCATATGCCTGCATGTATGCATATTCATGTATGCATATTCATATATGCATATGCATATTCTTGTATGCATATGCATGCTTGTATGCATATGCATTCATGCATGCATATGCATTCATGCATGCATATGCATTCATGCATGCATATGCATGCTTGCATGCATATGCATGCTTGTATGCATATGCATGCTGGTATTCATATGCATTCATGTATGCATATGCAATTTTATATGCATATGCATGCTTGTATATTGTGTATGCATATGCATGAATGTGTATGCATATATATTATGAACGTGTGTATGCATATGCATTGTCTATCTGTGTATGCATATGCATGTGTGTATGCATATGCAGTGTGTGTGTGTATGCATATGCATTGTGTATGTGTGTATGTGTATGTATATCTGTATGTGTGTATGCATATTTATACATGCATTCATGTATGCATACAATTGCATGCATATGCATGCTTGTATGCATATGCATTCTTGTATGCATATGCATTCATGTATGCATATGCTTGTATGCATATGCATGCTTGTATGCATATGAATTCATGTATGCATGTGCATGCTTGTATGCATATGCATGCTTGTATGAATATGCATGCTTGTATGCATATGCATTCATGTATGCATATGCATGCTTGTATGCATATGCATGCATGTATGCATATGCATGCTTGAATGCATATGCATTCATGTATGCATATTGATGCATGTTTGCATATGCATGCATGTATGCATATGCATGCTTGTATGCATATGCATTCATTTATGCATATTCATGTATGTATGCTTATGCATGTATGTGTATACATATATATGCATGCATGTATGTGTATGCATATGCATGAATGTGTATGCATATGTATTATGTACGTGTGTATGCATATGCATTGTGTATGTGTGTATGTATATGCATGTGTGTATGCATATGCATTGTGTATGTATGTATGTGTGTATGTGTATGCATATGAATGTGTGTATGCATATGCATTGTGTATGTGTGTATATGTATGTATATGTATGTATATGTGTATGTATGTATGCATATGTATAAATGCATTCATGTATGCATACAATTGTATGCATATGCATGCTTGTATGCATATGCATGCTTGTATGCATATGCATTCATGTATGCATATGCTTGTATGCATATGCATGTTTGTATGCATATGCATTCTTGTATGCATATGCATGCATGTATGCATATGCATGCATGTATGCATATGCATGCATGTATGCATATGCATTCATGTATGCATATGCATGCTTGTATGCATATGTATGCTTGTATGCAAATGTATGCTTGTATGCATATGCATTCATGTATGCATATGCATGCTTGTATGCATATGCATTCATGTATGCATATGCATTCATGTATGCATATGCATGCTTGTATGCATATGCATGCATGTATGCATATGCATGCATGTACGCATATGCATGCATGTATGCATATGCATTCCTGTATGCATATGCATTCCTGTATGCATATGCATGCTTGTATGCATATGCATGCTTGTATGCATATGCATGCTTGTATGCATATGCATGCTTGTATGCATATGCGTTCATGTATGCATATTCATGTATGTGTATACATATATATGCATGCATGTATGTGTATGCATATGCATGAATGTGTATGCATATGCATGAATGTGTATGCATATGTATTATGTACGTGTGTATGCATATGCATAGTGTATGTGTGTATGCATATGCATTGTGTATGTGTATGCATATGCATGTGTGTATTCATATGCATTGTGTATGTGTATGCATATGCATGTGTGTATGCATGTGCATGTGTGTACGCATATGCATATTTGTATGCATGTGCATGTGTATGTGTATGCATATGCATGTGTATATGTGTATGCATATGCATTATATACGTGTGTATGCATATGCATTGTGTATGTGTGTATGCATATGCATTGTGTATGTGTGTATGTGTATGCATATGCATGTTTGTATGCATATGCATGTTTGTATGCATATGCATTGTGTATGTGTGTATGTATATGCATATGCATGTGTGTATGCATGTGCATGTGTGTACGCATATGCATGTGTGTATGCATGTGCATGTGTGTACGCATATGCATATTTGTATGCATATGCATCTGTATGTGTATGCATATGTATGTTTGTATTCTTATGCATGTGTGTGTTTATACATATGTGAGTGTGTATGTATATGTGTATATCTCTCCCTCTCCTTCTCTCTCAATCGAAAACAAAACTAAAAAGAGAAGATATTAGAAAAGCAAAAACATAAAGAAAGAAAAAAGAGTGATATATCTCTCACTTACATCGATATAATTGTTTGAATCAAGGTTGTTAAAATCCACTTGAAGTTCTCCTTCGTCAAATTTCTAAAAATTTGATCCCAAAAATCTCTTGCAAAATTAAAGAAAGAAGATATTAGAAAAGGAAAAACATAAAGAAAGAAAAAAGAGTGCTACAATATATGCGATTTACTTACCAAAGTGTCAGATCTATAAAAATAGAGGTGTGCTTAGAGAGAGAGAGAGGGAAGGAGAGGAAAAGAGAGAGAGAGAGAGAGAGAGAGAGAGAGAGAGAGAGAGAGAGAATTGTTTGAATCAAGGTCGTCAAAATCCACTTGAAGTTCTCCTTCGTCGAATTTCCAAAGATTTGATCCCAAAATCTCTTGTAAAACCAAACAGAGAACATATTAGTAAAGCAAAAACATAAAGAAAGAAAAAAGAGTGCTACAATATGTGCGATCTACTTACCTAAACTTCATATCTATAAAGATAGAGGTCTGTTTAGAGTGAGAGAGAGAGGGAGGGAGAGAGAAGGAGAGTGAGAGAGAGGGAGGGAGAGAGAGAGAGGGAGAGAGAGAGAGAGAGAGGGTGACAAACAGAGATCTGCTGTTGGTGCGCACAAACCCGACAGGAAAAGATCTATATTCAAAACACTCAGAATGACAAATTTTGGTTTCGGGCCGGCTTAAAAGAGAGCGTCGATATAAGCATTGGTACTTACAACAAATTTTCGACGCTTATACTGATGCTTATATTGACGTAGTCTTTCTGAGGCAAAGCGGCTTTGCCAAATTGTCCGAGGGTCATATCGACGCCGACAGCTGACCGTCGGTATACTGACCGTTGGTATTCCCTTGATATGTTGTAGTGTCTATGACAAAACAACATAGAATTGGGAAGTGCTCTACTGAATTGTGCATTGTTTTTTTATTTTATCACACACCACTCGTGTTAGGAGTCTAAAGAGAGTTTAATAATGGATTCTATGAAATTCAAGCATATTGTTGTATAATTACATGGGCCTAAGGGGTAGAACCCTTGTGTTTCTAGGTGTGAAACCCTTTGGATTTATGGTTTATTTAGCCCTTTTAGATGGGTCTTTAACCTTAGGGCTCATTCTCTAAGGTTGAGTACCTTAGGCTTGATTGGAAGCTTCTCCTAGCCACTTGGTTTGTATGTGAGATCTTGGAGAGTCTTCTTTTAGAAGCCATGTAATTTCATGTGATTTCCTAAGATTGGAAACCATGTGAACACCTTAGGGACCCATGTGATGGAAGGTACACATGTCCTCTTGAGAAGGACTTACCCCCTTGATCTTGGAGCTATATATTGGAGGGGTTGGTTGGGTGGAAAGACATCTCTCCTCCTATCGTGTGGCCTTACTAGTTAATCTTCAGCTCAGTTGTGTGAAGGCTATGGATTCCTTCCACAACTGTGGTATGAGAGCATTCTCTCCATAGCTCTCTCGTTCTTCATTTGCGTAGCATGTTCTTCTTCATTATTCGCTCGTGGCTGATCAGAGAAGTGTGCTGAGTTCCTCGCGTTGCCTTAAGCTTGGGATATCAAAAGAATGAGAACACCTTCTCTACTGTGAGCCCGCGAAGAATCAAACCGGGAACCCCTCCTTTAGGGAATGCTGCTCTATCCAGAAGTCCCACAGGCGTTCGCTATCTCCAATCTCTGGCGGTAGCTCTTGTTTAGATCAACGCACGCTGAAGAAGAATTGGCATGGAGCTAAAAGTACTAAAAGGTTTATCTGTGTTGTGAGGAGCAGGGATTCGAACCCTCGTCCCTCATGTAAGAAGGTGTTCTCCTATCTATGCAGGCATTAGCTATTCAGGAGCATTCCTTATCATGAGTTTGCTGCTGTAGAAGACTTCCATAAGGAGCAAAAGGCGAAGTCTACACACGATTAGCCGTGGGATTTGATCCCATTACCTATAAGAGAGGAGACATGTCTCTTATCCAACGTCCCGAATCGTTCGGTGTGTTCTACAGCAGAACAGAACACATAAGGATTTGTTCGTGGTGTAGTAGAAGATCTGGAGGCCTCGAGGACTTGGATTACAACAGAAGCACAACTGTTGTAGCCGGAACCCGAGATCCATTGAGTCTTGGGAGGACTCTCCCTTAGGCAAAGAAACAAGCACCAAAGAAAGTTTAAGTTTGTGAGCAAAGTCTGAAGGACGTGGAGCTGTGGAGTGAAGATCCTGAGGCCTTTGGTGATCAAAGTCAAACCAACTTTAAATTCAGGCCAAAGTCTTTAGAGAATAGCTCTTCCCAAGGATCAATGGAAGGACGTAGCTTAATTGTGAGATAAGTATTTTCCAAGCTAATGATTTGTTTCAATATTTGCTTTTGCTCTCTGGTTTCATATAGGATGCATTTTTATCATTGAATTATAGAAGTAAACTTCATTCTTGATAATCTTGATGCAAATTTTGAAAACCTGCATGAAAGAGCATAAAGATATTGAAAGACTCATTAAACACAAGCATAGGCATGCATCTCCAAAAGAATGTTGGTGCATCTCTCCTTTCAAAAGAATGTTTTCAGACACCATACACATTTTCTTCTTGTTTGCAAAAGGAATTGGATGCACTTAAGTCTGTGCACATGCATATTTATAACCTTTTGTAAAGTAGAGGATAGATTGTTTGTGCATGGATGATTGGATGCACACATGTCAGGCTCAAGAATTGCTTGATTTAGGTTTCGATGCATGAAAGGAGAATGCCAACACATGCATACTCACATGCCTTTGCCTGAAAAAAATAGGCATCCACATATGCATGATCATTTGATTAAGAAGATTGAATACTTTCAAGTTCAAAGGACAGTTGATATGTTCCAAGGAGCATCCATTAATATAGGTATGAAGTGTGTTGCTCCTAATATAGGAATCACAATTTGACATCCATTAACTATGCATAGAGATTCTACCCTTTAAAATTACATGCATAAATGCATGATTACAAAGGTGAATCCACATTAGTGGGCACACAAGTAAGTATCAAAATGCCCAAGAAGGAATCCAATGATGGACAAGATGGGATGGCGGAGGCCTACTTCATCACCATGGGAACACTCAAATAAAGCCAAGGGATGGACGAAGCTTAATTTCCAGGTAAATATTTGCACCTTTTTCTTTTCTTTGCAAATTAAAGAACATATAGTGCATGTCATAATAGACATGACTCGGAAGTGGATGCATAGATTTAGGTGGCCCAGTTTTTGTGGTCACATCGACAATCAATCATGGAAATAAGTTGCACTATGCATCAAGTTCATTCTTGTATGCATATGCATTCATGTATGCATATGCATGCTTGTATGCATATGCATTCATGTTTTCATATGCTTGTATGCATATGCATGCTTGTATGCATATGCATGCTTGTATGCATATGCATTCTTGTATGCATATGCATTCATGTATGCATATGCATGCTTGTATGCATATGCATGTATGCATATGCATGCATGTATGCATATGCATGCATGTATGCATATGCATTCATGTATATGCATGCTTGTATGCATATGCATGCTTGTATGCATATGCATGCTTGTATGCATATGCATGCTTGTATGCATATGAATTCATGTATGCATATTCATGTGTGTATCCATATGTATGTATGTGTATACATATGTATGCATGCATGTATGTGTATGCATATGCATGAATGTGTATGCATATGTATTATGTACGTGTGTACGCATATGCATTGTGTATGTGTGTATGCATATGCATGTGTGTATGCATATGCATTGTGTATGTGTGTATGTGTATGCATATGCATGTGTGTATTCATATGCATTGTGTATGTGTGTATGTGTTTGCATATGCATGTGTGTATGCATGTGCATGTGTGTACGCATATGCATATTTGTATGCATGTGCATGTGTATCTGTATGCATATGCATTATGTACGTGTGTATGCATATGCATTGTGTATGTGTGTATGCATATGCATTGTGTATGTGTGTATGTGTATGCATATGCATGTGTGTATGCATATGCATTGTGTATGTGTGTATGTGTATGCATATGCATGTGTGTATGCATGTGCATGTGTGTACGGATATGCATGTGTGTATGCATGTGCATGTGTGTATGCTTGTGCATGTGTGTACGCATATGCATATTTGTATGCATATGCATGTGTATGTGTATGCATATGCATGTTTGTATTCATATGCATGTGTGTGTTTATACATATGTGAGTGTGTATGTATATGTATATATCTCTCCCTCTCTCTCTCTCAATCAAAAACAAAACTAAAAAGAGAAGATATTAGAAAAGCAAAAACATAAAGAAAGAAAAAAGAGTGATATATCTCTCACTTACATCGATATAATTGTTTTAATCAAGGTTGTTAAAATCCACTTGAAGTTCTCCTTCGTCAAATTTCTAAAAATTTGATCCCAAAAATCTCTTCCAAAATTAATGAAAGAAGATATTAGAAAAGGAAAAACATAAAGAATGAAAAAAGAGTGCTACAATATGTGCGATTTACTTATCAAAGCGTCAGATCTATAAAAATAGAGGTGTGCTTAGAGAGAGAGAGGGAAGGAGAGGAAAAGAGAGAGAGAGAGAGAGAGAGAGAGAGAGAGAGAGAGAGAGAGAGAATTGTTTGAATCAAGGTCGTCAAAATCCACTTGAAGTTCTCCTTCGTCGAATTTCCAAAGATTTGATCCCAAGATCTCTTGCAAAACCAAACAGAGAACATATTAGTAAAGCAAAAACATAAAGAAAGAAAAAAGAGTGCTACAATATGTGCGATCTACTTACCAAAACTTCAGATCTATAAAGATAGAGGTCCGTTTAGAGAGAGAGAGAGAGGGAGGGAGAGAGAGGGAGGGAGAGAGAAGGAGAGAGAGTGAGAGAGAGGGAGGGAGAGAGAGAGAGGGAGGGAGGGAGAGAGAGAGAGAGAGAGAGAGAGAGAGAGAGAGAGAGAGAGACAAACAGAGAACTACTGTTGGTGCGCGCAAACCCGACAGGAGAAGATCTAGATTCAAAACACTCATAATGACAAATTTTGGTTTCAGGCCCGGCTAAAAAGAGAGCGTCGGTATAAGCATCGGTACTTACAGCAAATTATCGACGCTTATACTGACGCTTATACCGATGCTTATATCGACGCAGTCTTTCCGAGGGAAAGCGGCTTTCCCAAATTGTCCGAGGGTTATACCGACGCCGACAGCTGACCGTCGGTATATTGACGGTCAGTATTCCCTTGATATGTTGTAGTGTCTATGACAAAACAACATAGAATTGGGAAGTGCTCTTGTGAATTGTGCATTGTTTTTTTATTTTGTCACACACCACTCATGTTAGGAGTCTAAAGATAGTTTAATAATGGATTCTGTGAAATTCAAGCATATTGTTGTATAATTACATGGGCCTAAGGGGTAGAACCCTTGTATTTCTAGGTGTGAAACCCTTTGGATTTATGGTTTATTTAGTCCTTTTAGATGGGTCTTTAACCTTAGGGCTAATTCTCTAAGGTTGAGTACCTTAGGCTTGATTGGAAGCTTCTCCTAGCCACTTGGTTTGTGCGTGAGATCTTGGAGAGTCTTCTTTTAGAAGCCATGTAATTTCATGTGATTTCCTAAGGTTGGAAACCATGTGATTTCCACCATCAAAATTACCAAAAGGGCTACTCCACTTATTTCACATGAATCCACCATCAAAATTACCAAAATTAGGCAGTTGACCCCAACAAAGTTTAGGCAGTTGTCGTTGATCCACCATCAAAATTACCAAAAGGGCTACTCCACTTAATTCACATGAATCCACATCATTTGATCCATTTAATTCAAATGAATCCATATCATTTAATCCACATAATTCATATAATCTATATCATTTAGTCCACATAATTCAAATGAATTGATATAATTCAAATGAATCCACATATTTAATTCACATAATTCAAATTAATCCACATCATGTAATCCACTAAATGATTCCACATCATTTATTCCACTTAATTCAAATGAATCTGCATCATTTAATCCATTTAATTCAAATGAATCCACATCATTTAATCTACGTAATTCATATGAATCCATATCATTTAATCCAGATAATTTTGAATCCACATCATTTAATCCACTTAATTCAAATGAATTCATATCATTTAATCCACTTAATTCAAATGAATCCACATCATTTACTCCGCATAATTCTAATGAATCCACATAATTTAATCCACTTAATCTGAATGAATCCACATAATTTGAATAGATATATAGATAAATAGATAGATAAATATGATGATAAATAGATAAATAGATGAAAAGATTGATAGATATGTATATATAGTGATAAAGAAATAAACAAATAAAGTGTTGGATATATGAATAGAAATATAGATAGATAGATTGATTGATAGTTACATAGATAAATGCATATGTAGATATATAGATATATATCCCTCATAATTACTTCATATCCAAATCTATCATAATCACTTCATATTAAATCCGCGGTATCACTTCAAGTATCATGAAACTCGTGAATTCAAAGAAATTATATAACACTAAACAATTAAATCTAACACAATGATAAAAATGATGTTTGATTAATAAACATGTTTTTTGATGAATATCCTTTTCAATATGGTCTTAATCCATCACTAACGGATATCTTCAAACCATATTGAACAAGATTAGAGAATACTCTAAGTAATTCATCTACTCTTTTTTACACATCTCTATCACATGCTAGTTCTAAAGCATATTTAGACTTATAGACCCCATTTCTATCAATGGGATAACTATCTAAATCTATGTATTTCAAAATTTGCAAAAGGATTATTGAAATCGTATACATTTCTTGACTTTTATTGAATTGTCGAGGGGTAGTGGATATGCATTCTAGTGCAATCCACCAATACTTTCGACTCCATTCATTTGTAATTGATATTTTGAGATCACGTAGCTTTGGAAAACTCTTTTTTGTGGGTAAATGCATTTGTCCTCCAAAGTTACATAATCTGATATAAGAATGCTCACCTTCAAAATGCAATAATATGTTGCATGGATGGAGATTGTTATGTGAAATATTACAAGTGTGTAGGAATGACACTGTTTGCAGCAATCTATTGGTAAACTTCCAAACATTTTTCTCCATTATTGCTATATCTCCTTATGTGTCTTTGATACTTCTACTTCATGGTACATTTAAATAATCTTTTTTCATTTTCTCGACCCACATGCCCGAGGTACCACCATTTGGTACTCTAAAAAAATGAGGCATGTGATTTTAGGATGATGTCTAGCTAATGCAAATGGACTAATTATTCCACTATATGTAATAGGTAAAATGGTGGCCTCATTCATAGCTTCATTCTCTCATGTCATTAAGTCACCACCATGTAATTTGAATAATTTTGGTACAAAAAATTCATTGATAAATCTCGGGTGGGTTATTCTCACTTTATGGACCATTCCATATTGTCCTTTCCCCATGAGAGATGCATCTTCAAAATGAACAGATGAATATGGGAGAAAACATAGGTTATTGGATGTTCGATCTCCCATATTCACATGTATATCTTTTACATTTAAATCTAATATTGTTGCTATTATTGGCCTCTTTCCCCTTTCTGTGGTGTCAGGTCTCACTCTCTTTCCTCTCTTCATCATTTGGTAATGTAAATTGATAAATTGATTTTGCTGATAAATCATGGCATTGTTGTGATATCCAATCACTATAACATATCGAAGGTATACCGAGGATGCTACCAAGGCAAATGTACGGGTGTGATTTCTTCACGACGTCGGTGTTAGATTCGGTATACGCATCGGAAAGAAAGCGCCGGTATCGGCGCCGGTATAAGCGTCGGTATAAGCGTCGGTACATGCGTCGGTATATGCCTCGGTATTATCGACACTTATACGGACGTCCATACCGGCACCCGCACTAGGCGTACCGATGCCTATACCGACGTCCATACTAGAGCTACCGATTCGTATACCGACGACCTCTTTTGCACAATTTTTTTTGGGCAGAATATGTTGTCTTTTGCTATAGCATGATGTTGTCTAGCAAAAGACAATACACTCTGCCCAACTGAGTACATGTGTTATGTACTCTAATGGCAACCAAAACATAAACTTATATGAGCAAAAATGATCAATGAATCATGTACAGAAAGTTGTATATTCCATAAATGAAAAATGGACAAAAGTGTGGCAAACCACTTCTATATATGAATCAAATACAAAATGTGACAAAGCACTTCCATATAAGAATCGAATACAAAACTATGGTACATCATTGCCACATAGGAGTGTAATATAAAATTGTGCCAATGTGACAAAACACTTCCATATAGGAATCAAATACAAAATTATGTTACATCATTATCATATGCGAGTGTGATACAAAATTTTGGCATTGATCAAAATATTTACACCTAAAATCCTGCAACAAAACATATGTATAAAATAAGACCAATTAACATGACATTTATAAAAAAAAACTAAAAACACGAAACCAAGATATAACTTTACCTAATCAAGAATATTCTCCCATGAGACGATTGCACTGCCTCCCTCTAAGTCTTGTAACAGTGCAGTCAGTCCATGTCGATATCCATATGATTCTTCACTTTGCGTCGGAGGACGACCCATTGCCAACTCCTATAATAAATATGCAAAATGTTAGATAAACATACATAATTTCTTAACACAAACAACTTCAATAATTAACATGATACTTACAAATTCGTAGCACATATTGTCGTATCCGCCGCTGCCTAAATGTGACGTTCCATCCGTATCTAAATGTGTGGCTGCCCCATCTCTCTGTTGATGATATCGATCAGGAGTATGTTGCTGCTGATCCCAAATCGATTCCCATTCTTTGACATCTAGCCATACAGGCTTCGGTAAGCCTGCTCTAAAAGTATCGCGAGCTTCCGATCGTCAATGAAGCATTACCTCGCGTGCGGTATGTTGAATCCATTCAAAACTCACAATAGGATTCCCACGTGCCAGCCGGTACTCTTCATATATGCATTGTGTGATGTGATTTTTAGAGTCCCTATCCTGTTCGGTCCATTTTAACATTACTGAATGACCTAATTCGATGGAGGAGAGTTGTTGAATGCGCTGACGCATTGACTTTCCAGCCACATCCATAACTAGAGCTCCATTACGGATATGATATATCTTGGATTCGTCATGTTCATGAGCACCCCAAGGTGTACGTTGAGATCCCATCTGATGCTTGTATACATATGCATATGCATTCATGTATGCATATGCATGCATGTATGCATATGCATGCTTGCATGCATATGTATACATGCATTCATGTATGCATATGCATTATTGTATGCATATGCATGCATGTATGCATATGCATTATTGTATGCATATGCATGCTTGTATGCATATGCATTCATGTATGCATATGCATGCTTGAATGCATATGCATGCTTCTATGCATATGCATTCATGAATGCATATGCATATGTGCATATGCATTCATGTATGCATATGCATGCATATGCATACATGGATGCATATGCATAATGCATATGCATACAAGCATATGCATACAAGCATGCATATGCATATGCATATTCATGTATGCATATGCATGCTTGTATACATATGCATTCATGCATGCATATGCATTTGTACATATGCATTCACGTATGCATATGCATGCATGCATGCTTGTATGCATATGCATGCTTGCATGCTTGTATGCATATGCATGCTTGCTTGCATATGCATATGTGCATATGCATTCATGTATGCATATGCATTCATGTATGCATATGCATGCATGTACGCATATGCATATTCATGTATGCATATGCATATTCATGTATGCATATGCATGCTTGTATGCATATGCATTCATGCATGCATATGCATATGTGCATATGAATGCTTGTATGCATATGCATGCTTGTATGCATATGCATTCATGCATGCATATTCATATGCGCATATGCATTCATGTATGCATATGCATGCATGTATGCATATTCATGTATGCATATTCATGTATGCATATGCATATTTTTGTATGCATATGCATGCCTGTATGCATATGCATTCATGCATGCATATGCATGCTTGTATTCATATGCATTCATGGATGCATATGCAATTTTATATGCATATGCATGCTTGTATATTGTGTATGCATATGCATGAATGTGTATGCATATTTATTATGAACATGTGTATGCATATGCATTGTCTATGTGTGTATGCATATGCATCTGTGTATGCATATGCATTGTGTATGTGTGTATGTGTATGCATATGCATGTGTGTATGCATATGCATTGTGTATGTGTGTATGTGTATGTATATGTGTATGTGTGTATGCATATTTATACATGCATTCATGTATTCATACAATTGCATGCATATGCATGCTTGTATGCATATGCATTCATGTATGCATATGCTTGTATGCATATGCATGCATGTATGCATATGCATGCTTGTATGCATATGAATTCATGTATGCATATGCATGCTTGTATGAATATGCATGCTTGTATGCATATGCATTCACGTATGCAGATGCATGCTTGTATGCATATGCATGCTTGTATGCATATGCATGCATGTATGCATATGCATGCTTGAATGCATTTGCATTCATGTATGCATATGCATGCATGTTTGCATATGCATGCATGTATGCCTTGTATGCATATGCATTCATTTATGCATATTCATGTATGTATGCTTATGCATGTATGTGTATACATATATATGCATGCATGTATGTGTATGTATATGCATGAATGTGTATGCCTATGTATTTTGTACGTGTGTATACATATGCATTGTGTATGTGTGTATGCATATGCATGTGTGTATATATATGCATGTGTGTATGCATATGCATGTGTGTATGCATATGCATTGTGTATGTATGTATGTGTGTATGTGTATGCATATGAATGTGTATGTGTGTATATGTATGTATATGCATGTATATGTATGTATACGTATGTATATGTATGTATATGTATGTATACGTGTATGCATATGTATAAATGCATTCATGTATGCATACAATTGTATGCATATGTATGCTTGTATGCATATGCATGCTTGTATGCATATGCATGCTTGTATGCATATGCATGCTTGTATGCATATGCATTCATGTATGCATATGCTTGTATGCATATGCATGCTTGTATGCATATGCATTCTTGTATGCATATGCATGCATGTATGCATATGCATTCATGTATGCATATGCATTCATGTATGCATATGCATGCTTGTATGCATATGCATGCTTGTATGCATATGCATGCTTGTATGCATATGCATGCTTGTATGCATATGCATTCATGTATGCATACGCATGCTTGTATGCATATGCTTGTATGCATATGCATTCTTGTATGCATATGCATTCATGTATGCATATGCATGCTTGTATGCATATGCATTCATGTATGCATATACATTCATGTATGCATATGCATGCTTGTATGCATATGCATGCATGTATGCATATGCATGCATGTATGCATATGCATGCATGTATGCATATGCATGCTTGTATGCATATGCATGCTTGTATGCATATGCATGCTTGTATGCATATGCATGCTTGTATGCATATTCATGTATGTATGCATATGCATGTATGTGTATACATATATATGCATGCATGTATGTATATGCATATGCATGAATGTGTATGCATATGTATTATGTACGTGTGTATGGATATGCATTGTGTATGTGTGTATGCATATGCATTGTGTATGTGTGTATGTGTATGCATATGCATGTGTGTATTCATATGCATTGTGTATGTGTATGCATATGCATGTGTGTATGCATGTGCATGTGTGTACGCATATGCATATTTGTATGCATGTGCATGTGTATGTGTATGCATATGCATGTGTATATGTGTATGCATATGCATTATGTACGTGTGTATGCATATGCATTGTGTATGTGTGTATGCATATGCATTGTGTATGTGTGTATGTGTATGCATATACATGTGTGTATGCATATGCATTGTGTATGTGTGTATGTGTATGCATATGCATGTGTGTATGCATGTGCATGTGTGTACGCATATGCATGTGTGTATGCATGTGCATGTGTGTACGCATATGCATATTTGTATGCATATGCATGTGTATGTGTATGCATATGCATGTTTGTATTCATATGCATGTGTGTGTTTATACATATGTGAGTGTGTATGTATATGTATATATCTCTCCCTCTCTCTCTCAATCGAAAACAAAACTAAAAAGAGAAGATATTAGAAAAGCAAAAACATAAAGAAAGAAAAAAGAGTGATATATCTCTCACTTACATCAATATAATTGTTTGAATCAAGGTTGTTAAAATCCACTTGAAGTCCTCCTTCATCAAATTTCTAAAAATTTGATCCCAAAAATCTCTTGCAAAATTAAAGAAAGAAGATACTAGAAAAGGAAAAACATAAAGAAAGAAAAAAGAGTGCTACAATATGTGCGATTTACTTACCAAAGCGTCAGATCTATAAAAATAGAGGTGTGCTTAGAGAGAGAGAGGGAAGGAGAGGAAGAGAGAGAGAGAGAGAGAGAGAGAGAGAGAGAGAGAGAGAGAGAGAGAGATTGAATTGTTTGAATCAAGGTCGTCAAAATCCACTTGAAGGTCTCCTTTGTCGAATTTCCAAAGATTTGTTCCCAAAATCTCTTGTAAAACCAAACAGAGAACATATTAGTAAAGCAAAAACATAAAGAAAGAAAAAAGAGTGCTACAATATGTGCGATCTACTTACCAAAACTTAGATCTATAAAGATAGAGGTCCGTTTAGAGAGAGAGAGAGGGAGGGAGAGAGAAGGAGAGTGAGAGAGAGGGAGGGAGAGAGAGAGGGGGAGGGAGGAGGAGAGAGAGAGCGAGAGAGAGAGAGCGAGAGAGAGAGAGGAGAAGATCTAGATTCAAAACACTCAGAATGACATATTTTGGTTTCGGGCCCGGCTAAAAAGAGAGCGTCAGTATAAGCATCGGTACTTACAACAAATTTTTGACGCTTATACCGATGCTTATTGTTAGTCGGTTGCCGAGTGAGACAAATATAATTACTGCCGGATGTAACGGAGTTTCTTGAACTACGCGCAAAAGTTGGTACGCGCACTTTGTAAATCTATATAAAGCAATGTAAGGAGAATGCTCAAAGAGACGTCCTTCTGGAATTGCCGGATTGTTCGCTTAATTTTTTGTCAGAGTACTGTTTACACTGTTGTGGAGTCTGAGTAATGTAAATGTTGAGTTCTGTATCGGATGCTCACATTGAAGTTCACCATAACGAGTGATTGAATGATGGATTGTGTGTCTGAGTACTGTTATCGTGTTGTATTGCTGCGTATTCTTCAGTTATTGAAGTACCCTGAGTCAGTTTGAGTAGTTATCTGGCTATGTGAATTGAATAGGTAATCTGTTGCCCTGTCGGAGTATGTTTGTGTGTTTCCATCAGACTCATTGCATTCAGTGTAATAACTATGACCCCGAATATGAGTACGAACTAGTATCTTCGGTAACGTAGACTTTTGAGATCACTGGCAAGTGTGGTGACGAATGAATCTATCAGCTATAGTCTTCGCTTTGGTTGATTTACGGCATAATAGCGGAGCTGTGGAATGGACTACTGCTCTATTCCAATAGCAGAATAGTCTGAAGAAGTTCGATACGCATGCGTAAAGAAACCCAATATTGTCTAGTTACCGCAAGTAAGTAAGCTAAGACGTGCATTAATGTTTTGATGTTGTGATTAAGAATTGGGAAAAGAGTACAAGGCCTCTGTCTAACAGACCCCTACCACTCCCAAGAACCCGCTTGGTCTGATAACGCCTTTCGGTGATAGAAAGTTTAATACAGCTTACGGTGAATCACTATTTTACGTTTAATATTTGTTCGGTAACAATTTCGGCTAGTTATTAACACAGCGTAACTGTGTAACATTTAACACTTGGCGCCGTCTGTGGGAAAGTGGCATCAAGATTGCCAGTCATCTGCCAGAATAAGATTATCGTTCGATTGGCAGTAGCAATAGAACCAGATTGTTGCAGACTGTCCCATTAGTAATACTACGCGATTAGTACAAAAGATGATACATGCCGGTTACTCGATCCGGTGAAACGTATCCCAAGAACCATCAGTCTGGAGTACTAAAACCAACTTTAGGAAGTGGAAGTACAACTAGGACTGACCCAGTTGTCAAGAAAGTTAAGAATGTTAAAACTGATTCTGGTCATATTCCAGTGGGACCTGTTACGCCTCTGGAACATTCCGGGACTATTTCGGCACAGTCTGTCGAAGACATAGTAATTCTAGAACCTACCAAGATGCAGTGGGAATCTAGTTTAACAACCGTGGAAAAAGATTCAGATTCATCTACGATTAGAAACACTTTAGTCAAAGAAATCGATGAAGGCGAAAAAACGCCGAAATCGGGCATAATTTCGATTCATTCCGGTGATATTTCGGTAAGAGAATCACAGTTTTTCGGTGGCGATTTAGCATTTTCTGCTGAATCCTCAGCCCAATCACCGTGCTCGAAAGCAAGTTCCCATACACTGGACATCAAGGAGGAAGGAAGGCTGTTCGAAACAGAGATTCGAAGCATATCAAGCAAGATAATCACACCGGAAAGTGCACCATTCGACGATACAGATTCCGGTAGTTCAGATATTCAGGCCCGAGATACAGAAGGAAGGTATAATACACTCATGATGAACGGACAACAACAACAACAGTTATGTCCACCAAGGCCACCTCCAACGGGAGTGACATACACAAAGTTTGGTGGATTTCCAGGAGATGATCCGGATGCTCACTGCATCAGTAGAGGCATCAACTTCAACATCAATAGAGCCTGTCAATCAATCTCAACAGGCTTGGGAAATCTTATCTAAGGCATCTATCACTCTGCCTCTGGGCCAAATACTAGCATTAGTACCTGGAATTTGCCAACAGTTCCAACAACAGTTCAGTCCGGTACCTTCTTGTATTCCGGCGACAGTAGCAGTTCAACCGGAACCTGATTCTACGATTGATCATTCAGTTCCCTTGATAACAGTATGGTATAAGAATCATAAAATTACGCAGGTATTGATTGATGGAGGCTCTGGTGTTAACATTGCGACTATAGCCGTATGCAAAAGGTTAGGATGGACCGAAATCGAACCAGTTCAATTTTTTGTCAGAATGGCAGATCAATCAAGAGTCCATCCTGTAGGACTTGTGCGAAATGTACCCATCACTTTGCAAGGTACGACCTTTAAAATGACCTTTGTTATACTAGATTTGCCAGAATCCACTTTGGATTACAACCTTCTTTTTGGCCGACCTTGGCTGAAGCATGTGAAGGTAATACAGGACTGGTCTGCACAAGAGCTTACGTTCAAAGATGCCAATCGTAGATATGTGGTAAAATTAGATGCTATACAACCTTGCAAACTTTACGCCAGACCATATTTTGCTGAACCAGTCCACATGTTAGATGGACTATCAGATGATGAAGAAGAAGAGTTTCTGAAGAATAACGCTGATTTAATGTCTGTAGGAACTGTTGATCTACAGTCTGTTATAGATAACTCGAACACTTCAGTTTGTACAATCGTACCCATCACCGAAAAAGCTAAGCAGGAAGATACTGTCCCAACACATGACGATGAATTACAATCGCTGTTCAAGTCAACAGACGATACAGAGAGACGGCAACAGTTTTATATCCCCGAAGACCAGTTGACCACGTACAATCTAGGAGACGAAAATCATCCGCGACCTGTAAAGATAAGGCAAAACTTACCGGAATCATTTAAAGCTGACTTGATTCGACTTCTTCGTGAATTCTCAGACGTCTTTGCATGGGATTACAAAGATATGAAGGGATTAGATCCGCGCATTTATCAGCACAGAGTCATGTTGAAGCCTGAAGCTAAACCGAACAAGCAGCCCATCTACCGGATGAATCCCAATTATGCATCACAGGTAAAAGCCGAACTTGATAGATGCTCGATAGGGTAGCAAGTCATGAAATGTATTCATTCTTAGACGGATACAGTGGTTACAATCAGGTTAGAATGGCCGAAGCGGATATACCAAAAACTGCATTCATTACCAATTGGGGTGTCTTTGCCTGTACGGTAATGTGGTTTGGATTGAGAAACGCACCAAGCACATTTCAAAGATGCATGTAGGAGATTTTTTCTCCTTATCTTACTTCATTTATGCAAGTATATCTCGATGATTTTTCAATTTTCGGTAAGCTGATAGCACACCTGTTCCATTTACGGTGCTGCTTTCAGAAATGCAGAGAATATAGACTCTGTTTGAATCCAAACAAATCGGTGTTTGCGGTCTCATGTGGCAAGTTACTTGGCCACATTGTATCTGCACAAGGTATCCAAGTAGATCCAGATAAGATTTAGGCAGTATTAGAAGCTCCGGTGCCAGCTTCTCCAAAAGAAGTTATGCGCTTTATGGGCCAAGTACGGTGGCATGGAAGGCACTTACGGTGGCTTGCTCGTCTCGCTATACCACTAAACAAGCTAATCAGCAGAACACCTCGACAATTTGAATGGACCCAGGAATGCCAGATAGCCTTTGATCATTTAAAGCATTTATTAACACAAGTTCCTATCTTACAACCGCCGGACTGGGATCACCCATTTCATATATTTGTTGATGCTTCAGATATAGCAATAGAAGGTGTATTGATGCAACAAATTGATAAATGGTTCAAACCAGTGTATTATGCAAGTCGAAGATTAGCACCTACTAAGAAAAATTACTCTGTAACAGAAAGAGAATGTCTAGGACTAGTATATTCGGTCAAGAAATTTAGACATTACTTGCTAGGCCGTAAATTCACATTTCATGTAGATCACGCTGCACTTGTCTATCTAGTTCGGCAGCAGCATCTAGGTGGTCGATTAGCGCGATGGGTCTTACTCTTGCAGGAATTTGATTACGAAGTCATTCACCGACCAGGCAGTTCATACACCTTAGCAGATTTTTTATCCCGCTTAGATTCTGGTGAAGCTCCGGTGGGCATAGATGACACGACACCCGTGATTTATGTATCAGAACCAATTAATGAAGAATCTGCAGACCCACCTATCCCATTTTCATATTATGATCAGATCTTGACCTTTCTCACTGATGGTTGCCTTCCATCTCAGACTTCTAGAGTAGTATGCAAGAAAATTGCAGTTTTTAGCCGCCGATTTTGGTTAATTGCTGGAGAATTATATTATGTAGATCACACTGGAATCCTACTTCCATGTATTCCACCGCATGAAGTTAACTCAATTATCACTTTGGCTCACTCGATTCCTTCCGGTGGCCACTTTGCTGCAGATCTAACTCACCGGAAAATTCTACAGAGTGGTCTCTGGTGGCCAACGATGTACAGAGATATATTACAGTTTGTCAAACAATGTGATACTTGTCAAAGATCGGGTCAGCTTTTACAACGTCATTTTTTTCCTCTACAACCCATCTTACCAATGGAACCTTTCCAGAAGTGGGGTCTAGATTTTATCGGTCCAATTACACCACCAGCAGTCTTCAGTAACAACCGTTACATACTGACCTGTACAGACTATGCAACCAGATGGGCTGAAGCCTGGGCTTTACGGTCTGCTACAGCCGTTACGGTAGCAAAGTGTCTGCTAACCGATGTCTTTCCACGTTTTGGCTTACCACTGGAAATTGTCTCAGATCAAGGCACTCATTTTGTAAACAATCTAATGAAGGCACTTACACATTCGTTCCAGGTCACACATAAATTTAGTTCTCCTTATTATCCTCATGCTAATGGATTGGCCGAAAGTACAAACAAATCTTTGCTGAATATCCTTCGAAAATTGATCATGGAATCACCGGAAAGATGGGATCAACTGCTACGTGCAGTGTTATGGGCATACCGGACTACCTACAAGGTAACAATAGGATTGACACCTTTCAAATTAGCTTATGGCTTAGAAGCTATAGCACCAATGGAGATAGTTATACCAAGTTTACGCATAGCAATCACTCAGAAACTTCTACCGGAAGACTCACTGTCAATTCGGTTGGACACACTCAGAGAGTTAGATTAGCACCGATGGCTCAGTTTCTTAACTATGCACGAAGTTCAACTAAGACAGGCAAGGACGCACGATAGAAACCTGAAAACTCCAGTGTTTTCGGTAGGACAGCTTGTACTTTTTTATAATGCAAAGTCAAATAGATCCGCCGGCAAATTCAAATTACGGTGGTTCGGCCCTTACAAAATCTCAGAGCAAATCGGTCCAGCAACTTTTTGGTTGACTACGTTGACCAGAAATCCACTTCCAAAAGCAATCAACGGCTCGAAGCTGCGGCCGTATCCAAGCGCTACTAGTCCGCATTAAATCATTCGGCGGTGGACCGCATTTTTTAGCTTTTGTTTTCTTTGTTATTTTTCATTCTGTTCTTTCTCTTCTTTTTTAATAGCCGTGTTTTGTCATAAGCCGCCCTCCGTACCAATTACTCAAGTATGCATACCAAATTAAAAACAATATCATTCCAGCACTGCACAATGATAACCATCACTTCCTACCCCCCACCGTAATATCTGTACTTAAGCTCTTCGGTTGCACCAAAAAACGCTATTGTGTTCTTGTGATTATATTGTGTGTTCTGTGTTCTGTGTATCCGTGTGCTGTGTCCTGTGTATTCGTGTTCGCGTGTGCAATGGAAGCGTTGGCGAACTACACAGCCTTCTGTGATGGTATCCCTACCGAGGTAGGAGAATACCTGCGTATCCGAGGGTTGGCCAACTTCGCTGAGCTGCCTTGGCACTCAGTGGAAGCCCATCCCTTCTTCGCACAAATTATCCCAGCCATCGCCCAATCTCCCATGACTGAACGACAATGGCTCTTCCCCTCCCTACCATCTAGAACCGTAATAACCTTCCAGGCCTTCTCTGAAGCCTTCCGCCTCACTCCACAAGGCCGCGAGAATGGCCCAAGTATCCCCGTAGCCCGCATGACCGAACTTTTCCCCCGCCATTCATCGAACGAATACGCCATTCTCTACCGCCCCGAACCTGAAAGAACCGCATTGCAGTTCTTAGTTGCGATCCTTAATCTCCAGAAATGCACCTATGGTATCTCCTGCCCATTCTATTCCGCCATCGACCTTGCCGCACGAGAACTCGTTAATTTCGCCTCATTTTTCTTTCACCGAATCCATAAGGAGTGCGTCGCCATAGTGAAACAAGTAAACAAAGGAACCACCCCTCGATCCAGACTTCCCCACATCCTTTCTTTTCTCTTCCCAACCATACTCGCTGCTCAACCACCTCAACGAGGACCAGTTTTAAGGCACGAAGAGTCAGTTCAACTACTAGAAGATGAGGAAGAAGAAGATGAAGAAGAGCTCAATCAGTTGTTCCGCCGGAAACGCATCTGGATTAGCTCCTCAGAAAGTGAAGCACAAGGCTCAGCCGGAAAGGATAAAGATGATGATAAAGAAGACGAGAAGCAAGAAGAAGAGACGTTCCATGATACAGCCACCTCAATGCATAATGAATCATCCATCGAGCAACAAGACCAACAAGATCAAGTAGAGACGGAAATAATTTCGACCGAAAAAGAATCAGAGCAACAAAAAAATGAGCAGCAATCTAATCAAGATGCACTAGACAAGCGACTGAAGGCAATGGAATCCACAGAAGCACACAATGCAGAAATGGAACAAACAAACAAGGTAACAACAACTGACTCTGCCCTCCCCAAAACCCCGCCTGCTAACCCCATCTCTCAACCGGAATCACCCCACAGCCTCATCAAGCCCAGTCACCCCACCGGAACTTCTGAAGCCTCTACATCCTCCCTCAATTATTCACCACCTAATTCACAACAACTGCTCACCGAAACCTCGGCGCAACCTCGCCCTCCTCTGCCACCCCACCCCATTCCAGTTTTTTCGGAATTAGAAGCCATGGGTCACCTTTTAATTAATCTATCCCAACAACTGCCGCAACACCTGAAGCAAGCCACAGACAGTGCACGAGAAGAATTCCAAAAAAATTTGGAAATAATGGAGGCGGATATCACCCCTCTTCAGGAAGAAGTACAAGCAGCAAGAGCAGAAAATCATGCATTACATGAGCAGATCAAGCAACTACAGGCTACACTCCAAGCATAGGAAGAACACTCAAACCAGAGAGATAAGGCACTGGCTGAAAAAGACGAACTACTGACAGCTGCCGACACCGAAATAATAAAGTTAAATCAAACAATCAAAGATACAGACGATACAAGAATAGCACTAGGAAATCTACTGGAAGAAACAAGACTCCAGTTACAGGATACAGTACAGAAATACCAAGAGCAGCAGAGAGAAGCAAAGCAGGCAGTAGAAGAGTTACAAAGAACAAAAGAATCTTTAGACAATGTCAACAACATGCTGAAACACCAACTGAACAGAGAATCTAAATATCAGAAGGACTTAGCAAATGCCCGCAGAGAACGGGATGCTTACTACCAAACCATAGAGTTCCAGAACCAACAGTTCGGAAGATTAGATAATCAGGTACGCAACCAGAAAGACAGAATCAAGGAGATGCAGAAACAAGTAACAGACATGAAGACAGCAAGAGATGCGGCATTATCAAACGAATTTTATTTACAAGAAGCCTTTTTGCAAACATAGGCCAAAATTTTGCTCACCGAAGCCATTGCCCTTAGTTCCATTAGAGTAGATGCGCAGATTTTAGAACCCGACATCCTTAAGCAATTATTAGAAACCCTTAAGAAAAAAATAGCCCGGACATTTAGATTAGCCAGGATTATGTATTTAGAAGGTATCATAGATGAACAGTAGTTTTGTAATAAAAAATCACTTGCGGGTTCGAGTCCACCGTGCGTGCCAGTGTTAGTCGGTCGCCGAGTGAGACAAATGTAATGACTCCCAGATGTAACGGAGTTTCTTGAATAACGCGCAAACGTTGGTACGCGCACTTTGTAAATCTATATAAAGCAATGTAAGGAGAATGCTCAGAGAGACGTCCTTCTGAAATTGCCGGATTGTTCGCTTAATTTTTTGTCAGAGTACTGTTTACACTGTTGTGGAGTCTGAGTAATGTAAATGTTGAGTTCTATATCGGATGCTCACATTGAAGTTCACCGTAACGAGTGATTGAATGACAGATTGTGTGTCTGAGTGCTGTTATCGTGTTGTATTGCTGCGTATTCTTCAGTTATTGAAGTACCCTGAGTCAGTTTGAGTAGTTATCTGGCTATGTGAATTGAATAGGTAATCTGTTGCCCTGTCGGAGTATGTCTGTGTGTTTCCATCAGACTCATTGCATTCGGTGTAATAACTATGACCCCGAATATGAGTACGAACTAGTATCTTCGGTAACGTAGACTTTTGAGATCACTGGCAAGTGTGGTGACGAATGAATCTGTCAGCTATAGTCTTCGCTTTGGTTGATTTACGGCATAATAGCGGAGCTGTGGAATGGACTACTGCTCTGTTCCAATAGTAGAATAGTCAGAAGAAGTTTGATACGCAGGCGTAAAGAAACCCAATATTGTCTAGTTACCGCAAGTAACTAAGCTAAGACGTGCATTAGTGTTTTGATGTTGTGATTAAGAATTGGGAAAAGATTGCAGGGCCTCTGTCTAAAAGACCCGTAGCACTCCCAAGAACGTGCTTGGTCTGATAACGCCTTTCGGTGATAGAAAGTTTAATACAGCTTACGGTGAATCACTATTTTACGTTTAATATTTGTTCAGTAACGATTTCGGCTAGTTATTAACACAGCGTAACTGTGTAACATTTAACATTTAAATATTGACGCAGTCTTTCTGAGGCAAAGCGGCTTTCCCAAATTGTCGGAGGGTCATACCGACGCCGACAGCTGACCGTCGGTATACTGACCGTCGGTATACTCACCGTCGGTATTCCCTTCATATGTTGTAGTGTCTATGACAAAACAACATAGAATTGGGAAGTGCTCTTCTGAATTGTGCATTGTTTTTTTATTTTATCACACACCACTCGTGTTAGGAGTCTTAAGATAGTTTAATAATGGATTCTGTGAAATTCAAGCATATTGTTGTATAATTACATGGGCCTAAGGGGTAGAACCCTTGTGTTTCTAGGTGTGAAACCCTTTGGATTTATGGTTTATTTAGCTCTTTTAGATGGGTCTTTAACCTTAGGGCTCATTCTCTAAGGTTGAGTACCTTAAGCTTGATTGGAAGCTTCTCCTAGCCACTTGGTTTGTATGTGAGATCTTGGAGAGTCTTCTTTTAGAAGCCATGTAATTTCATGTGATTTCCTAAGGTTGGAACCCATGTGAACATCTTAGGGACCCATGTGATGGAAGGTACACATGTCCTCTTGAGAAGGACTTACCCCCTTGATCTTGGAGCTATATATTGGAGGGGTTGGTTGGGTGGAAAGACATCTCTCCTCCTAGTGTGTGGCCTTACTAGTTAATCTTCAGCTCAGTTGTGTGAAGGCTATGGATTCCTTCCATAACTGTGGTATCAGAGCATTCTCTCCATAGCTCTCTCCTTCGTCATTTGCGTAGCATGTTCTTCTTCATTATTCGCTCGTGGCTGATCAGAGAAGTGTGCCGAGTTCCTCGCGTTGCCTTAAGCTTGGGATATCAAAAGAATGAGAACACCATCTCTGCTGTAGCCCGCGAAGAATCAAACCCGGAACCCCTCCTTTAGGGAACGCTGCTCTATCCAGAAGGCCCACGGGCGTTCGCGATCTCCAATCTCTCGCGGTAGCTCTTGTTCAGATCAACGCACGCTGAAGAAGACTTGGCATGGAGCTAAAAGTACCAAAAGGTTTATCTCTGCTGTGAGGAGCAGGGATTCGAACCCTCATCCCTCATGTAAGAAGGCGTTCTCCTATCTACGCAGGCAGTAGCTATTCAGGAGCATTCCTTATCATGAGTTTGCCGCTGTAGAAGACTTCCATAAGGAGCAAAAAGCGAAGTCTACAGATGATTAGCCGTGGGATTTGATCCCATTACCTATCAGAGAGGAGACACGTCTCTTATCCAACGTCCCGAATCGTTCGGTGTGTTCTACAGCAGAACAAAACACATAAGGATCTGTTCGTGGTGTAGTAGAAGATCGGGAGGCCTCGAGGACTCAGATTACAACAAAAGCACAATTGTTGTAGCCGGAACCCGAGATCCATTGAGTCTTGGGAGGACTCTCCCTTAGGCAAAGAAACAAGCACCAAAGAAAGTTTAAGTTTGTGAGCAAAGTCTGAAGGACGTGGAGCTGTGGAGTGAAGATCCGGAGGCCTTTGGTGATCAAAGTCAAACCAACTTTAAATTCAGGCCAAAGTCTTTAGAGAATAGCTCTTCCCAAGGATCAGTGGAAGGATGTAGCTTAATTGTGAGATAAGTATTTTCCAAGCTAATGATTTGTTTCAATATTTGCTTTTGCTCTCTCGTTTCATATAGGATGCATTTTTATCATTGAATTATAGAAGTAAACTTCATTCTTGATAATCTTGATGCAAATTTTGAAAACCTACATGAAAGAGCATAAAGATATTGAAAGACTCATTAAACATAAGCATAGGCATGCATCTCCAAAAGAATGTTGGTGCATCTCTCCTTTCAAAAGAATGTTTTCAGTGTTCCCATGGTGATGAAGTAGGCTTCTGCCATCCCATCTTGTCGATCATTGGATTCCTTCTTGGGCATTTTGATACTTACTTGTGTGCCCACTAATGTGGATTCACCTTTGTAATCATGCATTTATGCATGTAGTTTTAAAGGGTAGAATCTCTATGCATAGTTAATGGATGTCAAATTGTGATTCCTATATTAGGAGCAACACACTTCATACCTATATTAATGGATGCTCCTTGGAACATATCAACTGTCCTTTGAACTTGAAAGTATTCAATCTTCTTAATCAAATGATCATGCATATGTGGATGCCTGTTTTTTTCAGGCAAAGGCATGTGAGTATGCATGTGTTGGCATTCTCCTTTCATGCATCAAAACCTAAATCAAGCAATTCTTGAGCCTGACATGTGTGCATCCAATCATCCATGCACAAACAATCTATCCTCTACTTTACAAAAGGTTATAAATATGCATGTGCACAGACTTAAGTGCATCCAATTCCTTTTGCAAACAAGAAGAAATTTCCAGGTAAATATTTGCACCTTTTTCTTTTATTTGCAAATTAAAGAACATATAGTGCATGTCATAATAGACATGACTCGGAAGTGGATGCATAGATTTAGGTGGCCCAGTTTTTGTGGTCACATCGACAATCAATCATGGAAATAAGTTGCACTATGCATCAAGTTCATCACTTTGAAAAGAAGTATTGGAGGTGCATAAAAACGGTCGTGGTTAGGAAGAGTGCATTTAATGCATTGTTGCAATGTGCATATACAAAGTTGCATGGAAATTTTGTACCATCCCATGGATGAAAAAAGCTTCAATTCGAAACTTTTGCATGCTTTAAGGAGGGGTTCAACTTTTGAACCTTATGCATGCTACACCTTTTCCAATAAAGGTGCAAACGTCTTGCAAACACTATGTACATGGAACATGTTAAATGGGTTTTTGAGTTAAGAGGGAGATTAAGTTCTTGAAGTTAAGTTTAAATAGGATTTGATTTTATTGGTTTCTAGGAAAAATGGTGATGAGGCCCATTGGCCACTATAAAACCATTTAAATTCTTGAATGCCAAATAATAATCCTAACTTCTTGAAAATACCTTAAGCTTAAAATCCCTCTTATGGAATTTTAAATTCCATAAAAGCCCATGGCATGGCTCATCAGCAAGGCCATAAACTTAAATTAGTAGTACAAAAATTTTTCTCTCTTAAAACCATGATACAATGGTGATAACTTAGAGCACTATCTTCTCAAAGCTCTAAGGAAGAGAAAATATGGTATAATAGAATATTAGTTTCAGAAGATAAAAGTATTAGTGTTTTTGGTCAAGAAAGTTCTTTGTTTGAAAGAACTACATAACTATTTGGAGCTTCACATTATTCTTCCAAGCACATGCAAGGCATGAAGAGAAGGTAAAACACAAGGGTTGTAATAAACCCTAAGTACCATTTTTAAATATCCTAAAAATAAAGGACTATATAGTAAATGGAATTACCATCTACTTCAACATAGAAGATTTGATTGGCAAGTCAATTATTCTTTCTCAGATTACTCATTACATCATAAGAGATGATATCTAGTTGAGATATAAACTAGCTCTATCATCAAGTGACTCGAAAGGGATCTTGTAGAGTATATCTGAATCAAGGTATAATTGAAAAGCCAATTTTTTTGAGACTAGTCTTATCAAGTTGCAATTGAGACTTGGTAAGTTGAAAGTCCACTGTAGGATAGGCACTACATATGCTCTGCAGTGGAAATAACACTTACAAGTCCAAGAAGTAATAGATCTTACTTAAGTGGAGGTGTAAGTCGGATGGTATGGGACATCTGGGCTTATATTACCACTGGAGTTGATTTGGTGGTATGGGACATCGAATTTAGACGTAACTCCAAACTTAAAACTTGGGAAACTTTGCTCTATATGCTTGGAGAAGAGAAAGCAATAAAAGCTCTGAATAGTTCTTTTAACCAGGGAGAACAATAAAAGATTGAAAATAAACTCTTTCAAATTCTATTGAAAGAACACAATTTTCAATATACCCTCAAGAAGTTTTCTCGAGGACGAAAACTCTTAAGGAGGGTGGAAAGTCTCCAAGAACTTGTATCTTATGCCTTAAAAAAGACCAAATAAGGTATTGCAAGGTAAAAGATATGCAAGAAATAGATAAAGTTGAAGTACTTTCTTGTATGCTAGTACTTCATACTTCTTTCGTTACATCTTCCAACCTAGATGAAGTTCTCAAAGATTGGGAATTCTCAAAGAGCCCCAATGCAAGAGAAGACTTGCATACACCATGAGGATTGTATAAATCATGAGTGGGTTAGGAAAAGAAGTGGGATGAACTATAAGCATAATCCTAAAAGTATATTGATGCTTCATGGAGATAACATAACATACGTTATGGATTCTAGTAATATAGACCTAAGAAGTATGGCTTATTGTATGAAGCATAATAGCTAGATCCCCAAGTAAAACCCATGGGTAAAGCATTGAAGATGAAGGGATCTGTTTGAGAAAGACCTAGTCTTATCTCTTATTTTGGCTAAAGGAGAGAAGAAAGCCAAAGGACCCAAGTTGGGCAAAGATCAAGTCAAACTTTAAGTTTGATAAGATGAGTCACACCACATTAAATGGTTAACCAATTATTTAAGTAAGATTATCTAAGCACCTTAGTCCTTGCTCTTATAATTTGGTACCACAGTATGAAGTGCATTTAAAAGGATAGAAAAGGTGAGAAAGTATAAAGATGAAGTTATGTGGATTGGATGAGGAACCCACTGGTATGGGACAGTGGGTACTGAATCCTGTTGAGTACTTTTTTTTTATGGCCAGAAGAAAAAGGGACTCATGATCCAATGGAATACATCAAGAAGACAATGTCTAGGAATAGGCATCTTCTTCAATTATCCTCTCAAAGGGAGGAAGAATTCTTCCAACAAGATACAACAGGATCTATCTCTCATAAAGAGTTAGAAATAAGGAGAGGATCAACTTTTGAACCTTGAAGGTAAACTCCAAAGAATGAAGCTTTGTACCATAGTTTCTTGCTTGAGGCTATCATGTGTGCAACATATGTGCTTAACATGTGTCCCACTAAAGCAACTATCACTCTATATGAGGCTTGGCATGGTTGTAGCCATCTATTGCTCACCTGTGTGTTTTTGGTTGTCTAGCATATGCATTAGTGCCTGAACAACATCACAGGAAATTGGATGATAAAGTCGTAAAATGTATTTTTGTTGGGTATAGTTCGGAAAGCAAAGGCTATCATCTGTATCATCCACAGACTAAATGCATTCTAGTTAGCCGTGATGTTGTTGTTGTGGAAGATGCTATTCAACCTTTACTTTCATGTACAAAGGAGACATCTCTGAGCTCCAAAGACATGTATGATACTTTGCTCCCTCTTTCTACAAGTGGACAGTCTAGTGCTGGTCCAAATGAGGCAACTTCTCAACCTTTGCAGGTTTCATGTGATGATGTAGATCATTCCAATTGTGATGTGAATTTACATGATGCACTTGTGGATGAGAGAGCTGATATTGAGGAGGAAAAAACTATGCCAAAATGGTTGGTGTAGACTTTGCATGACAACAAATTAGATGCACCTCTATCATATCATACTCATTCATGTTCTCATAGTGCCTCTATTGCATCAGATTTCTATGCTATGGCTGCCTCTAGTTTTTGTGATGAGAATGAGCTTGTTTTGTTTGATCAAGCACAAAATTTAGAAAATTGGATGGCTACTATACAATCTAAATATGATGTTATAATGAAAAATGGTATCTGGTCTTTATGTTCCTTTCCTCCTGGCAAGAAGGCCATTGGCACTTAGTGGGTATACAAGCTGAAGCATAAGCCTGCTGGAACAGTTGACAGGTATAAGGCTAGGCTTGTTGCAAAGGGTTATGCACAAGAAAGAGGCATTGATTTTGATGAGACCTTTGCACCTACATGAAAAATGACTAATGTTCGTAGCATTTGGGCACTTGCAGCTCATCATGGTTGTAATGTACATCAATTGGACATTAAAACTACATTTTCGAATGGTGACTTGCATGAAGAAGTGCATGTTTTTCAGCCCCGTGGATTTGTGCAAAAAGGGCATGAAAACTAGGTGTGCAAGTTTAAGAAGGCATTATATGGTTTAAACCAAGCATCATGTGCTTTGTATGCAAAGATACATGCCTATCTGATTGCACATGGTTTTGAGAACAATCCAATTGAGAGCACCTTATATGTTAAGCATGATAATGATGTGTTTTAGATCATTGTTGTGTATGTTGATGACATGTTTCTCATTGGTCCTCATGAGAAGCATATCAGTGATTTTAAGGTTGATTTGCATGCCTCATTTGAGATGTCTGATTTGGGGCATTTGCATCATTATTTGGGCATTTAGTTTATGCAAGTTGATGGTGGAATAGCTTTGTGTCAAATGAAATATATTGACACATTATTGTAGCATTTTGGCCTTGAAGACTACAAACCTATTGCCACTCCTATGGAGACAGGTTTATGATTGAGTCTTCATGATGCATTTGATGTTGTTATCTATAATCAAGCTGTTGGATGCTTGATTTACTTATGCATTACTCGGCCATATATTCAGTTTGTTGTCTCAAAGATGAGCATGTTTATGTATTGCCTAGGTGTCAAGCATTGGTATGCGGTTAAGCGCATCTTTCGCTACTTGAGTTGTACCCGACTACTTGGATTGTTTTATCCTAAGGAGGGATCACTTCCGCCAAATTTACATGCTTTTTCTAATTCTGAATCAGTAGGTTGCTATGACACTCATGTGTCCACTAGTGGCTTTTGCTTCATGCTTGGTAGCTCAAGTATATCTTTGTTGAGCAAGAAGCAGCCTATTGTGGCCACTTCCAGTTGTGAGGCATAGTATAGAGCAACTTTCAGAGTGACTTTTAAGTGTGTGTGGCTCAGATGCCTTATGGCTGATTTGAGTGTTGGTCAGTCTTTTGCCCCCACCATCTTCACTAATAGTGAGAGTGCATTGGCAATTGCGAGGAACCCTGTGTTCCATGCTCACACTAAGCACATTGAGGTGCATTATCATTATGTCAGGGAGAGGTTCTCTACTGGAGAGATGAGCTTGGCATATGTGCCCACATAGGAGAACATTTTAGACCTTTTTAGGAAGGCTCTACCTAAGGATAATTTTGAAGCTTTCTGCAAAGCTTTGGGCTTACTTCCTCCACATAGCTTTGTACTTCCTTATACATGAGTGCGAGCTCCTTCTTCAGTGCATCACTCTTAGGGGGGATTTGTTGATATATTTAGGTAGTGATATGTCTGAACAACACTAGGACCACTAGGGAACTTTTTTCCCTCTTTAGGAGGTTTTTTCCCCCAGCTTGTATATATGCCTATTGCCCTAATGGATCACTTAACTTTGTACATTCTAGAGGTAATACATTCAGTATTGTGTGTTGTGCTCCAACCTTTTTCTTCTTCCTTGTGTTGCTTGTGTGCTTCCGTAGACCTCGAACTCCAACATTCTTAAGATGGTGGACATCATCCAACTTTTCTAAGAATGTTAAGATTGTGTCCTTATTTCAATCCTTATCTTTTCTTGAGAAGTAAGGAGGACGTAGATCTTTCCCTGAAGAAATATCCGATGGAGGACTTACAACTACTGATTGCCCTAAAGTATTGGCAAAAAGTGGAGTGGTAAGAGTCATCAAACTGAGACGATTCAAACTACCAGTTAAGGAAAACAAGTCCGTTTGGAAAAAGGATGAATCATTATCCTTTTCCAACAAAAAAAAACATAGGTGAGATCACTATCGTATCAGTATGGCTAGCAAGGATAGTCTTACCTACATCTTTGAGCTTTTAGAGTAAGTCCAAAATAGCCCAAACCTGATCAATAGATTGATGAAGCTCTACGACCTCATCCTAGACATTGGACAAATGTCTAAGGCCTTTCTCTACTCTCAACAACCTATCTTCAAATTTTTTTCCTCTCTTTTGAAGTGGTGTTGATTTCCCCTTGCTGCGTGGTACCCTCAATGTTTAATGCTAAAGATGTTGATTCTACGTTCAATGCATCAAGCACATGAATTGGAATTGAAATTAGTTTTGCAGATGCATGCAATGCACATGATGCTATAGGTGGGCTAAACATGAATGAAGAGATTGAGGAAAGTGGTATCGAAACAAACATTGATATGTGTTGTGGAAGGACTCCATAGCCTTCACACAACTGAGCTGAAGATTCATTAGTAAGGCGACACACTAGGAGGAGAGATGTCTATCCACCCAACCAACTCCTCCAATATATAGCTCCAAGACCAAGGGGGTAAGTCCTTCTCAAGAGGACATGTGTACCTTCCATCACATGGGTCCCTAAGGTGTTCACATGGTTTCCAACATTAGGAAATCACATGAAATCACATGGCTTCTAAAAGAAGACTCTCCAAGCTCTCACGTCCAAACCAAGTGGCTAAGAGCAGCTTCCAATCAAGCCTAAGGTACTCAACCTTAGAGAATTAGCCTTAAGGTTCAAGACCCATCTAAAAGGGTTCAATAAACCATAAATCCAAAGGGTTTCACACCTAGAAACCCAAGGGTTCTACCCCTTAGACCCATGTAATTATACAACATTCACCCCCCCTTAAAAGCATTTCGGTCCTCAAAAATGAGTGGAGATATATACCTTAGGGTATTCCCCCGTGCTCCATGATCAATCTCAAGCATCATGGCTTTCATCTCTCTAAGTTCGCCTCTTAATTCAAAAGGGGAGTTCTACCCCGACTGAATCTTAAAAGAGGAGAATCCATGTGTAGTCTAACCTTGCCCTAATCATTCAAAGTTCCACCTAGTTTGCATACGAAAAAGAACTGAGTCGAATGCAAAGTATGGAAAGAATGAAAAGGATGAAAGAGAACATCCTTTCCTATTTCCTTGTTTAAGCCATGCGCCACCTTGCTCTCCATAGCTCAAACATGTGAATTAGGTGGATACAAAGTGACTTCATCTAAATTACTACCTTGGTCCTTTGCTTTGCACCACTTGTGCATGGACCTAGCAAAATAGATGAATGCTACTTAGGGTTTCCTTATCAGATTCATCTCTCAAGTTAGAATCCAACTTGTTCTAAAAGGAAGATGATCTTTTTGAACTTTCTTTCAAGCTTGATCTAAGATCATTTTTATGATCCTTGAATTTCAAGTCATTCTTTGAGGCTTACTGACTCTTGACCATACACCTGACCATCTCCATGAGTGATCTGTTCTTTCATTCAACAACTCCATTCTTTTGAGGTGTATACGACACGGTCTACTAATGTTTTATCCCACCTTCAGCCAGAAACGCATTAAATGTAGAAGACATATATCCCCCCTCGATCAGAGTGCCCATTTCACATGGTGATAGATTTTTAGCCAAAACCAAAAACTGTTTGAAGAACATACTATAGCCTTCATAGCTTTATCGGGTGCCTCAAGTTTGGGCAAAGAGGACACCATTTTAGATTTCGGAAAGCATAGCAAACTAGCAAAATTCAGATGACCAAAGTGTGCATGCCAAAGCTTTGCATCTGACATAGCTGAATTATTCACTGATTTTTCATAGTCTACAAGCTTATACAGCCCGCGACATAAAATGCTAGAGGCAATAATCATGTTCCCATTTGAGAGTTCATGAACTGTACATTTGTCATCAACAAATCTCATAACCAAGCCAATCTTTGCTAATGGAGAAACTGATAACATATTTTTGTTGATCCCTAGCACAAATAAAGCATCCGAGAATGTAAAAGAACTACCATCAGCAATGGTCAGAATGATCTTACCAACTCCCATGACATGATAAGAGGAGTTTTTGGTGCATTTGACAATATTTCCTATAGGGATAGGCTCACATGAAGTGAAGAAACTACACTGCAAGGTAATATGTTTAGTTGCCCCACTATCAAAGTACCAAACATCTGAGTCTATAACAAACATACACTGCTCATGAGAAGATGGGTCAAAACTACAGATAGTAGTAAACACCCATTCTTCATTTTGCACAAGCTTAGCAGACTCTATTTTTGGTGTAGAGGCCTCTACAACAACCATTCCAACCTTTTTTTTCTTTGCCTCTTTTGCAGCCAATTTGGGACAGTTCTTTATGATATGATGTTTTCCTTTATAGTACTTACAAAAAGATTTCTACTTTTCTGATTTCTTCTCATCTTTGTCTTCCTTCTTCAAATGTGAAGCATTTGCAAATTTTTGCTTACTAATAGATGATCTCCATTTACATTTTTCCTTCTGACTAACTAAGAAAGCTTGATCTGCAACACACATAATGGACCTATTCTGCCTAGATTGATCTTCCTACAACAGAAGAGAGTCTAACTCCTCAAATGTCAAGGCATTTGGATTGCCTTTCATCATCAAACAAAGAGTATAAGCCTGATATGAATCAAGAAGACCATTCAAAACGGTTTTCTTAAGTGAGCTATTTGGTATAACTTCATCAGCAGAAATCAACTGTTCCTTCAAGTCTTTGATCTTTGTCAAAAAATTGTCCATAGAATCACCTTCATTCATATGTTCACTCTTCAATTATTTTCGGAGGTAAGCAATACAAGCCTGAATCCTAGCCTAGTACAATGTGGTAAGTATATCCCAACCATCCTTAACTGTTCTGCAAGAGCGAATGTGAGGAATAATGACACATTTGATAGACAAGGCTATCAATGCATGTGCTTGAGCATCTCTGCCATCCCAACGAACTGGCTCTACAGTAGGGGCAGTAGAAACTGCAGCACGAATAGGAACATGAAGAATATCATCATCTTCAATGTCGTCTACATTAGCTTCAATACATGCATGTGCAGGTGTAATAGGATTTTCAACAACCTTCACAATATTCCACAGTCCTTTTGCGACCAATACATGACGCATCATATAAGCCCACAATGGGTAATTTGTACCATCCAACTTATCCTCAACAGCCAACATACAAAATACATCACTACTTTCAGCCATGGCCATTGACTAAGATACCCTAATGCAGAAAATTGATTGTATCTCAAAAAGTTGAACAGAACTACCCTGATGAGTTATGCTAAACCTATAGCAACTTTGAGATGCTTACACTCAAGAATCAAAACTTGTATATATCTTTGGCACAAAAAGAGAAAATAGCCTCCACAAGCACTATGATAGTGCATTTGGAGGCCAAAACGCACTTAGATCACGATTTTAGCACCACATAGTGAAGTTTTTTTGATCTCCTAATCACCTTGAGTATGCTCACCAAATTTTGTGCGATTTTGAGACCATGACCAAAGGGGTGTCGACGACGCCCTAGATGAAGCGGTGACCTACTCTGATACCAATTTTGGAGGTCGAGGTCTGTGGATGCACACAAATAGCACAAGGAAGAAGAAGAAGCTTGGAGCACAACACACAATAATGAATGTATCACCACTAGAATGTACAAAGATAAGTGAACCATTGGGCAATAGGCATATAAACAAGCCATGGGAAAAAATCTCCTAAAGAGGGACAAAAGTGCTCTGGCACTCCTAGTGTGTTCACACATATCACTACCTACACAGATTAACAGAGAACACCCCTAGACATGTGTAAGTGGTAGAAGCCACTTTGTCATTATGCCCTAAGGCCTACAAGTGGTGGATGAGTCTCTCTCAGACTCATAGAAAACCCTCAACATGGGCTGAATTCACCCACCTCTTCGAAAAAGAGTTTCTCCCCTAGAATGAGGAGGAATGCATTTGGGAGGCTTGGGATCGAATTCAACAAAAGGGAAAGTCACTATAAGTTTACATTTCAGAATATTGAGACATTATTCTGAAATTAAAAAACCTAGATGACTTCCATCAGCTTTGTGATTTTGTTAGAGGACTTAACCATCAAATCCGTAATGAAGTAAAGAGACATGTGGCTAAGTCGCTTGATGAAGCTATTTAAAGTTGCACAAATCTACAAGGATAAATCTCGTATAGATATACCACTCAAGACATGAACTTTAAGCTTAAGATATCAAAAGAAAACTTAAAGCTCAAGATTGTGCAAAGGCTTATGCCAATCCGAAGCGAGGAGATGTTACTTTTTAGGTTGGCAATCAAGTTTATCTTCATGTTCCTAAAAGATTGAAAAATTTTAAGATTGGTCAATGCGCCAAGTTGTCGCCTAGATATTGCGTTCCTTTTCCAATCACCAAGAAAGTTTGCTTATGGACTTATGAATTACAACTTCCAGAAGACAGTTGGATTCATCCAGTGTTCCATGTTAGCCGACTAAGAAAGAGGCTAACATATTTAGATAATCTAGTTGGACA
This sequence comes from Ceratopteris richardii, assembly GCA_020310875.1. Taxonomy (NCBI): domain Eukaryota; kingdom Viridiplantae; phylum Streptophyta; class Polypodiopsida; order Polypodiales; family Pteridaceae; genus Ceratopteris; species Ceratopteris richardii. The sequence goes on along the minus strand of CM035439.1, from coordinate 103,944,041 downwards.
TTAGGTTATACTTCCACTTCCAGTAAGTGCACCAGTTCCTCATGAACCTGAAAGGATACTTTGCATCTGGGATAGACATACAAGAAGTCACTTGTGCCATGAGTGCTTAGTAAAATGGAAGGATGGAACTGAAGAAAACTCAACATGGGAAAAAGTCTCCACAATCCAATGATGTTTTCCAACTTTCCATTTTTAATTTGGTCCACAATAGATAACATTTTCTACTTTCAAGTTCTAAGTGGATAAACCGATAGAACGAATGCATGTTCTATGAGTTTTAGAACATGAGGCTCGGGGGTTGCCTATGGTTAATATATATAAATTTATTTTTTAGGATAAAAATATTTCCCGAGGTGAGAAGAATGTAATAAAGTAAGTCTATGATTTGGGGACCTGGCCCATTCAGATTGATCTAAAATCGACACCGTTTGGACGCTTGTGTGTATGACCAAAGATCTCGAGAATAGACTTATGCATAAGTTCATGTGCTCTCTTAAACAAGTAATCCAATTAGGCTAGTGGTTAAGTCTCAAGGTTGTAAAGGAGGAGGTCTTGGGTTCAATCCCCATGGGGGCATAGGGAGAAAGTTTTGCCCAAGGAGCTCTAGAGTCTTCTAATTCAAACACTTTGAACGTGATTGCAGGTTGAAGAATCAAAATAACAGAAGGCAGCAAAACAACTATGCATCCACAAGTACGAATGATTCTGAGAAGTTGTTCATGGTTCAACATCACATGATGAATACGATCTGCTGCTGTTTCAAAATCGAATGATAATGTGTGATATGTTGATTCACGTGCTTCAAATCACATGACCAGTCGTGCAGAATGGTTAAGTACTTTGTGAAAATTGCCAGTTCTTGGATATGTTGAAACATGTGATGACACATCACATCCTATTGAGCATATAGGAAACATAGCACTATCTATGGAGGATGGAAAGGTAAAACATCTTGCTGATGTGTTGCATGTTCCAAATATAACAAAGAATCTGGTTTCTGTTGGACAAAATGGTTGACCAAGGATTACAAGTGAGGTTCAATGTTGATGGATTATATGTAGAAGAGTACAAGCAGGATGGACGATTGGTCTCCAAAGGAAACAAAGTGGGTAGGATGCTCACCTTAAATGTGAAGATTCCTGAAATGAATGCAGCCATGTTTGCAAAAGGTGCACGAGTTATTGTAGATATAGAGATATGGCACAAACGGATTGGACATGCAAACTTACAAAGCCAGAAATTGATGCAGTCAAAGGAGATTGTCCATGGACTACCAAATTTCAAAGTTGCAGAAATGCAAAAGATATGTGCAACATGTCAAAAACCGTCAAGAGCATCATTTCCACATGACAAGCATGTTAGTGAGAACATACTAGAAATAGTACATATAGATGTTTGGGGTCCAACAAGACCACATCTATGGGCGGTTGCAGGTTTTATGTTACTTTCATTGATGACCATGCACGCAAAGTATGGGTATATTTCATGAAAGAGAAGAGTGATGTGTTCACTCACTTCCATAATTTTAAAGCTATGGTGGAAAAGCAGATACAGAAGTACATTTAGACATTAAGATCTAATGGAGAAGGTGAATACATGTCAAATGAGTTCAGTAATTTTCTAAAAAATCATGGAATTTGGCGTCAGTTTTCATGCACGTACACACCACAACAGAATAGCGTTGCTGAACGTAAAAATAGACATATTGCAAAAATGGCAAGAGCCTTGATGGCTGAGAAGAATATGCCTCATTGTTATTGGGCAAAAACTATGCATACTACTGTATACATCATGAACAGAACTTTGACTGCTGTTGTACATCAAGTTACACCTGAAGAGAAGTTTACAGGTAAAAAGCCAAACTTATCACATCTCAAAGTTTTTGGCTCTATTGCATACGTACATGTTCCAGATAAATTCAGGACGAAGCTTGATCCAAAAGCAGAAAAGTGTGTCTTTATTCGATACTCCCTTGAGCAAAAGGGATATAAATGTTATAACCCACTCACACGACAGGTAAAGGTGAGCAAAGATGTGGTATTTGATGAAATGTCAAGCTTCTATGCAGATGCTAAAGAATGACTCAATCTTGAACCAAATGACAAAGAAAATGCTGAAAACTCAAGTCTAGAATCTCAAGTTTTGAGTGGACCGGATGCATCACCAAGAAATAGTTCCAACTCAAATCCATGGAGTGGAAGATTGCATGGAAATTTTAGTCCAGCAAATTCATCAAATACATCCAAGAAACGTAAAGAAAAGCTCTCTCCTGTTCATAAAACATGTGTAGGTTTTGAAGATGTTGATGGAAATTCAAGCGGTTTAGAAAAGAGTCTTGATGAGGAATATGGATTGCCCTCTCTGAAGACTCTAGGAGTAAGAAAGGCATACGCAAATGATACAAGGAGAAGTGACCTAAGACCAAGAAGATCTGGGAGGATGCGTGATTGACATATGATAGTTACATGGCTCGTCATTGTGCGTACATGACAAAATAATACAAGATGCTAAACCTTCTTGTTTTGAAGATGCAATTGCTAATGAAGATTGGGAAAAAGCTATGGATGAGGAGATGGCTGCACTTTATGGAAATGATACATGGAAGCTAGTTCCATTGCCACAAGGAAAGAAACCCATAGGCTGCAAATGGGTTTACAACGTAAAGCATAATGCTGATGGTAGCATAAGCAGGTATAAAGCACGACTGGTAGATAAAGGATATGCATAGACATATGGCATTGATTATGAGAAAACATTCAGCCATGTAGCTAAAATGTCTACTGTCAAAACACTTGTTGCATTAGCTATAGCAAAAGGATGGACGTTGCATCAGATGGATGTGAAGAATGCTTCCCTACATGGTGAGTTATAGGAAGAAGTATATATGGACTAGCCACAAGGATATGAAGATTCAAAGCATCTTGAATATTTTTGCAGGTTGCAAAAGGCTTTGTATGGGCTGAAGCAAGCCCCTCGTGCATGGCATGTAAGGACTGCTGATTACTTAACCAGCATTGGGTTTTCTATGTGTGATGTAGATCACTCACAATATGCAAGGAAGGTTGATGATGGCATCACTATTGTGGCTATTTATGTTGATGAGCTGATTGTAGGTGGTGATAATAAAGGAAGCATCAAAGGGGTAAAGCAACTTCTTATGCAAGAATTCGACAAGAGAGAGAGAGAGAGAGAGAAATTGCACCGTGATACACATACAAAGAGATAGAGGTGAATGTTGGTCTCTAGCTATTCAGAGGATGCCTACACTTCTTTCAAATGGCTCATGATATAATCCGCTAGAATTTGATGAATTTTGGATGGGGTCATCTACAAACCACTTTATTTCACACCTCATTTTTTTTCTTGATAAACTTGGAGTTTGTGATTTTTTGGGCAGCAGCGGGAGTAGGACAATAGCAAGAACTAGTGTCCCATTAACATAACTATTGCCTAATGATTGGCAGGGTCTTTATTTTCTATCTATGCTTGATTCACCCAACTTGGGACCAATTCCAATGGCCTTGTTCTTGCCCCTTGGATGATTAATGACAATCCAATTATGCTGATTGGAAATCTTATTAAGAAGAGTCATCATGTTGTGTATTGGGATTTTCTCTTTTTAAAGACTATTGAAATCTCGACATTAAGCACACTATCTTTCAGCCATTGATTGATGATTCAGGGTGGGGGGGTTGCAAGTGGGGGAGAGAGGGAGCGCGGGAGGGTGGGCTACGGGGGAGACTACGCTGCGGGTGCTGTGGGTGGGTATAGGAGGGGGAGATGGAGGTGGTGAGTGGGCGGGGGCTACGGAGGTTGCGGGTGGGGGAGAGAGGGAGTGCGGGAGGGTGGGCTGCGGGGGCTACGAGCGGGAGTAGGAGGGGGTGGCATGGTTGGGGGAGGGAGGGAGGGAGAGAGAGAGAGAGAGAGAGAGAGAGAGAGAGAGAGAGAGAGAGAGAGAGAGAGAGAGAGAGAGAGAGAGAGAGAGAGAGAGAGAGATAGAGAGAGAGAGCTACGTGGGTGGGCGTGGTGTGGGCTGCGGGGTTGGGGGGAGAGAGAGAGAGAGAGAGAGAGAGAGAGAGAGAGAGAGAGAGAGAGAGAGAGAGAGAGAGAGAGAGAGAGAGAGAGAGAGAGAGAGAGAGAGAGAGAGAGAGAGAGAGAGAGAGAGAGATAGAGAGCGAGAGAGAGAAGGAGAGAGAGAGAGAGATAGAGAGAGAGAAGGAGAGAGAGAGAGAGAGAGAGAGAGAGAGAGAGAGAGAGAGAGACTGAGACTGACGGTCTGCACACTATTTTCATTCAATTGAAAAGCTTACTCTACACATGCTTCATGACAAGTTCTTAGAGCTCTACTACTACCATACCACTCATAGAGCCCTTTCCTCACCATATCATTCAGGTATTGCTCCATTTTTCATTTATTTTCTATTTTATTGTTATGTTCATAGTGTTTCTTGCATATGTTATGATTTGCATACGCGTCTCTTACAGATGTATGACTTATATTTATGTGATTCGTTTTATGTATTTTAAGCATCAACAATATACATGTTTGAATTGCAAAAAAAATTCTTACTTGTATACTTTGATGAATCAAACTTAAAATAAACCACTACTGTGATTGTCTGACTCTCTACATCTATTCTTACTATCACAATAGTATAGGATTAGGCAATAGATGATAGATCTATTGAGATTGTTGGAATCCCTACCTCAGTTCCTACTCTCTCAATAGTATAGGGAGTGTTTATGGACTATTGTGATTGTCTGATTCTTTGACTCTTACTCTCACAATACTCACTTAGATTTTGAATACCTTCTTAGATTCACTTCAAGATGATAATTAAAATTTCTATTCAATTATAAATCTACTTATCTAACTATCTATCCATATTTCTAAGCATGAAATTATTCATTTACTTATCTACCTATCTATCTATATTTAACTATATATTAATATATTTATCCATGCACTTTGTCATCTATCTATGTATCCATCTATCTACCTATTCATTTATCTATCCATTCAATTCTTCATCTATCTATCACTTATATTCATCTATATTTGTCTATCTATTGAATTATCTATCCATTCAATTATTCATCTATCTATAATTTATTTATCTATATATAGATCTATGTATCTATATTTATCTATCTATTCAACTATCTATCCATTCAATTATTAATCTATCTATCATTTATTTATCTATATATATGTCTAGCTATCTCTATATATTTATCTATCTATTCAATTATCTATCCATGCAATTATTCATGTGTCTATCATTTATTTATTTATATATTGATCTATATATACATACACTTATTGATCTACCTATTTATATGTGTACTTAAAATGTATTTAAGTATCTATGGTTTTATTTATGAGTTTTATTTTTAATTATTTCGTTTATGGATTATATTAGTGTTTTAACATTTAATATCAATCAAAATTTTAATTTTAACTGATAGTCTATATTTTATATTTGCAGAGGTGATAGATAAAATAAATAATCATGAGTGAAAGTTTTTGGAAGAGTTTGGCTACTTTCGTACATGTACAGAATGCGAGAAGAACATATCACAATAGCAATGGATATGTCAAATTACAAGGATTTTGCAATGAACTATAGGAGATTTGAACTCGCAAACTCTTGATTAGGAATGTGATGGGTTAACCACTTGCCCCAAAATCCATGGTTGAGGATAAATTCCTAATCCTACCTCTTAAGGTGTAGTTAAACCATCTCCTATCTTTCAAGGATGTGGTTCAAGCATCTCCTACCTATCACTTTATTACATTCTTCCCCCCTTAGTTGATCATTGTCCTCAATGATCTACTCATGTATCTCTCTAGCCTCCGTTATAAGTTCCTAACTGCCTTGGTACCCTTGAATTGATCTCCTCAACCTCGCATAGTTTCTTGAACCTTGTTCACAACCTTGGTGTCTTGAACCCTGTTCCAACCTTAGTATCTTGAACCTCGTTCTCACCATGTTTGGTATCTTGAACCCTCAATCAACGGCCACCCAAGGTTTCCCAAGGACATCACACTTCTAGGCTAGCTCATTACACTTGAAAAGTTCATTCCCAGTGCTTTCCAATGGTATCTTACATGCCTCAATCTGACCTACTATTGATGTCCTCAACCTCGCATAGTCTCTTGAACCTTGTTCACAATCTTGCTGTCTTGAACCTTGTGCTCAACCTTAGTATCTTGAACCTCCTTCTCACCCATTTTAGGTATCTTGAAACCTCAATCAAGGAATACCCAAGGTTTCCCAAGGGCTTCACACCTCCAGTCTACCTCATTAGATTTGGAACGTTCATTTCAAGTGCTTTCCAATTAGAGTATCTTTCATGCCTCAGTCCGACCTACTGATTGAGAAATACACCCCAATTTTTTTTGCATAGAGTTCTCAAAGTGCCACCTTCCATATTCCTACCTTTTCACATGATAGAGTGCCCAAGCACCTTTTTTAGAGGCCATTGGGTGAGTCCACCTTGCACAAGCCTACTTACTAGACTCTAATACCAATGCAATGAACTATAAGAGGCTTGAACTCACAACCTCTTGTTTAGGAATGAGATGGCTAACCACTTGCCCCAAAAGCCATGGTTGAGGATTACTTCCTAATCCTCCCTCTTAGGGTGTAGTTCAACAATCTCTTATCTTTCAAGGGTGTGGTTCAACCATGTCCTACCTATCATTTTATTACGGATTTCATTGAACAACTATCTAGAATAGCGTACATCAATATTGAAGATAAATTTGGAAGTGTATCAAGAGGAGCACAAGTACTAGGTGAACAAGTATCCAAAGATCTCACTCACATCTTTGGACAAATAGTCAAAGCAACAGAATCATTTGCATCTGGACTTGATTCTAGCAAAGGGTGTTGGAATTTCGACGTGGAAAAATCTTCAGGAATGGATCCACTCTCCCTTTCACTTTATCTTGCATGGGTCAAATTGAAACTTTGAGTTCGAGTTCGGTTGGAGAGACTAGAAAAAATTGCTACTCTAATGATTGATGCTTTTGATTTGTTTGGCAATGTTTATAGATCAATTCTCGTGAGCACCAACTGCATAAGAGTTTTCCTTTTCTTTTTGATAATCCAAGCTTCTAGGCGAGAACATATGGATAGGTAGAACAACTGAGAGTTCATTGAACATCGAAGAAATTCAATGAAGTGGTTTAGATGAGCACTTCAGGTAAAGAGGTTGAGAGCTCAAACCCCATTTGCTCCACTGCACATTCTTCTTTTTTTTGTTCTATAAGCTTCTGCAGTGTCGAGATTGAATCCACGAAAATGATGACAAAGCTAATCAAATAAGAATAGCTCAATGAGAAAACCTCAAAAGAGGCTTTGATACTAATGCAACAGTGTAACCACAAGATTAGCTCACGAATGAATGACTGCTCACTTCCCAACCATATGCCTCTATATATAGTTCCTTGAAACAAGGAGGACCACAAATGTAAGTAGAGTCCACAAGTGCATGTTGTTAGACTTCAAATGTTTCCCAAATGTTGGAGGTCAATTGCTCAACATCAAAACCTTTCAGTGTCACTATTTCTGTACTTCAGGCGTACTGGTTAAGACAATCGACAATATCGTGATATTTCAACTAATCTTGAGTTACCTTTTAGCCACGTGGGTTCTTGGGAGTGGTAGGGGTATGTTAGATAGAGGCCCTATACTATTTTCCCAAATCCTTACACAACCGTAAATACTCTATCGCGTCTTAGCTCAGTACTTAGCTTTAACTGACTAGTAACTGTTGCTGCGTACTAGGACGCCGAACTTACAGACTAATCTATTATGGTAATAGAGCAGTAGTCTGGTTCTGACTCGCAAACTAATAGAGTTACTCAACTTTACTAAACTTATGCAACTCAATACACACTTCTTCAGGACAGACAGGTATACCGGACAACAGACAAACAGATGGCCATACCAGAGGGTATACAGGCTTACCGTATGCAGAACTCAATCAACAGGCATCCTAATCACAGTTTGATTCATCACCCAGCTTATCAGTGCTCCAACTCGTAGTTCATACTATTACCGATACTAGTCCTTCCCTGTGATCAGAATCAACAGTGAATACAGACTACTGTATCGAATCTGGTCGCTTGATAGAGAATGTTAAACACACATCCAGTTCAATTCGAACTCACACACTTCCCTCGGCTATGCAAAGAAAAACAACGAATAATACTTTACTCCTTGACAACGTTCATAAGCGCACACAACTGTTAACAAACAGATTCACAACTCGATACTACAGATTCATTACTCTGCACTACAGTAGGAATAGACGAACAGACTAAACAGAACAACACAGAAATACGACTCAACTTCCCGATGAAACCACACAAACTCAGACAGTACTCTAATAACTTCTGAAAAACGGACTCTCGACTACTCTTTTCTCATTGCTTTATCTAGAAGTTTTTTTTTTTTTTTTTTACAAAGATGCGCGAATCTATAATTGCGCGCACATTTCAAAATGTTCCTCTACATTTATGACATCTGTCATAGTTACATCTGTCCTTTTTTCGGCAGCCATCTAACACTGGCACGCACGGTGGACTCAAACCCGCTGGTTCCTATTATTCTGCTATGATACCTTCTAAGTACATGTTTCGAGCGAGCCTAAATGTTCTGGTGATTTTCTTTTTGAGGGTTTCTATCATCTGAACTAGAGTAGTTGGTTCTAATAACTGAGCATCCGTTCTAACGGAGCTAAGAGCTATGGCCTGGGTTAACAAAATTTCGGCCTGGGTCTGTAAGAAGGCCTCTTGTAAATAAAATTCATTGGATAATGCAGCGTCCCGGGATGTCTTTATTTCGGCGACTTTCTTCTGCATATCAGTGACTCGATCCTGCTGATTTCGCAACTGGTTATCTAGTCGCTCGAGTTGCTGGTTCTGAAATTCGATAGTTTTGTAGTATGCATCTCGTTCTCTGCGAGCATTTGCTAAGTCTTTCTGATATTTGGTTTCCCTGATTAATTGTCGTCTTAGTATGTTATTCGCCTCGTCTAAGCATTCCTTGGTTCTGCGTAACTCATCTTCAACTTGCTTTGCTTCTTTCTGTTGTTCTTGATTCTTCTAGATGGTTTCCTGCAGCTAGACTTTTGTTTGTTCTATCAATTCTTCTAGCGATGTGCTGATATCTTCCTTTTCCTGTAGCGCGATCTTCAATTCCCTGATTTCTTCTTGTGCTTCGTTTAGTAATTGGTCCTTGGCGGCGATTTGTTCCCATGTTGTATCGCGTTGTTGTACCAGTGCCTGTTGTGTCGTAAGTTGTGCTTGCAATTGCGCGATTTGTGCTTGTAATTGATGGTTTTCGGCTCTCACTACGTCGACTTCCTCCTAAAGGGGGTGATATCTGCTTCCAGTAGATCAACCTTGTGCTACAGGTCTTGTCAGATCGTATTCGTGACATCACTGATCTGCACCGGAAGTTGCTGGGATAGACTGATAAGCATTTGTCCCATTGCTACGAGCTCGAAAAAGATCGGGACGGTGGGTAGGAGAAGAGGGTGTTGTGGTTGCGCAGAGGATTGGGTGTGAATTTGTGGGGATGTCAGTGGCGAGTAATTGAGGGAGGATGAAGAGGATTCCGAATCCGGTGTGGGAATGGGGTTGACTGGTGGAGGTCTAGGAATGGTAGAGTCAGTGTTTGTTACCTGATTGCTTGGTTGTTGTTCATCTGCATTGTTGTCGGTTGTGGATTCGACGGCCTTCAGAAGTGTGTTTAGTGCATCCCCAGCGGATAGCTGCTCGTCTTCCTGTTGCTCTAAGTCTTCTTTGGTTGAAACCGTTTCTGTTTCAGTTCGATTCTGTTGGTCTTGTTGGTCTGCCGATGATTCATTGTGCATTGAGGTGGTTGTATCATGGAAGGTCTCTTGCTCCTCGTCTTCAGCATCTTTGTCTTTTCTGGCAGAACCTTGTGCCTCACTTTCTGATGAGCTGATTCTGATTCTTTTGCGGTGGAATAACTGGTTAATTTCTTCGTCTTCTTCTTCATCGTCTTCGAGTGGTTGTACTGATTCTTCATGCCTTAGAACTGGTCCTTGGGGTGGTGGTTGTGCGGCAAGGATGGCTGGGAAGAGGAATGATATGATATGGGGAAGGCGAGAGCGCGGGGTGGTTCCCTTTTTGACTTGCTTCACTATAGCTACACACTCTTTATGAATTCTATGGAAAAAGTACGAGGCGAAGTTCACGGGTTCTCGGGCAGCTAAATCTAAGGCGGAATAGAAGGGGCGGGAGATTACGTAGGTTCGTTTCTGAAGGTTGAGGATGGTGACTAGAAATTGTAGAGCAGATCTTTCGGGTTCGGGGCGGCAGAGAATGGCGTATTCATTTGACGAATATCGGGGAAAAAGTTTGGTCATGCGGGCGAGGGGGATACTGGGGCCCTTTTCTCGGCCTTGAGGGGTGAGGCGGAAAGCTTCAGAGAAAGCTTGGAAAGTGATGACAGTTCTTGATGGTAGGGAGGGGAAATCCATTGGCGTTCCGTGATGGGGGACTGGGCAATTGCAGGGATAATTTGCGCGAAGAAGGGATGGGCTTCCACTGAGTGCCAAGGCAACTCAGCGAAGTTTGCCAACCCTCTGCAACGCAGGTATTCGCCTACCTCGGTAGGAATACCATCACGGAAGGCAGCATAGTTTGCTAGCGCTTCCATGGCCTTTGCTGATACAGAATACAAGCACGGATATAGAACACAAGAGTTGCACAGAACACTAACACAAAACACAATAGCTTCTTTTTTTGGTGCTGCCGAAGGGGTTAAGTAGGAACATCACGGTGGGGGGGAAAGGATGGGTATCATTGTGCGGTGCTGGAATGGTATTGTCTGCATGCTGGCGTGCGTGCTTGAGTGACTGGTAAGGGGGGGGGCAGCTGGTGACATAAAGATTTTAAAAAACGTGGTTATTTACGAAAGGGAAGAAAGAAAAAGAAAAAAGATTAAACAAAACGCGGCCCATCGCTGAATAATTTAATGCGGGCTAGTAGCGTGATGATACGGCCGCAGCTTCGAACCATTGATTACTTTTGGAAGTGGATTTCCGGTCAACGTAGTCAACCGAAAAGTTGCCGGACCGATTTGCTCTGAGATCTTGAAAGGGCCGAAACACCGTAATTTGAATTTGCCTACGGATCTATTTGACTTTGCATTATAGAAAAGTACAAGCTGACCCACCGAAAATACTGGGGTCTTCAGGTTTGGATCGTGAGTCCTTGCCTGTCTTAGTTGGACTTCGTGCATGGTTAGAAAACTGATCCATCGGTGCTCGTCTAACTCTCTGAGTGTGTTCAACCGGAATGAGAGTGAGTTTTCTAGTAGTAATTTCTGAGCGATTGCCACTTGTAAACTTGGTATAACTACTTCCATTGGTGCTATTGCTTCTAAGCCATAAGCTAGTTTGAAAGGTGTTAATCTTGTTGTTACCTTATAGGTAGTTCGGTATGCCCATAATACTGCAGGTAGTAGTTGATCCCATCTTTCCGGTGCTTCCATGATCAGTTTTTGGAGTATATTCAGCAGAGATTTGTTTGTGCTTTTGGCCAAACCATTGGCACGAGGGTAATAAGGAGAACTGAATTTATGCGTCACCTGGAATGACTGTGTGAGTGCCTTCATTAATTGATTTACAAAATGAGTACCGTGATCTGTCACAAGTTCTAAGGGTAAGCCAAATCGTGGGAAGACATCATTTAGCAGACATTTCGCTACTGCAACCGCTGTAGCAAACCGTAAAGCCCAAGCTTCTGCCCATCTCGTTGCGTAGTCTGTATAGGTTAGTATGTATCTGTTCTTACTAAAGACTGCTGGAGGTGTGATCGGACCGATAAAATCTAATCCCCATTTCTGAAATGGTTCGAGTGGCATAATAGGCTGCAAGGGAAAGAAGTGTTGTTGCAGTGGTTGTCCAGACCTTTGACAGTTATCGCATTGTTTGACAAATTGGGCCACATCTCTGTACATAGTTGGCCACGAGAGACCTCCTTGCAGGATTTTCCGGTGAGTCAAATCTGTGGCAAAGTGGCCACCAGTAGGGGTCAAGTGAGCCATCGTGATGACTGAGTTAATTTCATGCGGAGGTATACAACAAAGTAGGATTCCGGTATGATCTACATAATATAGTTCTCCAGCAACTAACTGGAATCGGCGGCTAAAGACTGCAATTTTCCTTCGGACTGCCTTGGATGTCTGAGATGGAAACCATCCTTCGGTGAGAAAGGTCAGAAGCTGATCATAATATGTAGATGGTGTCTGTGGTTCTGCAATCTCATCATTCATTAACTCAGAACTATAGATCGCTGGAGTTGTGTCATCTATGCCTATCAGGGCTTCACCGGAATCTAGGCGAGATAAGAAATCTGCTAAGGCATGTGAATTTCCAGGTCGGTGAATGACTTCATAGTCGAATTCCTGCAAGAGTAGCACCCATCGTGGTAATCGTCCACCTAAATGCTGCTGTCTTACTAGATAGACGAGGGCAGCATGATCCACATGGAAGGTGAATTTCCGGCCTAGTAGATAATGTCGGAACTTTTTGATGGAGTAAATCAATCCTAGACATTCTCTTTCGGTGGTAGAATAGTTCTTCTCTGCAGGTGCAAGCCTTCTGCTGGCATAATAAACGGGGCAAAACCACTTATGTGTTTGCTGCATCAGAATACTGCCAATCGCAATATCTGAAGCGTCGACAAAAACATGAAACGTATTGTCCCATTCCGGTGGTTGTAAGATTGGGGCCTGCGTCAATAAATACTTGAGTCGATCAAATGTAGTTTGGCATTCTTGAGTCCATTCGAACTGTCGGGGAGTTTTTGTGATTAGCATGTTCAGTGGTACAGCCAGATGAGCAAGCCACCGTAAGTGTCTGCCATGCCACAGTACTTGACCCATAAAACGCATTACTTCATTTGGAGTGGCGGGTACCGGGGCTTCTAAAATTGCCGAAATCTTATCTGGATCTACTCGGATACCTTGTGCAGATACAATATGACCAAGTAGTTTGCCACACAAAAGCGCAAACACAGATTTGTTTGGGTTAAGACAGAGTCTGTACTCTCTGCACTTTTGAAAACAGCAGCGTAGATGAAACAAATGTGCCATCATCTTACCAAAAATCGAGAAGTCATCGAGATACACTTGCATAAATGAAGTGAGATAAGGAGAGAAAATCTCCTGCATACATCGCTGAAATGTGCTTGGTGCATTTCTCAATCCGAACCACATTATGGTGCAAGCAAAGACACCCCAGTTGGTAATGAATGCAGTTTTTGGTATATCCTCTTCGGCCATTCTAACATGATTGTAACCGTTGTATCCGTCTAAGAATGAATACATTTCGTGACCTGCTACCCTATCAAGCATGGTATCCAGAAAGGGGATCTGGAAAGGATCCGGTACTGTTGCTGCGTTTAATTTCCGGTAGTCTACACAGATTCGCAGTTGCTTATTTTTCTTTGGCACGATCACAATTGGTGAAATCCATTCAGCATGTTCTACTGGTATGATGAATCCGACTTTTAATAATCTATCAAGTTCTGCTTTTACCTGTGATGCGTAATTGGGATTCATCCGATAGCTAGGTTGTTTGTTCGGTTTGGCTTCAGGCTTCAACATAACTCTGTGCTGATAGATGCGCGGATCCAATCCCTTCATATCCTTGTAATCCCATGCATAGACGTCTGAGAATTCGCGAAGTAGTCGAATCAAATCCGCTTTGAATAATTCCGGTAAATTATGCTTTATCTTTACAGAACGTGGATGATCTTCATCTCCTAGATTGTACGTGGTCAGCTGATCTTCGGGGACATAAAACTGTTGAGGTTTCTCTGTATCGTCTGTTGACTTGAAAAGTGGCTGTAATTCATCGTCATGTATAGAGACGGTATCTTCCTTCTTAGCTTCTTCGGTGATGGGTACTACTATACAAACTAAAGTGTTCTAGTTATCTACAATGGACTGTAGATCAACAGTTCCTAGTGAAATTAAGTTAGTGTTATTCTTCAGAAATTCCTCTTCTTCATCATCTGATAGTCCATCTAGCATATGGACTGGTTCAGCAAAATACGGTCTAGCGTGTAGCTTGCAATGTTGTATAGCATCTAATTTTACCACATATCTACGATTTGCATCTTTAAATGTAAGCTCTTGTGCAGACCAATCCTGTACTACCTTCGCATGCTTCAGCCAAGGACAGCCAAAAAGAAGGTTATAATCCATAGTGGATTCCGGCAGATCTAGTATTACAAAGTTCATTTTAAAGGTCGTACCTTGTAAAGTGATCGGTACATTTCTTACAAGCCCCAAGGGGTGGACCCTTGATTGATCTTCCATTCTAACAAAAAACTGGACTGGTTCGATTGCGGTCCATCCTAACTTTTTGCATAATGCCGCAGTTGCAATGTTAACACTAGATCCTCCATTAATTAATACCTGTGTAATCTTCTGATTCTTGTACCATAGTGTAATCAATGGGACTGAATGATCTACCGTAAGATCGGGTTCCGGCTGAACTACTCCTGTTGCTGGAATACTAGAAGGCACCAGACTGAACTATTGCTGGAACTATTGTCGAATCCCAGGTACTAATGCCAGTAGTTGGCCTAGGGGCAGGGTGATAGATGCCTTGGATAAAATTTCCCAGGCCTGTTGAGATTGGTTCTCTGGCTCCTTTGAACTAGGTGCCTCTACCGATGCAGAAGTGTCAGCTGTTGTGTCTACTGTTGATGATGTCCCAGCTGCGGCTTCCTTTTGTTGTGTTTCTTCCTTTGCCGACGAAGGCTGGGTTACCGGAATAGGTTCTGGGAAAACTGGTGGTTCTGTTGCGGTCCAATGACTAGCCTTGTTATACATCTTATGTTGTTCACGTATCCCTGGTTCGAATAATTCTGCTACCGGCTGCAGTTGTTTACTAGATCGGGTCTGGACTGTAGCAGTCTATGTTTCTATTGGTGTGATTTGTACCATGTTGGCCATTGGGTTTTGTCGTTCCTTCTTCCTTTGATCATATTCAGCTGCATCTTTGCAAAATCTCCTAATGTATCCAAATTCACCACAAAAATGACAGCGTGGCGGTGGTAAATTGGAATTTTCCGATGGTGGTCCGTTCTGCCAGCGGTTTGAATTACAATTGTTGTTCCTCTGTCCTCGGTAGTTTCGATATCCTTGCGGTTGATTGTTTCTCATTTGCGGAGGCACATAGTGATTCGCTGGCTGTCCATGTTCTTGAATAACTGCATTGACCGTTGCTGTTGCCTGTACTCTGGCGTTGTAGACACAGTTTCCGGTGGTGTGTCCGGCAGTGTTGCAGATAGCGCAAAACGTTTGATTTAGTGCACAATTGGTACTAGTATGACCTGAATTTTTGCATGTGATGCAGTATACTTATCTGGTTATATCTTCAACCATATTTTTGTTTGTCTTTAACCACTCCAGGTCTTCTGTAAATCCACCGACTTTGGTTTCCAGTTGCAGAGTCATTGCAATGACTGCATCTAGCGTCATAGCACCTACACATCTTATTATCATGATCTGCTTTAGTTGCGGAGTTAAGCCATTGATGAACCATTGAGTGATGACATCATCAGGTAAGTTAGCATGGGCCTGTGGTAACTGCCTCAAGTGTGTTCTAAAGAGAGTAGCATACTCCTGTACAGTCTGATTTGCCTTCTATCAGTTGTTCTGTAAATAATCAAAAATTTCGGCTGGATTCTTCTTGAGCCTGAATCATCGCAGAAAAGCATCTCGTACTGCTTCGTAGGTGCCGAAGTGATTAATATCATATTCCGTAAGCCACCTAGCCGCTTCGTTGACTAATGTGGATTGAAAAACAATGGCCTTATACGCCTGATCCGGTGGATGGTTAAGAACTGCATAGCTTATCTCGAAAGTGCGTACGTGAGCATCCGGATCATCTCCTGGGAATCCACCAAATTTCGTGTATGTTACTCCTGTTGGAGGCGGCCTAGGTTCGCATAACTGTTGTTGTTGTTGTTGTTGTTGTTCGTTCATCGTGAGTGTATTATATCTTCCTTCTATATCTCGAGGTTGAATGGCTAAACTATCGGAATTTGTATCGCCGGATGATGTACCTTCCGGTGTGATGATTTTACTTAGTATACTTCGAATCTCTGTTTCGAACAGCTTTCCTTCCTTTTGGATGTCCAATGTCCGGAATCTTTCTTCCAAGCGTGATGGTCGGGCTGAGGATTCAGAAGGAAAATGCTAAACCGTCACCGAAAGTTGGTGATTCTATCGCCGGAATATCACCGGAATGAACCGAAATTGTGCCAGACTGTAGTGTTTTTTTGCTTTCACTGATTTCTTTTATCAGAGTGTTTCTAATCGTAGATAATTTTGAATCCTTATCCAAGATTATTAAACTGGTTTCCAACTGCGTCTCGGTAGGTTCTGGAATTACTGTATCTTCGACAGAAGTATCGCCAGACTGTACCAGAGGCATTGCTCGTTCCACCGGAATATGACCGGACTCACTTCTAACGTTCTTAACTTTCTTGACCACTGGGTCAGACCGAGTTATACCTTCTTCTCCTAGGGTTGTCCTTAGCACTTTACGTACTCCAGCCTTATGGTTCTTGGGATACGTTTCGCCAGATCGAGTAACCGGCATGTATCATTGCGCAGTATCACTATTAGGGAAGCTTGCAACAATCTGGGTCTGTTGCTACTGCCAATCGATCGAATGATAAACAGAATGTTTGATTCTGACAAACAGTTGGCACTCTAATGCCACCTTCCCACAAATGGCGCCAAATGTTAGACTTCAAATGTTTCCCAAATGTTGGAGGTCAATTTCTCAACATCAAAACCTTTCAGTGTCACTATTTCTGTACTTCAGGCGTACTGGTTAAGACAGTCGACAATATCGTGATACTTCAACTAATCTTGAGTTACCTTTTAGCCACGTGGGTCCTTGGGAGTGGTAGGGGTCTGTTAGACAGAGGCCCTGTACTATTTTCCCAAATCCTTACACAATCGTAAATACTCTATCGCGTCTTAGCTCAGTACTTAGCTTTAACTGACTAGTAACTGTTGCTGCGTACTAGGACGCCGAACTTACAGACTAATCTGCTATGGTAACAGAGCAGTTGTCTGGTTCTGACTCGCAAACTAATAGAGTTACTCAACTTTACTAAACTTATGCAACTCAATACAAACTTCTTCAGGACAGACAGGTATACCGGACAGCAGACAGACAGACGGCCATACCAGAGGGTATATAGGCTTACCGTATGCAAAACTCAATCAACAGGCATCCTAATCACAGTTTGATTCATCACCCAGCTTATCAGTGCTCCAACTGACAGTTCATACTATTACCGATACTAGTCCTTCCCTGTGATCGGAATCAACAGTGAATACAGACTACTGTATCGAATCCGGTCACTTGACAGAGAATGTTAAACACACATCCAGTTCGATTCGAACTCACACACTTCCCTCGGTTGTGCAAAGAAAAACAACGAATAATACTTTACTCCTTGACAACGTTCATAAGCGCACACAACTGTTAACAAACAGATTCACAACTCGATACTACAGATTCATTACTCTGCACTACAGTAGGAATAGACGAACAGACTGAACAGAACAACACAGAAATACGACTCAACTTCCCGATGACACCACACAAACTCAGACAGTACTCTAACAACTTCTGAAAAACGAAATCTCGACTACTCTTTTCTCATTGCTTTATATAGAAGTTTTTTTTTTCTCAAAGATGCGCGAATCTATAATTGCGCACGCATTTCAAAATGTTCCTCTACATTTATGACATCTGTCATAGTTACATCTGTTCTTTTTTCGGCGGCCGTCTAACAATGTGCAATCTCCACCATTCCTTTAATATCTTCCACTAGAGTCTACTAGTGGTTGAAGTGATCTTGACCACTACTTTAGTACCTTCCACTAGAGTCCACTAGTGGTTGGTGTACATGCCACTTGAGTTAAGTCTCTCTGAACTCAAATGAGTTAACTTGAGTTAGAAGGCTCTAGAGCTCCTTGGGCAAAACTCTCTCCCCATGCCCCCATGGGGATTGAACCCAATATTTCCTCCTTCACAACCTTGAGACTTAACCACTAGGATAAGTGGATTATTTGTTTAAGAGAGCACATGAACTTATGCTTGAGTCTATTCTCGAGATCTTTGGACATACACACAAGTGACCAAATGGTGTTCAATTTCAGATCAATCTAAATCCACCAGATCCCTAGATCATAGAATTACTTTATTACACTTTACCTTGTAAACCCACTGGCAACATATGGATTTTGTTCCTCGTAGCAATGGAATTAGCTTCCATGTTTCATTCCCATAAATTTTAGCCATCTCTCATCCATATCTCATTAGGGGAAAAATGAACCCTCCATGGGCCTTTTTGGATAAAGGAGTAAATAGTGATGGACCAATGAGAAGAGGGTGGTGGACACAGTCTAGTCTCTTAATCACGTAGGCTAGGCATATGCTTCCCTTGTTTTTGTGTGGCAAAGAGAAAAAATCCACTTAGAATTGGTGGTTTTAGACATTTGAACGGTCTTAAACTCTTTTGAAATCAATTAGAGCCCTTGGATTGGCTCAAAGATCCAAAGGTTGAGGCATAATAGCAAAATTCAAGGTGGCCTTGAATTTCAGCCCTTTAATTTTCTTCATATCCAATGGAGTCCTTGCTAACCTGCAAGAAAATACTTACCTATCCCTGCAAAGAAGAATAAATGCATTGTACAGTACAAATCCACGTCTTAACTACACGTATACTCTAGGTACTATGAAAAACATGCATGTCCTATATGCAATATGATGCAAAAAGAGAGAAACAATGCATATAAATTGATAACAGACTTATTTGGAGGCTAAAAAAGTAACTTGTAGGTGTGTGCAGGTGCTGAAGATGGTGGATACTCTATTCCAATAGCTTTCTGAGTCTCTTTTGATAGGTTGTACTTCAAAATGATACTCCAAAGAGGGTTGATAACGAAGAACATGCAAACTCCAAACTTTGAAACCAATTGAGACTGAAACCAAACTATGGCGTGGAGCCACTCACCTTTGTATTTGTGCCCTTACATTTGCTTGGGATCCAATGGCTGAGATGAGTAGCCTCCTTAGAAAGGTGCCTAAGCTGTGGACCCCTAGATCTTATCTTCATCAAAAGGCTAGAAATGATGCCCCTCAATTCAAATGCAACTTTTGATTTCCTCCCATGGATGTAGCATAAATCTAATGGCTCTCAACACAATAGAAAAATAGATCAGTCCCAAAGGTAGGAATCCTTCATATTTGGCATAGATCTAAGGGATCTAAACACGTCAAAATGTAAGATCAGCCCCAAATATGGGGATCCATTGGATTAAAGTCCATTTGAGGGCCCAAAAAGGTGTAGAGAGTGTCCAAGTCATGCATGAGCTTGTCTTTACTACCATGCATCTGAGATCTTCTCTCTCTTGCCTCCCATCCATTTCAATCTAAGCCATTAATTTCAAGCATTCAGGGATACAAATTACTCTCTTTAAGAATTCAAATTTATTTATCTATCAAATATTATTTTATTGGAGAATACCATTAGTGGTTTCATGTGCACCCTCAATCTCCTTGATTTAACTTTTTATGCCATAAGAGTTAATCTATTGGGAAACATAGAGGATAAAAAATAAGTGCATATATTGCTTAGTTAATGCCCATAAAGTCCAAAAATGTGTATTCCTCATGCTTGAAGACTTTAAGTATTGTAAGTATCATGTTGAGGATTTTACTGGCGAGCTTGATTACTAACTTAGGTACACGAGCATGTGGAGATATCCAAATTCTATAGTTTTGACCATATAATCCTTCGTGGGAAGATATTTATGTGGCAAGCGAGCCACTAATTATTTATAATATCTTTTTGTTGCTCTTCCACAAATTTTGGCCATGGTTGATGCCTAGAATTTAGGTAAAACAATGGATTTATTTATAACATATATGGAGCTTCTTGCCAGTGCACTATCAAAGTCAAATTCTTTTCCAAAAAATGTTTTCTCAAGATCACCTGCATCAAGTTCTACTTGTGTATAATTAAAAGTGTTTATAGTGAAGTTTAAGTCTTTGTCTCAAAAGTGTATATAGTGAAGTTTAAGTCTTTGTCTCAATCCTTGCAAAGCTTACATTAGGATTCGAAGCATGGAATAAAGGTAGGGTAATGGTCCTATGAGTGCGAAAAAGACTCAACAAAGATTACTGCCAGGTAATTGTGAATCATTTACCATATCCGTGATAGCTTGAGCTTGGGAGTTCCTCGTCCTAATCAATTCCCTCCAAGCTTCTAAACATACGATGTCCTCTCCCCCACCCTTTAGTGTTGACAAGCTCGTATCGAGGATGTCCTCTTCAGGTCCTCTATTGCCATCCTTAAGATTGAAACCCGTACACGCTATGGCACCACCCAAAACCAAGGCTGAGTAGAAGAACCACCATGGCCTCCTAATCTTCCGCTAGAGAACTCTCAGATACCTCTTGTTCTTTGATTCTCGCCCCCTTTTTCTATTGTTGTGTGTGCACACCTGCCTCCAAAGAAGAAGAACCGCCAACCGAATCAAGAAAAAAAGAAGGAGCCCTCCTCTATTTTCTTCAACACCTGCACACATACCACTCAAACCCCCCCAAACCACGTAGAAAAGAACCCCTAAAGATCCCTTCAAATCTCCAAGGTGCTATTTCCGTTGTCGTGAAGATTACATCTTCACAATATCTTTCTAAAGTCATGGACTTGAAGAAGATGTGATGATGTACACCATGTACCACCGAGAGTTATTTTTGAAGTCCATTACATGAGAGCGAGGGCAGTTTTGTGGTTCGAGAGAAAGAAATGTTATAGTCGACTAGAAGAACATTATACTTCGCATCTCATTCGGGTGATTCGGATCCAGATGTACTTTCTTGGAAGGAGAATTACCTATATTATCGCACCATTATGTTTTTGATGCACTTAGAGTATGCATGTATAGGGCCCACTACATGGTCGTGCATAGACACAATGATTTGTATGCTCATGCACTTGATTCTTTTCACCATACTTGAGTTTTAAAATGACTTGCAGATACAAGAGTCGATAGTGGTGTGTCCGGAGGCCACACAGGTTTGGAGGGGTTGGATCTCGTGAAGATTACATCTTCACAATATCCATCTAAAGTCATGGACTTGAAGAAGATGTGACGATGTACACCATGTACCTCCGAGAGTTATTTTTGAAGTCCATTACATGAGAACGAGGACAGTTTTGTGGTTCGAGAGAAAGAAATTTTACAGTCGACTAGAAGAACATAATACTTTGCGTCTCATTCGGGTGGTTCGGATCGAGATATACTTTCTCGAAGGAGAACTATGAAGGGGAATTGTTTTTTTTCCTTTTACAGAAAGGAGAGGAGTTGAGAGCTCAAAAAAAATTTTCTTCGTGATAGAAGGGGCATGCGGCACAGATTAGTGGGAAAAAGGTAGCTTTCTGGGCTCTCTCTCGCGGGGGTCTGAGGGAAAGGGAGGTGAAGCTATGGATGCGTCGAGATCGTGGGAAGGATGACTGAAGCACGGATTTGCTGGAGAATTATATTTTTGAATAGCAATTTACATGATAGCAATTTACATGATGAAGTCTGCACCCATGAGTTTCTATCCCACAGTTGCTCTGCGCTATCATCTTGAAAAGAACAAGACATGTTGATCCTTTTCTGCAGACTTTGTTATGATGATGATAATAAACTTCATTTTCTTCTGTTATGAAATGACAATATAGAAAATATCATATTATGAAACATAATCATCAAAACCGTACGATTTGAATCAAACATCTAATTGCGCCTAGCTGTAGTAAAATATTGCTTAACGCTACACATTTAAAACCTTATTTGACTATCTCCGTGAATGCTTGTGCTTATGTCATCTATGCTCTGATAGAAAAAAACGCAGACACAATTTGCGTGATAAAAAAAAATTGAGTTTGAGTTATTGTATTGATGAAGACTCATAGAGGCCATAGGAAATCGATTCTTCATGTGTATTTCGCATGAGTAAGAGATTGGGGCAATCCTAGACTTGTCGTTGTTTTAATCTTCTTGAAGAAGAGAGAGATGTATAATCTATTTATCTGCGCTACATTCAGATGGTGGAAGGATTAAGTTGTTTAAAGTATAGCTGCGAGGAAGTCAATTGGAAGAGTGTGGAGAAGAAATTATTTTGAGGACGTTATGCATTAAGTTCTCGTCATCCGTTTTCTTTGGGCATCAACTGGTCTGTTTATGTGCTAAGAATTGGAAGGATTTAAAAATTGAAGTTGACATAACTTCTTGTTATGTTTCTTTGAGTGCATCTATTTAAGGAGTCCATCTACTAATGTTTTGAAGTTTTGGGCTTCTGCGCATCAGCACTGTCAATGGTTTGATGTCAATGGTTTGATTATAATAACAGGTTTCTTGTGTTCAATATTTTTCAATTTTAGTTGATAGAAGTGATACGAAGAAATGCCTCTTTCATGGGAATAGCGTGATTGAATTATTGTTTTTTTTCTTTAATATAGTTTTGATACATATAAACAAAACAGGTTAGTGCAGTTTTTGATCTCTGCACATGTGAAAGTAGCAAGACATAGAGAATAATATACATGTGTTATAAGCTCCCTGAGAATACGCCTTTTAACGGCAAACCTTCTGTGTTTTTTTAAGCTACATCCTTGAATGAATTTTCAATAAATAACATAACATTGCTACGCGAAAAGGCAATGAAAATCAGAAAACACTTCATTAAAATTTGATTTCTTATCAAAACAAAGTATAGTTTTAATGCAAAGCGAAACATACTTTTGATGTTTATAGAGACGCTGCTTGAATGAGGAGTTTGTTGTTTTTTTAAATGCGTGCATGTTCAGAGCATATATGGTTGTGAGAATGAACTACATGATTAATGATGCTTTATCGTAAGCATATGGTTTACAGGTATGAATTCAAACGCTGAAATGGTTATTGCATACTTTGATAGTTGTCATGTGATCTGTATAAATTAGATATTTGATGCATTCACGTTAATCATTTTTGTGTTGTGTCAACTTGAACATTTGGATTTCCCTTTGCTGACGTGAAGACCGGCTTTGGTTGAAAATAAGCTCTTGAAATAGTCTTGCTAGAACAAAAGACATTTTAAAATTAATATTCTGGATTTTGACGCATAGGCAGTCTCCTTAAGGTTAGAGTACTTTGTGCTGACAAGTTGGCAAAGCTAATAGAAGGTATTGAAAACATTTCAAGTCAAATATTTCTTACCGTTTGAGCAAACGATTAGAGAGACCGTAGCTATTGAACTATATATACGAATGTTTGAATTGAAAGTAAATTTTGTTTCTGTTATTATTCGTTCTTAAGTCCAAATCGTAATGGTTACATTACCGCTTTGAACTATATACTCTGAATGCAAATATCCTCCTTACGAAGAGAACTTGATGGTTCTGTCGTGCAGACATCCTTTTGTAAAAAAATGGAACCGTTTCCCTTTAACCCATATAACATTGTTTGTACCTTATGATGATTTTTTCACTTGATGTCTCCTCATGAGAATTTATGCTATGTGATACGAACCAATCCATCTCTTTGAGAATCCATCCTTTACTAGCAATATATTGTCGAACAAAAATACTTTTTGCTAAAAAAGAGTAAAATATGATATGTCTTGAATTATTACTACTCTCTTTGAGTCTTCACTTTCACCTCAGCTTGCTCCAAGCACCCTACGTGCACCATAATTTCAACGGTTGACCTGATCCACCAAGATCACTTTCTTGGCACTCTGTATGCACCCCTAACTGCGCAAGATCTGCACCACACCGCTCTCCCTTGTCTGCGTATAACACCCCACAAAAAGAATCCCCCCCCCCCTTTTTTACTCGTTGACCTGCCAAGGAACAACCTCCTCTGCGTGAGAGTAATGGGCATACCCACGTGCCATCTTCTTTTCATGACATGTCGGAGGGCAGGCGACCACTGCCCACCCCCTCAAAAAGATTCATGGTCCAAGAATGGAACAATCAAGGTTGCATTCACAATCAAGTTTGCATTCACAAGCTATGCAACAATAACAAGCTCTAGAATACCGATTCTCTGCTTATTCAGCCCTCCGCTTGTTTCCACAAAGATGTAACCATTGGAGTGGAGAGTTGGTACTTGACTAACGACTTGAAAGTCGATAATCAAATTTGGTCAGGGAGATTTCCTTTTTTCTCTTTAAGAGAGGAATAATGTAGCGTATATAATACTCTGGTTTAGATCTCTTAGGTGCATGAGTCGAATATAGTATCTTCTTCTTGATTTTCGATCTAGTTGGAACTTTTTTGGGAATATTCACATTAGGAGCCAATGAAGCAGTGAACCACTCAACATCAAAGATATCACTGAAGTTACTTTTATACCCCCATGCAAGAACGGTCCATCTCTTGAAATGCCTAATTGAGAGAGCTCTGATGTACTCCGAGACTCATTAACTGCAAAAAATAAAAATAAAAACAAGATTTCTGAGCGTAAAATTTTAACTATCTTTTAAGTGATTATCAAGTGCATGAGCAATTGTCCACACTAACTCATATGCCTTGAGCCCGTAAATATTTGAAAGTGAGGGGTCACTCCTACTTGCTGATAGGTTCTTCCAGTACATTGATTCCATCTATGGATAATCTAATGGATAATGGCTTCTTATTCAGTTACCCCATGGAGTTGCTTACTACAATCGGCGTCCAGTTCTATGAGGCTCGAATTGCCAAACATGGCATCAAAACCAATCCATACATGACCTGAATTCATCATACCAAGGTGCTTGGCTTCTAAAAACAAAGGCAAACCCAAACTTTTAGGCACATGCACCACAAAGATTCTTGTTTGCATTCTGAAAAATTTTGCCAACATATTCGCAGTACTACTCTTGTCAATTCCAGGAATTAAAGCCGTTTGTTTTCACAAGATGGGACCCAACAGCCTCAAGGGCATCACTCAAGGTAGCAATCCCGTCTGTTCCCAAGTCATCATCCGTGTATATGGCCACCACCTCTCCCGAGCCATAATGTTCTATAAAAGATGCTATTGCTTGCATTTACATCTTCTTAGAGGGTTGGAGTGCTAGAAACACAAATCCATGTTGAACAAATCCATTGATTAATGCCCCTCCCAAAATGTTATCAGGTTCCACTATGACATGAAGTTGAAACTTTATGCACCATGCTAACAAACATCCACAAAATCTTCTCAAAAAGGTTGTGCCCTACATGTCCTACAATCATCTCAAGGCACATATGTACAACAAAATTCAACAACTCATGGGGCGAACATACTCCCCTCTTTTGTTTGCAAAGTGGTCCTTGATGAGCCTCTCCAACACCTAGGCCACCTTGCTTTCCACCTGCCACTCATCGAGATGGTTAGATCACATGAAATATCATAATCCAATCACCCAAATCATGCCATCACGACACATTGCACACACACATATTCCAAACTCTATATTCATACCTGATCCTCTTGCACGACATCCTACCATTTGCATCATCACCTATACAAATGCATGCACATACTCACCTCCATTGCAACCAGACTCAGATGCTCCCATACCTACTCTTACCTGTTCATATGTAGATCCTTTCACATTCCATTCTTTCCTGCAACCAAAACTCAACAAACATGTATCATCCCAACATTTCTCATAATACCAATCATAAAATCAAAATAAAAAATTCCATCGCAAGTCCAATCCTTGCTAGACTATCTTGCAACAAAACTCAATAAAGACATATAATCCCCATGCTTCCCATAATCCACAACATGAATGCAATCAATGAAATCCATCACCCAAAAAGACTTTCATAACCCAATCATGAGTTTTCCATTCCAAGACCACCGTGGAAACTTCTAGATAACCAAACACACCACATCATTATTCAACATCAAGTATATGCATACCATAATTTCCTTGGAAAAGTCTTCCTTTGTGATCGCATTCATGTCACCTACAAACTCATCCAAAAGGTCAACCCAAAAAACATATAATGTAGTTTGACACTCTCCGGTCCATTGATACTGCTGATCTTTTCTCAGAAGATTTGTCAATGGTGTAGCTATCGAGGTGAAGTTCAATATAAACCCTCAATAATAGTTGGCATGTCCCAAGAATCCCCTAAGTTGCCACAAGTTTTGAGGAGGTGGGAGTCCTTCGATTTTTTCCACCTTATCCTTGTCGATGAAAATTCTTTTTTTGGAAATCACATGTCCCAAGAGCAATCCCTTTCTTACTCCAAACATATTTTTTTTGGGATTCAATGCGATGCCCTTTTCAATGCTTATTTTTAGAATGGCTTCAATTCTTTTCATCATATTCTCATATTCTGCTTTGATAGCAAAGTCATCGAGGAATATCTCCATCCAATCTTGCAAATAATCTTCGTATGCTGCAATCATTGCCCTCTAAAATGTAGCTGGTGCATTCATAGCCCAAATAGCATGACACAGTACGCGTATGTACCCCATTCTGTGGTGAAAGTAGTTTTTGGCTTATCTTCTTAATAAACGTGAACCTAATTGTATCCACAAAAAATATCTAAAAAATTGTACAATCTGTGAACAGCTACTCTATCCAAGATTTGTTCCATAAATGACAAAGGAAAGTGGTCCTTCTTCATTCGTTCATTCAACTTTTGGTAGTCTACGCAAATGCAAATTTTATTGTTATTTTTCAAGATGACCGCAATTGGTGATATCCATTCGCTGAATGCAACAGGGTATATGAATCCCCCTTTGAATAACTTGGTCAATTCCATTTTGATTAACTTAGAGTGGACTAGATTTTTCCACTTGAGCCTTTGACATATTGGTCTAACCCCTTCTTCCAAGCCTATATAATGCTAACAAATCTGTTGGATCAATCCCTTTTAGATCACTATATGACCATGCAAAGGCCTTGCTAAAATTCTTGAGTATCGATTTGATGCTTTCCCATACATCATGTGATACTCTAATCCAACACTCAAGAACTTTTCTTGGAAAACTTCCCACCTTTCCACATTATCTTCTCTTGAATATCCTTCACCTCTCAACATTGCTTTGATCGAAAAGTGCTCCCCGATCACACATGCATGGTTGGGCGGTAAATCTTTGGGTTTTAATACAAACCCTAAGCTTCACATTCTTCTTTTGTATGACAAACAAACGAGAAACCCATTCAGTGTGTTCAATCTCCTTATATCCTGCTGCTAACAATTCATCTATTTTTTCTTTGAATTTGGTCGAATATACATCATTATAAGTGTAAGGTCTTTGTTTAGAGGGTTTAGCATGAGGTTTCATGGGAATTTTATGGGAACGTATCAACGGACCAACTCCCTTCAAATCTTTGTAAGTCCAAGCAAATATGTCCCTATACTCGCATAGCAATCTTATGAGCTCTCATTCCTCCTCTATGGTCACATCTTTACCTATGTAGATGCATCTCTCTTCATCCCCTTCTAGGGATGCTAAAATTTTCTTTCTTTGTTCGTTTTTTTTCATATGCTACTCTGTCATGTGCCTCTCTCTTAGGAATTTGAATAGAAACATTTTCTCTTCCACTTCATACCTTTTAAAATGTTAAGGTAATTCAATATAGTCTTGTTGCTGATTTTCTTTCTCCATTTCACTGTTCTCCTTCTTAAGGTTTTTTGGGTATTCTTATATGGAGGATAGTTTTTTAGTTTTCTTGGAGTCTTCCATCTCGAGTTCTTCTAGATATTGTTCTTTTGAACTAATTTTAGGTTCCATTTCTATACCTTCATATTCATCTTTCCATTTATTTTCTATTATGTCTCATTCCTTTGCCTCTTAGAGCACTACCATGTATAAGATCGAGTCTTCTTCATCTATACATTTGTTCATGTTTAGCACTTCCTCATGCACACACACATCTAAGGCAACTAACATCTCCATCCATCTCTGTGGTTCAAAAGCTTCATCATAAAATATTTGAGGCATGAAGGATGGTTCTTCTACATATCTCTCTTCCTCTTGTCCTAATCACCAATGTTGTAACCTTTTATCCTCTCTCTAGCTAGGTTGCCTTATAAATTCATAGATGGGTATCTTTGTTCATCCATGATTGATCACTAGATCCAACACTATGGATTCATACATCATCCTCCTCTCTATGGATTATACTCCATTGAAGAGATGGAACATCCCTATATGAGAATTTTTGGAGATTTAGTTTAGTTGTTTCTCCTTGGTGTTGAAGATACATTGCATCTCATCCCCAATCATGATCCACCTTTAATTGTCGCATTAAAGGTCTTCCTAGAATCATCTCATAATTACCTGCCTTAATAAATTGGCATATGGCTAAGGTATGTTCAAATTCCACACCACATGTGTTCAAAATTATACTTTCTAGGAGTCTTAATGGGCATTCTACATGACCATCTACTACTTGCAATTTCATTCATGTTGGTTTCAATGTTGGTTTTCACCATTTATCCCAAATCTCTTTGGTGGCTATTCCTACTCCAACACCAATGTCTAATATTGATTTGGTCATATATCCTCTAAAGGTAATTGGGAGATGTATTTCCTTTGTCACCTTCATTGAAATCTCCAACTTTATCCACAAGTTTTTTTATTATTGGTGTTCCTTCAAACTTCTCTTCTTGATTTGATGTGCTTTGTTCCTTCAAGTTCAAATGATTGGCCAATTGCTTCCATAGATGGGGCTTTACTTGAAAAAGCTCTTCTAAGGTTATTGAAAAATGCACTTTAGCTTTTTTTTATTCATGTAGAGTGGTAGACATCGTCAGATGTTCTTTTCTTGTAACATCTAATCGTAAGAGCATGAAAGAAATCTGACTTTTGTTCATATTCACCCATATAACTTGGAAGTGTAGTCAAGCTTATGGCTTCATCCCTATTCTGATCTTGATTGGACATATTCTTAGATTTTACTTCCTACTTCATCATAGGTTGAATCATGGAAACATTTAGATCTATGAAGGGAGGGATTTCATCATCCATTTTCCTCCACCTCTCTTCTTGAACTCCAGCCCTCAAGTCATGTGGCCAAGTAGCTTCTAGTTTAGGAATCTTAAAATCTATATCTACGGTCTCCAACCCTAATTTTTCTTCAATTTCCTTAGTTGATTCTAGTTCTTTTTGTTTTGGCTTGAACTTTTTCAAATGTCTTTGGAATGTCTCTTATTAGATTCTCCATTCACAAAGGTTTGGTGTTGCTTGTTCTAGTATAGTTCGAGAAATTTTGATTAGTTTCTTACATATTTCTAACCTTTCCTTTTCCATATCTCCTCTTGGGTAACTATGGTCATGTTGCTTTAGACTAGATCCTATCTCTATTCTAGACTGATAAGTCTTTACCACATTAGTAATTCTTTAGGCATATGATCCGCTAGATTTGATCCTGCTTGTTCCATCATTTGTTCTTCCTTCAACACATTGATGTTTTTTTTGTTGGACTATTTAGCTTAGATTCAATATTTTGTAAATATTTCTCTTCTCCTTTAGCCAAATTCTTAATCCACTTGCTCTTTAATTTCTCTCATCTAGATTTCCATTTTAGAACTTTCTTTCTCCTTGAGGTATCTGATGGTTTTTTTGAGTCTTCTACCACTTGAGGTAAAGATTTCTATCTCATTTTCACTCTTGGGACTATCCATTCTTTGGTTTTCTAGGTTTTCCTTAGCTTTGCCTCTTGTAATGTCTTTTAATGGTACTATGTATTCATTATCATTTCCTAAAGAATATTACTTTGATAACAATTATTTGACTGGAGGATGCTGATTTAGTAGGGTTTTTGGGGTAGTCCTTAAACAAGTGTTCTTTCCCATAGTCACTGCAATACCCTTCCCCAACCCTCTGAGGTGGTGGGTGGTAAGGCATTCTGCAATCACTAATGAAATGATCTCATCCACATCTATAACACAATCCTCTAGTTGTAGGTGGTCTACCTATAGGTCCACCTAGATCTTGAGCCCTAGGTGCTACATACATTAAAATGGTGTATTTCAACCCATAAGAGTTTCCATAGCCATCTTGATCATAAGAAAATTCATACTCTATTGAGATTTTAAAGAACTATCCTGTCTCCTATAATAGAGTCATCATTGATGGCTCGAATAAATGTAGATCTTTGACCTGTGCTTCCTTTATCTCTTGAAGCAATGAGCTTTCTAGAATTATAAAGCTCATTTGATACATTATCCGTGATAATGCATCAACAACTATATTCTCTTTAGCTCTTCTATGTAGGATTTCCATATGAAACTCCTGCATGAGCTTAGCCCAACAAGCCTCACTACCTTGAAGATCTGGCCGACTAGAAAAATACCTAAGTTTATGGTGATCTATGTATACCTTAAAGTATGCACCATCAAGATAGTGTCTCTAGACTTTAAGTGAATACACCACTGGATACAACTCCTGTTCATGCACTGACCTGCCATCTTGGCTCAAAATTGCCTCTATGGCTTATGCCACTAGCATCTACCTCTAACTCAAAGGGTTTCTATGGATCTACCACTTTGAGTATAGGAGCCTTTGAAACAGCTTGTTTTAGAGTATCAAAACTATCAGTGCCTGACACTCTGATCCTTGTGGATCAGTTGGATTGATCCCTATGGATTAATGTTTGACATTAAAACTATCTTGCTGCTCTTACTTCCATGCAAAGGAACTTTACCTTGAAGCATGTTCATCATAGTTTTTTCTATCGACGAATAAGAAGAGATGTGTTTGTGATAAAAAACCAGAAAATCCTCGTAATGATTGTAACTGACCCTCATCTTGAGGACTAGGCCAAGATAATATAGCTGAAACCTTCTTGGGATCATTTGAACCCCATCGACTGATACCACATGCCCTAGATACTCTAACCTCAGAAGAAACAACTGAGGCTTCTTTGAATAGTAACTGAGTCTTATCCTGATCTCTTACTCTAATATAACGGTAGCCACTTGTAAAATCTATTTTACTAAATATAATGGCCCCACCTAGAGTATCTAAAAGATCATCAATCTTGGGCATATAATATATCTATCTGATAGTAATCTTGTTGAGTGCTCGATAGTTGATGCACATCCTATAAGATTTGTCTTGCTTCTTTACTAGAAGAACTCGTGCTACAAAAGGGTGAATAGCTAGGTCTAATCAGCCCTTTTCTATAATTCTTTCAAGGATAACTCACTTTCACTGAAAGTACTAAAGCATTCCAACTAGAGTCTCCATGACTGCATGAATCCATCATACTACATGAAGAATGCACAAAGTAAAGAAAATAAATAAACTTACAATCAATTTTAAGCAACTTGGTAGCATTTACTAATCGTGTCTCTTGGAGATCTGATTCTCAATGGATCAGTAGCTGCCTTTCCTCATGCTCAAACTTGATCACTTTACTTATTCATTATTTATGATGCGCTACAAATAGAGATATCAAACTTGCTTCTCAACTTGTCTTCCATTTGGAACTAACTTACTTGTAGACCTTGCATTGTTGTATAATCACTCCTTGTTGGAGCACAACCTTGCCTTGTCTAGTAAATGCAAACTTTTTGTTGTTGTGTAATCACTCTTTACTCAGAATCTTGACCATAACCTTGCTTTGTCTACTTATTGTAAACCGCATCTTGTTATAACCTTGTCCCACTCCCTGCTAGGGACTTAAACTATAGCCTTATCTTGTTTACTCTTTGCAAACCTTGCCTTTTTGTATATCTTGGCCACTCTTGAGTATCTGACCCACATACTTTCCTTGTTTGCTCTCTGCAAAACCTTGCCTTTATGTGCTTGGATTTCTAACTCCCCTTTGTGGGGATTGTGTCCAAAACCATCTCATGAAGGTTCAAGTGTTTCATTATGGCTTGAAGATTTAGGCTTCTTCAAATTATGGGATTCGGCCTTAAACTTGGGATGTCAAAGGCTTCGTCCATAGTGGTGTGAGGTTATGGGACACAATCGTGTTGTTGTAAGGGCGTGTCTCCCTCTTGTTCACATTTCCATGCAAAGATCACTTTATGTTTCATCTCCTTTGCCTTGTTAGCTAGTGTGCTTCTCACTTCTTCAAGCACTTTCTTATAAATCATCCTAATGTTTTTTCAAGTATAAGTTCGGTGGGAGGCCTCGAGGTCGACACACTCATCTGGAGCTGGAGGATCATGCAAGTACGTGAAGTTGATTGGGGAAATAATTCCTTTTCTATTCCCTCCTTTCTCCTCGTATCACCCACCTTTGTAAGAATATCTTGCAACCTATGAATCATAGACATAGCATTTGTGAGAAACCTGTCAGGATGTACGATTCTCTATTTTTTCACATGCATGGGTCGTCCATTTGGTTTTTTGATACTCCATGCACTTTATGTTTGTGTAAAGCAACATATGCTTATTTATCCTTCTATATGTGCAAACATGCCACTGTTCTATGCATCTCTAAGTTGCTCACAAGTTTTGAAGACCTCTTTTAGGGACCGAGCTTCGAGAAGTTACCCTTGGGGATGTGGTTTTCTTACCGCCCTTGTAGAATTATGTCCAAAGAAACCCGTGAGAGCTCAAGTGCTACCACCAAGAGCATGCGTTTTGGTGTGAAGGATAACATCTACTCACTAGATCACGGGGAATGTATTTACATAGGCGTAGGTTTTTTTCTGGAGAGCCTAGGAGGAGACTTGTAAATCTTATGCATTTCGTTGCTCTTTATCTACTCTTGTGAGCTCTATTCATTTCATGCTTGGGTTTGTGTCTAGCTGCATGATGGGATTTCATGTCATATACATCCGTTTGGGTTAAGTGATCTCATATCATATGCATCCATCGACCTAAGAAAGCATTATTTGCTCATATATTTGGTTCTCTAGGGAGTTCATTATAGAGGCCTAAAAAAGAACTAAGTGCTAATAATTTAGGAGATCATTGCACCACCATGCATTAGGGCATCTTAGCTGCACATAATCTCTCATGTTTAAAGCTTGCATTGGTTAAAGCTTTTCCAAGCTTCCATGAGAGCTCAAATCATCTCCTCATCGATTGGCAGGCTAAGATCTTCCCAAGCTCTTTGGATTTCATTAATAAAGAGATCCTAGAGTATTTTGAAACTTATTCTAAAAAATGTTACATCTTTGGGAGCACTACATTCCATGATGCTCTATCTTTGAAGAATTTGGCACTTTGTAATTTGAGCCTCTCCTTTTACCTCTTTAATTTCATGTGAAAAATTGTTGATAAGCTAGGAAACATGCTTCTTTGCACTTCATGGTTAGGTTAAGACCCATTTCTTTGTTATTCACTACAACATATCAGGGGTATATCGAGGCTTCTACCGAGGCAAATGCATGGGTGCCATTTTCCCCGACATCGATGTAAGCTTCACCATAGGCATGGGTATCAAAGTGCTAATATAAAGGTTGATATAAGCACGGGTATAAGCATCAGTATAAGCATTAGTATAAGCATCGGTATAAGCATCGGTATAATCATCGATAATCCTCTGGGCATAAGCACTAGTATGTGCATCAATATGCAACAAGGCATACCGACGCGCATACCAGCACCTATACCAACCAACATATCAACAAAATTTTTTTTTGCCAGAGTGTGTTGTTTCTTGTTGTAGCAAAAGACAATACACTCTACCAAACGAAAAATCGAGTACATGTGACATGTACTCTAGTGACAACCAAAACATGATTTGATAAAGAAAAATACTATTAGACACAAAGGAGATGTGCAAAATGAACCATGAACCATGTACAAAAGAGATATATATTCTAGAAATGAAGCATGTAATAAATGTGTGGAAAATTACTGTCACATATGAGCGAAATACAAAATGTGGCGATGAACTTTCATATAGGAACCAAATATAAAATTATGGCATACCACTATCGTATATGAGCCAAATACAAAATTATGGCACACCACTGCCATACACATGCCTAGAGGGATCAACACATCTATATCTGTAGTCTTGCAACAAAGAACGTTCATGAAATGGGAAAAATTGATATGATATTTACAAACAACAACTAAGAACACGAAACATAGTTTATAAGCTCACCTGATTGACGCAGGTGCTCCCATGAAAGGATTGCACTCCATCCCACCAAGTCCTCCAATGGTGCAACCAATTCATGATGATATGCATAATCCTCCTTGATTCGTATGGGAGGATGACCCACTGCCAACTCCTGCAAAAATTATGCAAAACATTAAATGGAGATACGTGACATGTTTAACACAACCAAACCAAATAATCAAAATGATGCTTACAAACTCATGACACATAGTGTCATATCCGTTGCTACCAAAATGTGATAGTCCGATCGTATCTAAACATGTGGTCATTGCATCTCGCTGTTGGCGATATGGGTTAGGAGTCTACTACTGCTCATCGTGAATCATATCCCACTCCTCAACATCTAACCATACAAGCTTTGATAAGCCTACTTTGAAAGCATCACGAGCCTAGGATTGTCGATGGGACACAACCTCACATGCCATGTGATGAATCCACTCTGAACTGACAATAGGATGCCCATGTGCAGACTGGTACTCCTGATAAGTCATCTCTATGATATAACTTTTACGATCTTTATCCTGTTCACTCCATTCCAACATGCTAGAGTGTCCAAACTGTATGGAGCAAAGCTGTTGTATGCCTTGATGCGTGGCTTTTCTGGCCGCATCCATTACTCAAGCTCCATCACGTATACTATACACCTTGGATTCATCATGATGATGAGCATCCCAAGGTGTACGTGTTGTATCACATGGTGTACCACGTGGCGTACCTACATTTGAGGTACTTGCTCTAGGAGTAGAAGTGGAAGACAATGTCCATCACACTACCTCCACTGTACATCGACTTCTGGAACCTCCTCCTCTAGAGTGTGATCTTGAGTGACGAGATGAGCCAGCATCTATATCGTGTTCAGGTGTCAAACATATACGTTGACTACTAGAGCCACGAGGGGATGGTTGAGAAGGTAATCATGGTGGATTCATAAAGCCAAGAAACGTATCTCCAATGGGAGTAGCCCAGCCCATGGTAGTGACACCGGCAGGAGTGATGCCGAGGGGAGTGAGACTGAGAGAGGTGAGGTTGGTATGAATGAGGCCAAGGAGAGTGCTACCATGAGCGATCTAGTACTATGACACGATGACCATATATGCGGGAGGTACCTAAGATAAAAACTCCAAGAACTACTTCTCTCTAATGGAATGTGGAGTGACTGGAGGACTGCCTCCTATGGTGCTATGCACCAAAAGAACTCAGATAATTATCATACAATAAGAATCGTAATATAGAGAAATAGTAGTGTACAAAAGAACATAGAAAAAAAAATAAACACAAATAAGTACATACAAACTCAAAAGAAATCCTATGTTCTAGCATCCTCTTGAAGATCTAATGCACAGAGGATATCTATCTCTACATTGGCCACTTCTAGATCTCTTGGTATGCTAGCTCCTTCTTGATCATCATTCTCGAACAACATGTTTTCTATTACTTCATCATGTATCTCATCTTCTTCAAAGGCCTAAGAAAACCACTCTTATCCTGCCTCAGTGTTGCATTTCTTCTAGAGGTTACTACTTTGAATCATTGCATAGCAAAAGGAAAGTAATCGAAATCCTTGAAGGATAGCTTCAAGATATCTTGGATCACTCCACAGTAATTCAGCAAGCCTTCTTGAGCATTGTCGTCTCTTGCACTAGCTGTACTTTTTTCGAAAAATTTCACCATCACCTCACTATCAAAAGTAGACATATTTTCATTGATTTGTGCGATCTGAAAGTTTCTTTCATGAGAATATAGTGCAACGTATTTAGAATAATCCCAATCATGCCCCTTTGTGAGTTCCTCCTCTTCTTTAGAGATATCTTCACCCATTGCCTTTGCTTCTAAAACCATTGTATCTAGGCATCTGCTCATTGGAGAGGGTGAAAGAGGTTGAAGACTTTATGAAAGAGGCAGAAACTGAGTTGAATGATTCTTTTGAAACTCAACTCTTTCCTTTGCATTTGTCTCTTTAGCAAGCTCATACTTCTCTATCCACTTCTACATTGGCTCAGAGTTAATGATTCAAAACTTCATTGCCTTCTCTCTAAAAGCTACATCCATTCTTCTTTGCATCCCTTTACCTTGAAGTTCATCACCTACGAGACAAACATCTTCACCATCACTCCATAAGTGAGGCATTTCGAGATCCGACATGCATAGAAACTCTATTATGAATACAAGAAGACTATTGTACGAGCCATCCCTCTGTCATGTTGCCCTCTGGATGTGCTTTCTAATGAGCAAACCCTTTTAATGTCATCATGAAGTGTTCTAAGAAGAACATCCATCAACTATGGATA
This sequence comes from Ceratopteris richardii, assembly GCA_020310875.1. Classification (NCBI taxonomy): domain Eukaryota; kingdom Viridiplantae; phylum Streptophyta; class Polypodiopsida; order Polypodiales; family Pteridaceae; genus Ceratopteris; species Ceratopteris richardii. The sequence goes on along the minus strand of CM035439.1, from coordinate 103,907,596 downwards.
GTTCTTGCTTTTGCAACTTCATCAACCACATGAACTAGTAAATGAAGCTGAATTGTGATAATACTTGTGGGAAAGTATTTCTCTATCATATAGACAACCTCTATAGCATTGAGTTTCACACTCTCTATGCTATCTCTCTTTATCTCTTTAGAAGAGATCCATCATACCAAGGAACTGATTTTGTAAATGGTTGTTCACACGACCTCCAAAAGGCAATCTTTTCAAGCTACAAAGAGCACAAACTATAAACACTTGTGCCAATCATGAGACTTGAGCCCTACGAGATCTTTGTTTCGTGTTAAGGTAGTCTTTAGATACCTCATGCACCTAGTAGATGTTTGAAGTTTGAAATCACTGTCTTCACGTATTGCTCTTCCATCTTGCAAAGCACCCAAAAAGCTCTTGGTAGCAACACTATTCCATTGGGATTAGTAATTGCCCTATTTCCTATTTTCTATATTTATATGAATACTAAACCTAAAAATCTAATTTTTGTATATTTAATTATATCAATTTAATAAAAAACTATAAATTCATATTTCTATATACCTAATTTTTTTTCTTTTATATATTTAATTTAATTTAAAAATCTAAAAACCCTATTTTTTATATATTTGATTATAAATATTTAAAAAACCCTAAAACCCTAATCCTAACGACCTAGACCTAAAACATGTATATATGTGTATGCATATGTACATTTATATGTATGTGTATTATATATTTAATTTATATAACTAAAACACTAGCTATTTTCATATTTATTTATCTAATGTTTTTCTTAATTTTCTTTTGAAATTACAATACGCTTAAACCTTTTTTATATATATTTGATTATATATATATATATATCTCGAAACCCTGATCGTAATGGCCTAGATCTAAAACATGTATATGTGTGTATGCATGTGTATATATATGTGTGTGTATGTGTATTATATATTTCATTATATATATTTAATTTATATAATTAAAGCACTAGCTCTTTTCATATTTATTTATCTAATTTTTTTCTTATATATATTTAACTTAATTAAAATACCTTTAAACCCTATTTTTAATATATTGTTTTTATATATTTGATTATATATTGTACTTTTTTCCTAGTTTTTATAAATATATGATTATATATGTTAATATTAAACCTAAAACTCTATTTTTAATATATTCAATTTAATAAAAACCCTAAAATACTATTTTTATATATTTAATCTATATAATTAAAACACTATCTCTTTTCATATTTATTCATCTATACTGAAAACCTATTTTAATATATACTCAATTATATATTCTAATTTCTTTTCTTATTTTTTTCTCTTATATATATTTAATTTAACTAAAATACCCTAAAGCCCTATTTTTTCTATTTTTGATTATATATATGTAAAAAACCTATAAGCCTAATGTTGGGTGTGTGTAGGAGTGTGAGAGACACACAAGAAGCACACACAAGGAGCACAAACGAAGCAAGACACACGAAGAAGATGATGGCTAGAATAGCTCTCTCTATTGATCGATGTACTGAACTGAAGTAAGAGCTGAATGATATCCCTAAGTACAAAGTACCACCACATATGAGAGTATCAAGTATGTGGTAACATGGGGAAAAAGCCTCTAGCCAGCACTAGAGTAAAAAGTGCCCATGTATAGGGAAAAGGTTCACATCAAAGCTACTCGAGGAACATATAAGTGAGGTAATTTGATGGCAATGCACCACGCTGCATTCTCCTTCTCGAGAGCTCCACGAGGATATGCTCGGAGTAGAACCCCGAGCTCCTGACGCCGCACACAGTACTCCGCACAGAGGTTGTAGAATACGCAAAAAACACAGTACACAGGGAGCATGAAGACAGACTTCTTAGGTCTTACAAATGCGGTCAAACTTACAGTCTGTGACTGACCAGGCCACTATATGTTTTATTAAAGAACATATACAAAGAAGTGTCCGGTGGCCATTTGGCCTTTCACATGGACACTAACGGTAACAATCTCCCACTAAAGGCCAATATGGCCAGAGTAACTATGGGAGAAAAAAGAAAGAATGATAAAGAATACCTGAGTGTAAGTATACAAACTATACCTCCCACCTGATGGGCATGTTACACAGTATACAAGTGACTGTGTAAGATCAAGAATCAAGTAACCCCCATCAAGTGACAACAGTGTCGAAAGCTATCCTGTGGTAGAGCTTTAGTCAAAGCATCTGCAGCATTATCTCGAGTGTGAACCTTCTCAAGAATAATGCTCTCAGTGGCTAAGCAATCTCTAATGAAGTGATACCTCACCTCAATGTGCTTGGTCTTTGCATGATAGACCAGATTCTTAGCCAAAGCAATGGCACTCTGACTATCACTGAGCAAGTGAGGTACATGCTGAGGAAAACCCATATCACAAGCAAGACGAGAAAGCCACAATGCTTCATTACATGCCTCACTTGCTGCAACATACTCTGCTTTTGTGTTGGAAACAGCTGTACATTCTTGAAGACGAGATCTCCAAGAGATAGCACCTCCAGCAAAATGAAAAATGTACCCTCATGTAGACTTACGATTTTCTACACAACCAGCATAGTCAGAATCTCTGTAACCAATAATGGATGCTTTCCCTCTACCTAAGCATAGACACTTGTCCTTAGTGCCACTCAGATATCTCAAAATTATTTTGACCGCTTCCCAATGTTTCTTGCCAGGATTAGACATATATCTGCTTACAACTCCCACTGCAAATGCAATGTCTGGTCTCGTAGCTACCATAGCATACATGAGACTACCAACAGCAGACTGATAGGGAATTTTGGTCATGAATTCCTTTTCCTCATCTGATTTGGGGCAGTCATCCTTGCTCAATTTCACATATGTGGGTAAAGGTGTACTCAATGCCTTTCCACCCTGCATATTGAATCGGTGAAGTACTTTGGATATGTACTCACTTTGAGACAATTATATGCATCTTTTACTCCTATCACGAGTAATGCGCATGCCAAGAATATGTTTGGCATCCCCCAAATCCTTCATATCAAATGTCTGACTCAACTTCTTTTTGAGAATTGACAAATCATAAGAGGACTTCCCAGCAATCAACATATCATCAACGTAAAGTATCAAGCATATCAAGCTACCATCAGAACATCTCTTTGTGTAGAGACAATGATCCTCATTGCTCCGAGAATAGCCTCGGGACTTCATAAAAGCATCAAACTTTTGGTACCATTGTCTAGGAGACTGTTTAAGTCCATACAAGCTCTTCTTGAGCTTACAAACTAGACTTTCCTTGCCATGAACTACATAACCCTCTGGTTGTTGCATATACATCTCATCTGTAAGATCTCCATGCAAGAAAGATGTTTTCACATCCATTTGGACTAGCTCTAAGTCCTCCATTGCAACGAATCCAAGCAACATGCGCAAAGTAGTCATCTTGACCACTGGAGAGAAGATTTCCTCAAAATCAACACCATGTTGTTGCTTAAAACCCTTTGCAACAAGTCGTGCTTTATATTTTGGAGAAGCACTATCTGATGTGAATTTTAGCTTATATACCCATTTACATGGTAAAGCTTTCCTGCCCTTTGGCAAAGGTACTAAGTCCCAAGTACCATTCTTGTGAATAGAATCCAACTCACTCTTCATGGCACGCTCCCACTTGACATGATCCTCTGTCTGCATAGACTCTTTGTAGCAAGAGGGCTCACCGGCATCTGTTAGCATAACAAAATCTAAACCTGGAACATATCTATCAGGTGGATATGAGACACGTGCAGAACGTCTCAATGGTTGTTGAACAAGAACATGTGCAGACTGATCTGAATGGACATTCTCTTGAACATCCCTATGTGCAGCATTTTTATGCATGCTAACTGGAGGACTAGTATCCTTAAACACCACTCTTCTCACTTCAACCTCCTTAATCGGCTGTTTATGCATCTTAGACTCATTAAAAATGACATCACTACTTCTGATCACTGACCGTGTTTCAGGATCCCATAAGCGATATCCAAATTGTCCTTCTCGACCATATCCAAGAAAAATGCATTTCTTTGACTTATGGTCCAACTTCTGTCTAAGATTCTTGGGTATATGAACATATGCTTCACACCCAAAAACTCAAAGATGATCATAATATGGTGGTTTCCCTGTCCATAACTCTTGTGCCACTTTCAGACCTTTGGCAGTACTAGCTGAAAGGTTAATCACATGAACTGCAGTCAATACTGCTTCTGCCCAAAAACCTTGTGAGAGGTTTGCATGATGCAACATAGAGAATACTCTATCTTGAATAGTTCTATTCATCCTCTTAGCTACACCATTCTGTACTGGGGTATAAGGAGCTGTAAACTCTCTACGAATCCCTCTACACTAACAGAAAAGGCTGAATTCATGTGAAATATACTCACCCCCATTATGTGAACGTAAAGCCTTAAGCTTAGTTCCTTTTTCAGTCTCAACTGAAGCAAGCCATTTTCTGAAAGTAGGGAATACATCATCCTTCGATTTGATAGGATATACCCAGACTTTTCTAGTAGCATCATCTATGAAAGTGACAAAGTAAAGAGAACCACCTAAGGACCTAGTGGGCATAGGACCACACACATCTGTATGAACAAGATCTAAAGGCTGAATTGAAGAGTCAATGTGCGTTTTATGCACATTTCTGGTTTGCTTTCCATATTGACAATGCTCACAAAATGAAAAATCAGAGAAAGATAACACAGGTAAGTAGCCAGAATGAGAAAGATTTTCCATTCCACTACGAGATATATGGCCCAAACGACCATGCCAAATACAAGCCATAGGTTGTCCAGTAATAGCTAACAAGTGTTCTTTCTGTGATACAAATAAAGGGTAAAGTGAGCCAACTTTTCTTCCTTTTGCAATAACCATATTGCCCTTTGATATACGAAAGGATTGAGCATAGAAGACCACCTTGTAACCAAGGTCATCAAGTTGACCAACTGACATCAAACTGCGTGATAACTGAGGTACATGGCGTACATTATGCATAGTAAATTTTGAACCGTCAATGAACTGCACAACCACATCTCCAATCCCCACAACATCACACTGGTAAGAGTCACCAAGTCTCACGGTACCAAGAGACTTTGTTGCATAATTAGAGAACCATTCTCTATGTGGTGTCACATGGAAAGAAGCACCAGAATCTAGCAGCCAGGTGTGGGAAAGAGAATCAGCCATAAGTGCCTCAGATGGCAAGGTACTATCAAGTGTCAACACATCAGCATCATCAGAAATAGCATTAATTTCTTCAATCTTCACACTCGAAGTAGATGGTGCAGGTAACTGTTTAACATGCCCATCAACATTCTGTCCTTTACCTTTAGCATTCTTTAATGCATAACAGTCTTTCTTCATGTGTCCTTTCTTATGAAAATAATGGCATTCAATATCCCTCTTCCTTGATTTACTTCTGCTCTTATTCCGTTGACCATTCTTTTCCTTGTTCTTGCTCCTGCCACGTTGTTGATTCTTTCCTTGGTAAGAATCACGAACATTATATGCATCTCCACTCTGAGTTCCAACCATAGATTTTCTACAAATCTCCTCACTCAAGAGTGCTCCACAGATGTCATCATAGATGAGTTTACCACCTGGTGCACTATTGCTAATAGCTGTGCAAAATGTATCCCATGATGATGGCATGGTGCATAACAGCAATACTGCTTTCATTTCATTGTCCATATCCATTTTCTGAGCTTGTAACTGGGAGAATATGGCATCAAACTCATTTAGATGAGCAACAACACTATCTGTGTCCTTCATACGAAGGTCGTATAATTTTCTCATCAGATATACTTTATTTGATGCCATCTCTTTTTCATATGTATTGCATAACTTCTTCCAAAGCTCCTCTGCACTTTCACAGTCTAATACTGTAAGGAAGGCTAGCACTAGACCCTGATCCACCGGATGTGCCTGAGACCTCTGATGCCATGATCGTAGAGAACTGAATAGAATGATAATGGAGCTAGAAGAGTCCAAACACCAACAAATAAGTGTATCAAGAAGTAAATCGACCACTATATAGTTGACTAAACCAGAAATCTGGAAAAATTTTGCCAGAGTATCCTCTGCAAAATTAGCATATGACCAGTGTCAAAGTATCATAAAACTGCAAGTACGGAGATGTCTACCTGCATAGTGAATCACTGACTCCACTGCATATAATCAGTTACCCAATAGAAGCCAACTAGGCTTATCGAGCACCTATGAACAACTATCATACATCTCCTATGGCGAGGCTGGGTAAGTCTTCCACCTGCATCACTGAAGAGACCCCGACATCTGGGTGTCTCCCAGTTAAGAAAACCTCACCACGACCCTCTTTATCAAACGTAAAAGGCTTTATGCAAAGAACGTAACCGCTATATCAATGCCCACATGGACGTACATAAGCGGTATCCACAGAAGCGTACATGGTGTGTATGTGCTCAATATATGCAGTAAAATGACACTAAAAGGCTGAATATAGAGCCCAAAAAACTAGCCAATAACACCTGCAAGTGTCTGTCAACTCTGATGTTTTAGGCTTTAAAAACCTGCATAAATTTGCAGGGATTGCTCCCACCAAAACTGAAAACCCCTCGAGAAACCTGTAGTTTTACGAGTGTGGCTGAAAATACAGCCCCAAAGGTTGATATTTATTGTCTGAGAAGTACAAGAAACACTCTTCTTGATGTTCTTGGACCTGTGTGAAGAGAACTACGTGTGAAAGTACTCCAAAATGGCTCCAAAAACACCCCAAAATTGCTTTAGAAATAGGCTTTAAAAGCAAAAATGAAGCTTTGAGGGACCAAAACTTGTTCAAGGTAATGTCAACCTTAGTCTTTCCCCTTCTTCAAACACCAGAAGAGTGTAGCTTAGTGGCAAGAGATTGCCATGGTTAAGCGAGCTCTGGGGGGAACAGTACTGGGATGGGTGACCTCCCGGGAAGTACCGGGAACCTCTATATTCCTTGATCGTTGAGGTCCTCCCTCGCGCGCAGCCAACGGCGCCAACGGTGACTTCGGTGACTCGGATGACAAGGTATGCCAAGGTCTATGCCTTGGTCGCCGCCTTGGTCGTAAGCCTTGGAGAAAGCCTGGGAGGGGGTGAACCTGGCTCTGACACCAGTGAAGTAATTTGATGGCAATGCACCGCACTGCATTCTCCTTCTCGAGAGCTCCACGAGGATATGCTCGGAGTAGAACCCCAAGCTCCTGACACCGCACACAGTACTCCGCACAGAGGTTGTAGAATACGCAGAAAACACAGTACACAGGGAGCACGAAGACAGACTTCTTAGGTCTTACAAATGCGGTCGAACTTACAGTCTGTGACTGACCAGGCCACTATATGTTTTATTAAAGAACATATACAAAGAAGTGTCCGGTGGCCATTTGGCCTTTCACATGGACACTAACGGTAACAATAAGTGTAACAAACCCCCCTGGAGCGAATGATGTGAACACATACAGGGAGTGACAGATCATCCCCCACAAGGTAATAAGCCTAAAGCTTTGCGAAAAGCTTCAAACTTTTCCCGTGGAAGAGCTTTGGTGAATATGTCTGCCACATTATGTAGGCACATATACCAAATCAATATCTCTTGCATGAAGGCGCTCGCTCATATAGTGATAATGCACCTCAATATGTTTGGTTCGTGCATGAAACACTGGGTTTCGTGCAACAGCCAAAGCACTCTGACTATCTATGAGAATATGTGTAGCAGCATCAATCTCCATGCAAAGATCCATCGATAGGCGTCTCAGTCATATACACTCCACTGTAGCTGTGAAAACTGCCCTGTACTCAGCTTCACAACTTGATTTCGCCACTGTAGGTTGCTTCTTACTCAACCAAGATATGCATGAGTCTCCAAGGAAAAAGCAATTACCACTAGTGGACACACGATTATCATAACAACCAACCCAATCACTATCTGTAAAAGCATGCAAGCATGGCTGAACATCTCTGCCATAAAAGAGACCTAAGCTCAAAGTGCCTCGAAGATATCTAAACACACGTTTCACCGCTTGCCAATGCTTAGTGCCAGGGCTATGCATGAATCGACTCAACTGGGAAACTGCATACTGTATATCGGCCTTGTGTTGCATGCATATATAAGACATCCCACAGCTTGTTGATAAAGAGAAGTGTCGAATGCATCACTGGAATCCTCAACTGAGAACCTAAATCCTGTCTCAACTGGTGTGGAAACTGGCTTATAATCCTCAAAATCAAAATGCTGAAGTAGTTTTTCAACATACTTTGCTTGATGCATAACAATCCCCCCCTCAACGGATACAAACTGGATGCCAAGATAGTAGCTCAAAAGACCAAGATAAGTGACATCAAAAGTATGCTGCAAATCAGCCATAAGAATGTCAAGTTTTGCATCACATGACCCAGTCAAGAGTATGTCATCGACATAAAGAACAAGCACTATAAGATCAGCCCCATTTTTGCGTACATAGAGTGTGCTTTCAATCGGACGACATGTGAAGCCAAGAGCAATCAAGTGCTTATGTATTTTGTCATACCATGCACGTGGAGCTTGCTTGAGACCATACAAAGATTTATGCAAGCGACAAACCATATGCTCTTTCCCTTTCATAGAAAATCCAAGAGGTTGCTTCACATAGACCTCTTCTTGCAAATCTCCATTCAAGAAGGCTGTTTTTATGTCCAATTGATGCACTTTCCAACCTTGATGGGCAGCGAATGCAACCACGGTACGAATGGTAGTCATGCGTGAAGTAGGTGCAAAAGTTTCCTCATAGTCAATGCCATATTGTTGCGCATATCCTTTGGCAACCAATCTAGCTTTGTAGCGATCAATGCTACCATCAGATTTTCTCTTAATCTTGTAAACCCACTTTGTACCAATAGCATTCTTTCCTTTTGGCAATTCACATAACTCCCAAGTACCATTCCTATGTATGGAATCCATTTCTGATTGCATAGCACTCATCCATTGTGGATCGTCACATGCATCTTCAAAAGAAAGTGGCTCTTCATTACACGCTATAGCAATAAGAGAATAATCCACAAAATTACTTGATGCATGGTGAGAGCTTGATCTTGTTCTACCAAGTAAAGGTGCACTCAATTTGCTGTCCTGCAAAGTTTGTTTCAGCCACTTTGGCATAGATTGTGCACTCTTGATAGACATGCGTTCATTATGTAAAACATCGTCAATATGTACATCATGCATGGGCTGAATTTCATGCTCAGTTTCAGCCATATTTTGACACAAATATTCAGCCATATGTGGCTGGAAATTTCCAATAGTTTTGACAATTTTTGGCTGAATTTTTTCAGCCATGTTTGGCTGAAAATTATCTGCATTTTCAGCCCTATTTGGCTGGAATTTTTCAGCCCTTTGAACCTCAGTTGGATGGTCTACATGGACATAGTCAAGCGCACCATTTTGGAACAAAGGCATGAGTGTATCGAACACATCTTGTGAGCTAACTGTTGGCAGTTTTTTGCATTCAAGTAGAGGGAAAACTAAATTTTCAGCAAATACCACATCGTGACTCACAATAATTGTGTTCGTCAATGGATGGTACAACCGATATTCCTTACTTTCAGCACGATAACCAACAAATATGCATTTCTTTGCCTTGTCATCAAGTTTGTGACGTTGTTGTGATGGCACAAGAGCATATGCCAAACAACCAAACACACGCATATGACTAACCATATGCTTATGACCATTCCAAGCCTCATAAGGAGTGATGATTCTCAATGCTTTTGTAGGGGAGCGATTCAACACATAATTTGCACACATGACCGCTTCCATCCAAAACTTATGAGGAAGATGCTTTCCTTTAACCATACATCGTGCCATTTCAAGTAGAGTTCTATTTTTACGCTCGCCAACACCATTTTTTTGAGGTGTATATGGCACCGTACATTGGTGTGAAATACCTCTTTCACGAAGAAAAGCATTAAACTCATGTGACATGTACTCACCACCAGGATCCGTGCGTAGAGTCAAAAGCTTTTGTGAAGAAAAATTTTCAGCCATAGCTAAAAATGCTTTGAAGCAAGAAAATACCTCATTCTTTGCTTTCATAGGATACACCCATGTATGGCAAGTAGCATCATCAATGAAGGTAACAAAATATACATGCTTCCCAAAAGATGGAGTCTTGACCGGACCACATACATCACTATGAACAAGCTGCAATTTTCTTGTAGTGTGTGTGTGACTATCTTTTGGAAAAGAAGCACGATGCATTTTTCCAAGAATGCAACCTTCACATGCATGCTTTTCAATGGACTCAAGTGTAGGCAAGCCAATAACCATATCCTTCTTTTGCAAGTAGAGCAAACTATTGAAGTTCAAGTGACCAAAACGAGCATGCCAAAGCTCCATTTCAACCATGGAAGAAGTATGAGGAACTAAGGCATTCGAGGCAGCCCTCTTGTATGTATCCATGCGATACAAACCATTACATAATGTAACGGACATCATAATAACATTGCCATTGCTGAAATCATGAACCATACACTTATCATCAACAAAGTGTACATGAAGTCCAACTTTGGCAATCAACGGAACTGAAATTAAGTTCTTCTTGATATCGGGCACATACAATACATTTTTCAAGAGAATCACACCTCCATTTGCAGCCGTAAGCTCTATCTCTCCTACTCCAATGATAGGATAAGAGGCATTGTTTGCACACACCACATGTCCTCCTTTAGGTGCATCTTTCAAAGAGGCAAAAAATCTTTTGCATGATGTTATGTGCTTTGAAGCACCACTATCAAAGAACCAATACGAATCAGCCTCACTCACAGCCATACATTTAGAATGTAAAAAAGATCATAATGACATGTAACAACACATGCCCAAAAATCTTGAGCCATGTTAGCTTCATCATTCTTTGCATTTGCTGAATTTTCAGCAATAGACATGCCCGATTCCTTCTTCTTTTCATTGCGTTTAGCAAGCTTTCTACACTCATCAATAGTATGACCAGCCTTCCGGCAATATTTGCATCTCTTCTTCTTTTGCAAATCACTATCATTAGAGGAATGAGTGGAAGAGGAAGCTTGAGGCTTTGGTTTTGATGAACCCAAAGCTGAACCATACTTGCTTTTCCCCTTTTGTGAGATAGCAAGTGCTTGCGTTCCCTCAATCAAACCACTTCTATTCACTCTAGATTGCTCTTCTTGCAAAAGAAAAGACACAACCTCATCAATCGCATACATATTAGGATTTCCTTTTGCAACCAAACAGAGTGTAGTAGCAAAGCTTTGAAAAGATTCTGGTAATCCTTTCAACAATTTAGAAATGAGTGATGCATCCGGAATGATCTCATCTATGTTCTTTCAAGTCCTTGATGTGTGTCACATACACATCCACTAACTCATTTTCAACCATACATACATCATCAAGTTGCTTCCTCAAGTATGCAACACGTGCTTCATTACGCACGGCATACAAAGAAGCAAGAGTGTCCCATGCCTGTCGTGATGTAGAACATGACCGAATGTGTGGAACTATATGACACTTCACTGAAAGCGCAATCAAAGCATGAGCTTGAGCATCTTTTCCATCCCATCTAAGCTGCTCCTGTGTAGGTGGAGAAGGAGAAACCACTGTACTCAAAGAAGAAGCTCCATCTGTGATAGTAGACTATGAAGTAGAAGCACCTGCCGGTCTTCGATCTACATCTGCCACTATGTTCCAAAGTTGTTTTGCAACAAGAATGTGCTTCATCATGTAAGACCACATCCGATAGTTGGTCCCATCAAGCTTATCTTCAGCTTGAAGCATGCCAAACAAGTCATTGCTGCCTGCCATTTCACTAAGGAACAAGAATGTGACAAAATCTTCACTTCGACGAAAACTAAAATGAGTGCTGAAATTTCCCCTCACAAACTGTCACTCTGATGGTGATTATGACTGCACGAATGGCTTCGAAATGGGGGTAAAACCCCAGCGCACCTAGTGGAAATGTTTTCGGGCTGCTGAAATTCACAGTTCTATGCTTCGAAGTCGATTTGCACTGTTAAAGTGCATGCAGGCCGCGACGCGAAAAACCAAAACTCGAGAAGGAGTTGAACTTGCTCTGATACCACTATTGGGTGTGTGTATAAGTGCGAGAGACACACAAGAAGCACACACAAGGAGCACAAATGCAACAAGACACACGAAGAAGACGATGGCTGGAATAGCTCTCTCTATTGATCGATGTACTGAACTGAAGTAAGAGCTGAATGCTATCCCTAAGTACAAAGTACCACCACGTATGAGAGTATCAAGTATGTGGTAACATGGGGAAAAATCCTCTAGTTAGCACTAGAGTAAAAAGTGCCCATGTATAGGGAAAAGGTTCACATCAAAGCTACTCGAGAAACATATAAGTGTAACACCTAATCCTAAAGACCTAAACCTAAAACATGCATATGTGTGTATGCATTTGAATATATGTGTATGTGTATGCGTATTATGTGTGTATATGTGTATATGTGTGTAGGCATGTGTGAATAGCTTAAAAACACTAATCTTAAAGTCTTAAACCTAAAACATGTATATGTGTGTATGCATGTATATATACATGTATGTGAATATGTATTATGTGTGTATGCATGTGTAAAAAGCCTAAAACCCTAATCCTAGAGACCTAAACCTAAAACATGTATATGTGTGTATGCATGTGTATATGTGTGTACACATGTGCATATATATGTGTATGTGTATGTGTATGCATGTGTGTATGTAATATGTATGTGAGTGTGTGTGTATAGGTGTGAGTGTCTATGTATATATGTGTGTGTATGTATATGAGTGTGTATGTAGTACATGTGTGTATGCATGCATGCATATGCATCTCTCTATGTAATATGTTTATGAGTATGTAATACGCATGTGTGTATGTAATATAGGCCTGCGTGTTTGTAATATATGCATGTGTGTATTATTATTGTATGTGTATGTATGTGTGTACATATGTGTGTGAATGTATGTATGCATATGTTTATGTATGTATATGTGTATATATGTGTATCTATGTATGTGTGTACATGTATGTGTGTATAGATATGCATGTGTGTATGTATGTATGCATGCATATACATGAATATGTGTGTGTATGTATCTCAATCTCTCTCTCTTTCTCTCTCTTTATCTCTCTCTCTCTCTCTCTCTCTCTTTCTCTCTCTCTCTAATCTCTCTCTCTGTCTATTTCTAGTGAAGAACAAAACAATCATTCATTTACATCTATGTGTGTGTGTATGTATCTCTATCTTTTCTCTTTATCTCTCGCTCTCTCTCATTCTCTCTCTCTCTCTCCATTTCATCTATCTATCTCTATCTCTCTCTCTCTATCTTCACTCTCTCTCTCTCTATCTCTTGCTAGATCTCTCTCTCTCTCTCTCTCTCTCTCTCTCTCGCTCTCTCTCTCTCGCTCTCTCTCTCTCTGACTCTCTATCAATAGAGAACAAAACAATCTCTTACATTGATGTATCTTTTGGATCCCTGTCATCAAAGTCTGATCAATGTCATCTCTCATCAAATTCCAAAGAATCGAGGCCAAAGAACTCTTGCAAAACCAAAGATAAGAGAAATTATAAAACCAAAAACATAGAGAAAGAGAAAGGGTGAAAGAGTGTGCATCACTTAGCAAGATGCAAGATCTAGAGAGAGGAGAGAGTGTGTGTGTAGAGAGAGAGAGAGATTTTTGTGTGTGTTTGTGTGTGTGCACAAGACAATGTAGGTCACAATTCAGGTCACGAGCACAAGTTCAACAAAAGAACTACTCAGTTCAAAACACACACAAAATGTAGAATTTTAGCTCTCGGGTCTCGGTATGTTTTAAACATGTGCTGATATAAGCCTCGGTATGAGCTTCGATATTTTGTGGAAATTACCAATGGTCATTCCGATGCTTATATCGATGCCTATACCGATGCCTATACCAATGCCTATACCGGAGATCTTAATATATACTGACAAACAATTTAGAACAGTTCTACCGACCGTCAAGTTATCATTGGTTTGCTAAAGTGAGGCATTTCCAACAATCATATCAATTCCAAGGTATGAGTTTAGGTATGGACATCATCGGTATGCTTCTCATATGTTGTAGTGATTCAATTTTCCCCTAACTATGCTTAGAAGAAGCATATTAGACTCTAGTTGATCTCCTCTTTGGGGCTCTTATCTTTAGTATCCATGCAAAAGGCCAAATGGCCACCGGATACTTTTGTATATGTTCGTTAATAAAAACATATACTTAGATGGTTAGGCATATACTAGAAGTTAGATTGCTTCCATAATGCCTAGGAAATATGTGTTTGTGCTCTCTATGTATCGTGTGGTTTCTACATATTCGATAGGTTGTGTGTGGAATACTATGTGCAATGTCTAAAATCATGGTTTTCTACTATGAGGATATCATCATGGAGGTCTCGAAAAGGAGAATCCATTGTGGTGCATCATCATTGCAAAACTCCAATGGTATTAAAGCATTCTGATGCAAAAGTTTTATGGCTTTTGTGCGAGCAAAGTGAGCGCCCGCCCCCACCAAATGTTTTGTCTAAGGATTATGAATAAGGAAATGACCAAGGCATACACATTGGCATACCTTGTCATCCAAGCCACCAAAGTCACCATTGGTGCCATTGGTTGCACACGAGGGAGGATGTCCACGATCAAGGAAGATCCGGGTTCCTGGTACTTCTTGGGAGGTCAGCCATTATAGTCTTGTTCTCTAGAAAGCTAGCTTAACGAGCAATCTCTTGCCACTCAGTTACAATCCTGTGGTGTTTGAGGAAGGGCAAATACTAAGGTTTGGTTTACCTTGAACACATTTTGGGTCCTCAAAGCTTCATATTTGCTTTCAAAGTCTATCTTGAAGCATTTTTGGAGCGACTCCTAGAGCCATGTTGGAGTAGTTCCATGCATATTTCTCTTTATGCATGTTCAAGAACATCAAGAAGAGTGTCTGTTGTACTTCTATGACAATTAATATTGAGCTTTGGGGCTATTGTTTCAACCATACTAGTAATTATACAAGTTTCTTGAAAGGTTTTTAGTTGTGGTGGGAGAAAACACTCCACGTTTATGCAAGATTTTTGAGCCTAAACAATAGAGTTGAGAGACACTTTCACATGTTGGCTAGTTTTTGGGCCATAAATTTAGGCCTTTGAGTGCCATTTTATTGCATATACTAAGCACATACACACTATGCATGCTTTAGTGGATATCACTTATGTACATCCATGTGGTAATTGATATAGCGATTATATTTTTGCATAAAGCCTTTGGCATTGATAAATAGGATTGTGGTGAGGTTTGCTTAACTCCGAGACACCAAGATGTTAGATTTTCTTTGGTGATGCAAGTGGAAGACTTACCTTGCCTCACCTTAGGAGATGTATGCTAGTTGTTCATAGGTGCTCCATAATTCTAGTCGGCTTCTTTAGATTATGTTCTTATATGTAGTGGAGTCAATGACTTGTTGGTGCAAATGAGTCCAAGCATACATACTTGGACAATTAGCATTTATTTCATATAGTAACACATGACTATTCCCTTGCAAAAGTCAATTATTTTTATCCTCTTAAAAGTGGACTATTCCCATGTGGAGTTAGAAAGAATCCAATCTTGAATCAGTTGGTAGTTGATTGATGAGAAAGTAAGTCCTAAATTTTAGGACTCACTTTATGGTGAGAGCTTGAATTTGAATTCAAATGTTGGCTCAAACTCTAGCTATAAAAATGTATCAAAAACTTGTGTGGAATGTGAGCTTGATTGTGATATCAATTGAGAGGGATTTCTATGGTTAGTGAGCTCATTCTATAGCCACTTCACTCTCCTCACATTGTGCAATAACACATTGCCAATGGCATTGTATTTCTATGTGATTTAACACATATACATTCATCACATCTCTACTTCACTTCTCTGCTATGATCGTCTCAGAACAGTGATCTCAGAGCTTGTTCTCTATGTATAGATGATCATTTCATGCGATTTAAAATGCTATAGATTCAACTTACTGTCTAGTTTATAGATACAAAGTTTCATTGTCATTTCTTTTCTCAATCTCGAGATATCATCACATCTCTTCTCACTGATGTGCCGCATACTATAGCACCCCAAAAATGTTGGGCTAGTCTTCCAAATTGCTAAGCATCATTCTCAGTGTACAATTGATTTTTTTCATTGGAATAACTTGTGATTGGTATCTATCTATGTTAATTAGATACTCCCAAAAGGAACTCAGCTAATTGCTAGCAAGTTGAGAGCACTGTTCATTTTACTGAGCATGTGGAGAGACCAAAATAGCAAGTCTTAGCTCATACTTGAACTCTCAATTCATCTATTTTGATTCATTGATTAAAGCATCATGCTCCAAAGTATAGTATACTTTGGAGCATGATCCTTAAGGGAGTATTTGTGATTGTTGGGAAGCTTAAGGGGTCTAGTATACTCTCCACAACTTGTTCTTGGATGGCATAAAGCAAGATTTTGCAACGCCACTTTATCTCTCGAATATATCCACCATCTCCTCCAACATAACTCACTATGTAGGTTAATATGCTAGTACATGTCATTTAATTAGTTTGACACTGTTCATATGTTCAATTTACAAAGGAGACATTGGTAAAAGTTTTCTAGATTCTTGTTTTTCAACTATTCAATGGTAAATTTTACTCCTTTTCATACTTATTCATGTGGGCACATACATCCTCACATAATCCTTTTGGTTGGTCCGTTTGTTCATTAATAATTTTTTTGGGGAGAATTTTTCAAATGTTTCCCTAAATCTAACCCTTGGGCATGCATTTTGAGTCTTAGTGGTGCTTGGACTATTCTAGCTCCATTTTCATTCTATTCGGATCTCTATCATCATGGCATTAGAAATGTCAAGCACATCTAGTGGATCTGGGTCTACTTCCAATGGTTTTAGGAGGAGCTATAACTTGCAAGGCAAGGACCATTTTGAGATCTAAAAATTTGATGGCATAAACTTGCTCTATGGAAGAATCACATTAAAGATGTGCTCATTCAGAGGAGATAGTTGAAGCCAGTAAATGGAATCTCAAAGGAGCCTGTTGATATGGATGATATTTTGAGTTGGATGAGATGGTTAGGTCTATTATTTGATCACATCTATCAGAAAACATTTACTTTACAACATTGGACTATGAAAGTGCAGAGGAGCTTTGGAAGAAGTTACACAATAAATATAAAAAAGAAATGACATCAAATAAAGTGTATATGATAAGAAAGTTATATGATATTTGCATGAATGACATAGATAGCATTGCTTCCCATCTAAATGAGTTTGATAATATACTCTCTCAGTTAGAGGCTCATAAAATGGAGATGGATAATGAAATGAAAGCAATCTTATTGTTATGCACCTAGTCATCATCATAGGATACCTTTTGCACAACTATTAGCACTAGTGTACTTGGTGGTAAATTGGGCAATCATTATATATATGGAGAACTCTTGAATGATGAGATTCATAAAAACTCTATGTTTGGCACTCATAGTGGAGATGCATATAATGTTCATGATTCTTTCCAAGGAAAAAATTAACAACATGGTAGGAGCAAGACTAAGGAAAAGAATGGTCAAGAGAATAAGAGTAGAAGTAAATTAGGGAAGAGGGATATTAAATTCCATCATTTTCATAAGCATGGCCTTATGAAGAAGACTGCTATGCATTGAAGAACGCTAAAGGAAAAAAATTTGATGGGCTTGTTAAACACCTACACACACCATCTACTTCAACTATGAAGATTCAAGAAATTAATGCTATTTCTAATGATGCTGATAAGTTGACACTTGATAGATAATGGTTGTAGGTAGGAGATCAAGAAGATGTCGAGCGTATAGTGCAATAAATGTGTTGTAGTTGATGCTTTGCGTTGTCAGTCATCAACACTACCAAGCTAGAGAAATTCATCTTCATGCATTGGTGACATACCTATCTCATTGCTACATTGCATGTTTGCACTTCCTGTAGTGCATGCACATCTGGTCTAGTCCTTGTCAACAACACCATCTCCAAGTGAGCAATAGTAGCCATAGCTTTAGATAAAGAGCAATAGTAAATTATTGAATTCATCGCTATAGATCTTCAACAAGCATAGAGAAGCGGGAGATAGATTGTTTATGGATGATGAATGTTCACCGTAGGAGCAAGCTTCAAATGCTTGCAGCAATGTTAATTTTCTCCCCTCTAGGAGAACGACAATGGAGTGATGGCTACCAACAAAGTAGTTGTCTTGTCTATCACAGATTGAGAGCCTATTTATCATGGAGTGGAGCAAACCTTCAACTGCAGAGTAGAAAAGCCAAGCTCTCTATCCTAGAGCAAAAAGAGACCCATCTATCATGGAGTGAAGCAAACCACCTCTTGCGGTCAAACTGTCTTTCGTGGTGACAAACCATCTATCACGGTGTAGCAATCCATCTATCACAGACATGGGAGCCTGGGAAAACCATTTGTTGCATTCCCTATGGCATGTGGGCCCCATCCATCTTTCACCATCTATTGAGTTCCTTCAGTTTGTCACTTTAAGACTTTCTTGGGGTTTGTTGAAGAGATTTTGAATGCAAGAGAATTTTGAAAGAGGGGAAAGAAGGTTTTTTGGTCTTTTTTCTTTGTGTGCCACTTGCTCTTATTTGGACTTGTTGTGTGTTGGATGGAAAAGAAAATTTTTAAGAAAGATAGGAAGATTTTTTTCTTCTTTAGAGGGATAAAAGTTAGGAAGAGAAAAAATAAAAAAGAAAAAGAAGTTTTTTTGGTGTAATTGCCATCTATGAGGTAGAAAGATTAAAGGAAACTTAGGAGGGGCCACTAATTTTTGTTTCTTGGTGTTTTGAGAGTACTTTTGTTACCTGAATTTTTAACATAAGATGCAAATCTTATGTTAATCACCATCCAATGTCTTTGAAGTAACCCAAAATCTTCATGTAGAAGACAATCTTCAAATACATCATGTAGATGGCTGATCCACACCACCAAGCTATTGATGGCTAAGTCCTCTCCATAAGCAAGAGTGTGAGTGCACTCTTCTCCAAGTACTCCCTAGCTACTCAACATACTCCCAGAGTGCACCATGGCTGCCCCATGTATGCTAGAGCAACACCTCTAATGAGGGACCAAAAACTGGCATTTCCAATTGGTGTGTGATATCTAACAAAGTGACCCAAGACTCTCTTATATAGGTTTTAAAGTTCCATGCAAAAAAACGCACAAAAAAAGCTTTATTTTAATCTCATTCGCATTTTAAATTGCTTTTGCTTTATTTTAAGTGAATTTGCTTTATTTTTAAAGTTGCTTTTAGCTAACTTTAAAAATAGCTTCTTGACCTGCTTTTTCACACTTCTGACTACCTCATAAATGATATGACAACATTTTTATGATCTTCATGCCGAGAGCTATCATATGAGGTCAAAACCCTAAATCATTAGAAAATTAGGGTTAGGTATTTCTCCCAAATTTGATCTGTGATGACTGCATGTCATATCCATTGGAAAGCTCTCTACAAGCTCTACAAGATAGGCTCATAGACATTTTACCCATTTTTATGCCAAAAATGACTAAGTACCAAAATTAGGGTTTTTGCCCTAAATGGATTTTGGACTAATGTGACATTGTTTTCCAACAGAGTTATGGAGAGGCATTAATTTCATTGATGTATCAAAAAGCATCAATGAAAGATATATTACGGTTCATGGTATTGTGGCTTGGACTATTCATGATTTTCTAGGATATTGTGCTTGTTCATGTATTAACGTAATTTTTTTATTCGAAATGCACACAAATAAATGTGAGTTAATCTAAGTATATTGTTATCATTTTCATGATGCAATAATATCTATTACTGATCATAACTCTTGTCCATATTGTGATGATTGGTTGAGATCAATCTATAGTAAGAATCTCAACAAAAATATTTATCTTCGACATCGAGGATTCTTGCCTGACGATCATCCATTAAGATGTAAAATAGAAGTGATACATTTTAATGGAAAGCTTGAAATAGGTGAGTGTCCAAAACCAATGATGCCTATGGATTGGTATCAAAAATGGACAGATGGATCTCTAATAGATCCACAATGAGAAATCTTCAGATACTGAGAATGTGAAGAGAGGTAAAAGAAAATTGGCACTTGCAGAGAATATATCAATATGGTATTCTTTGAAGTATTTGAAAGATTTAAAAGTATGTCATCTTCTTGATCCTATGCATATATTCAAGAATACTGGTTATTCATTATGGCAACATCTTCTTGGATTAAAAGACACCATAGCATCAAGGAATGATTTGAAGGTCCAAAACACAAAACCAAAGTTATGGCCAGTTTTTGATAGACATTGACAAGAAAGGACTTATGCACATGCTCCTTGGTTACTTACGACAAAAAAGATACACACTATCAACAATAGGATTCAATTGATTCAGACTCCTATAAGATATGGAGCATCTTTCTTGAACATGTTTACTATGGATGATAAGAGCTTATTTTGGTTAAAGACCCATGATTGGCATAACTTTTTGAAGCACATTTTACCTTTGATTATGGATGGATGTACGATGAAAGGAGAAGGAGATGTAATCTATCGTCTTAGATAGCTTATAAGGTAATTATGATACTTTTATAATTGATATATATGAATATTTGATATTTTAGTTAATTTATTTATAAGTTTTTTAATGATGTGTATAGGTGGATTACATGAAAAGAGATTGACAAAAACTCGATCCCACAAAAGAAACATGAATGCAAAGAGCAACTATGTTTGATGGAGAAAGAGCTTCCTACTTCATTTTTTGATATTCAAGTTCATTTATTGGTCCATCTTCTAGATGAAATAGAGATTGTAGGTGTTTTCAACACTCGATGGATGTTTTGGGTCGAGTGATTTATGGGAATATTAAAAAGGTTATGTGTGGCAAAGAGAAAAACCAGAAGGATCCATGGAAAAAGGGTTGGATGCTTGAGGAGTGCATCTACTATGTTTGTGAGTACCTTGAAAGAGTTCATGAAGAAGCTACATGTGCATGGACCAATGGTTCTTCTTCAAAAATAATAGAGGTGTTATCAGGTAAGGGAGTTGCATTTTTACTTACATTTCAAGAAAAAAAATGATGTTTCTACTTTTGTAAGATATAGTAGCGAATGCATGCAAGCACTAGTTAGCGAGTACGAATAGGAACTTCAAAATCTTGGAAGGAAAAGATGGAGAAACAAAAGATATAGACATAATCTCGATAATACTAAGATTACAAATATATATTCTTTCATGGATTGGCTATATACTCCTTTATAGTGAGTCAATGCAGATAATGAAGAAATCTCAGATGAGTAGAGAGAGTTAATGATAGGTTGTGAATGAAAGTTAATTTTATTTTATTTTGTTTTTTTCATATATGTATATTAGTTTCTCTTTAATAATCTAATTTCTTTTGCACGCTTGAATGTTCACTAATATGTGGGCTTTTGGAGAACATATAAGAATCAAAGGCTATTGATTCTTTAGGTAAAACAGAGGATTCTAGCAACTATCACGCGATAGTTGCTTGATTCTTTCAAGCAACTATCACGTGCTAGCTTAAAAGACATGAACCTTATAGATGGTGAACTTGGTTATGTGGGAACGATGTTGGTAGCTAGGAAATATTGCTTGTACATTCAAATAGGTAGAAAAAGTTTATCATTTTTATGATAGAGTTTATTATTTTGTTAAGCACTTAATAATGGTTTTTTGTTTTTGTATATTTTGATAGGTCATTTTGAAGGTTGATTGGTTTCGAGCCGAGTATAAAGGTTGTAACTCCGCATTGAAAAAGGAGTTATATGGGTTTCTGGCTACTGATTCTTCCAATGTAAAGTGATCTACTAGAGAACCATATATTCTTCCTAGGCATATTAAACGATCATTTTTTATAAGAACCCTGAAGCTCATTCTTGGTGGCAAGTCATTCATGTTCAACCTAGAGGTAGGTCATTGTTTGATCACTTTATTGTTATAGAGATCGAAGAATGTCCTCTTGATGATTCACCATCACATACTGATACATCAACATCTGAAAGAGAATTACAATCATTGTACATTACAATGATACTAATCTTCTTGATTGATGAAGAGGATAATACTCAAGATGCTGATTCTATTGATGATGAAGAGGAATTACCAGAAATCGATATTAGTATATCAATAGATGACGTTATTCATGAGAACACAGATTTAGCAATAGAAGAAATAAATGAAATCAATAAGGATAATGATGATGAGACTATATTGATGTCTTATCAAAATGATGGCAATAATGAAAACATATGATTAGATTACATAGTAAATCCTACTATAGTTATCAATCCAAACCTGAATCATTTGAATGGATATCAGATAATAGATTCTTCTTTATTCAACTAGAATATCGATGAATCCTACTATAAACATGAAATCATGTTCTTTTAAGTTAGAACATCAAGCTCGGGGGTATGCCTAAAATTTTATATACAGCTTTATTTTTTAGGAACAAATTTTTATCATGTATGTATGCATATGTGTGTTTCATGTATATGTATGTGTGTGCATGTGTGTGATATATGTATACATGTCTAATTATGCACACCTAAATGTACACATATGCATTTGTGTAATATATGCAAGTGTGCTTATAATTGTGTATACATGTATAAGTATACATGTGTGCATGTAGGCATGTTTATGTGATGTGTATATGTAAATATGTATGCATGTATATGTATATATGTGTGCATATAGGCACGTATGTGTGATGCATATGTATCTACTCCATCATATTATATTTATGTATGTGTATCCACATGATGTGTATGTATTTTTATATATATTATGATCTTCATTGATTCGAGTAGCTATATATAGAGGCATAAGGTTGGGAGGAGAGACATCTCTCTAGTAGGTGGTCAGAGGAATAGATGCAATGTGTACATATACTTCAACCATATGGCTAAAAGGCTGAATTAGGGTTTCTAAACCCTAATATAAAAAAATTATTGTTTCAGAATTAGGGTTTTTGAATATATATATATATATATATATATATATATATATATATATATATATATATATATATATATATATATATATATATATATATATATATATATATATATATATATATATGTGTGTGTGTGTGTGTGTGTGTGTGTGTGTGTGTGTGTGTGTGCATATATATATATATATATATATATATATATATATATATATATATGTGTGTGTGTGTGTGTGTTTGTGTGTGTATGTGTGTGTGCGTACTATGTATTTGTGTGCGTATGCATATGTATCTATATGTGTGTATGCATGTGTATGTGTATATATGTATGTATATATGATTATGTGAGCATGTGTATGTGTCTATGTGTGTATTCATTATATGTGTGTATCTGCATGCATGGCTATGTCTGTGTGTAAATGTGCATGTATATGTGTGTATATGTAAATGTGCATATATGTGTGTGTTTGTAAATGTGCATGTATGTGTGTGTATGGATGAGTATGTGTGTATGTGTGTGTACGCATGTATCTGTACCTCTGGTTGCACTCCTTTCTCTCTCTATCTCTCATATACATACATACACACATAAACACACATACACTTATCCACATAGATATACATACACACATACACATGTATGCATGTGACCTGATGTGCGTGTACATTTGTGTATATATGTGTGTGTATATAAATATGTGTATAAATATATATGTAAATATATGTGTATATTATGTGTGGGTGTATGTGTGTATATAGTTACACATATAAATATAACAAATAAAAGTAATGCATACCATGCATTATCACGACGATGAGTCATAAGTGTTCGCATCTCTTTTAGAAACCACCGAGTCCCAAATTCTGTCTCAAGTGAACTAAGTACATATGTTTAATCCCTCTCATCATGCTCACTACAAAAATTGAAAAAAAAATCATGTAAATAAAACATAAGATATTTATTTCAATTTATATGTAAAACTTGTACCTACTTCCATTGTAAGTGGAAAAGGCACAAGTAGGAGTCGTATAATACTCACATTCTTCTCTCGACATCCAATCCATTGCCTACATACACTATATTGTCATAAGAATGTTTCCTCATAGTCTATACCATGAATTTGTGAGCATCATTTGGCAACTAATCTTGCCTTGTACTTGCCAAATGATCCATCTGAGTTTCTTTTAACTTTACATACCCATATGCAACTAATTACCTTTTGACTAGACGACATTGGAACCAAATCCCATCTACTTCAATATATCTATTTCTTCTTTCATGGCCTTTTCCCAATCAGGGTTTCCCGTTGCCTCCTCATAGGCTGAGGGTTCCTCTAAAATTGAGTCCTTTTCCATGTAGATCAAATGTTGTGTAACAAATGCGGAATCATGTCAATACCTTTCTCGTTGTCTTTTCTCCCTTGTTGACCTTCTAGGTGCCTGCTTGGAGCATTCTCAACACTCTTCCATCTTTGCTTTGCCTCTTGAGTTCCATAGCTTGTAAATCTTTTCAATTTCATTCATCATCATCTGTATCACTTCTTGGATCATGGACCTATGTAACATGCTTGCTTCCTAATTGATGAGGATCCGAATCAAGATCATATGGTAGAGTTACCTTTTATTTGTCTTCATCATTATCAAGACCTATGTTCTTCAAACACAACATCTGTACTTGTAGTGAATTGCTTGGTTGAAGGATTATAGAACGTGTAACCCATCTTAGTTGAATCATACCCAATAAACACTTCCTTTTTTGCCCTTTCACCAAGCTTACCTCTTATTTGTGATGGTACATGAACATAAAGTAAATGACCAAATACCTTGCAATGTCCAAGACTAGGTTTTCTTCTATATCGTGTTTCATATGGAGTCATACATTGAAGTTATTTGGATGGAAGTCTATTCAAAAGGTACACAAGAGTTGAAACAGCCTTTGCCCATAGATAATGTGGCAACCTCTTCTCTTCAAGCATTGTTCTAGATAATCCAACAAATGTCTTTTTTCTTCTCTTTGGAATTCCATTCAATTGAGGAGAGTACCTAGTACTCACTTCTCTCTTGATACTTTTATATATAAAGAACTCATCAAACTCTTTGGAGAAGTATTCTGCCCCTCCATTAGATATGAGCTTCTTGAGTGATCTACGTGTATGATTCTCCACATGTGCTATATACGTTTTGAAGCAATCAAACACTTTATTCTTTATCTTGATAAAGTACAGAATAGTCCACCTACTATGGTCATCAATAAATTAGACATAATACCTTGATATTGCCAATGAAGATTATTGGCTTGGGCCCCCATACGTCTGTATGTACTAGGAGTAATACGTTGTTGTGCATGTAGCTTTCTGGTTGAATGTTTGTCTTTGTGCCTTCCCAATCTAACATGCATCACATCTATTGATCATGTGTTGCTTTGATATGTTTGGAAATCCAAGAACACTTTGATCCCTGCATATATCTTTCAAGGTTCTTTCATTCACATGAGCTAGCCTCTTATGCCATACTTAAAGCTCACTTAGGTTTTGAGACCCAAAGTTAGATAGAGCTTTATTTTTGGTTTCTCCTACTTCAAAAGTAAAGAGCCTACCATGCTTCTCATCTCTGGCTATCTTCTTGAACTGTTGGGAGAGATGGATGGATGCACTCAGAAGATTGAGTAGATGCTGCTAATCCTGCTTTGCACCAGCCCTCAGTGACTCCAGATATGATTAGTAGACACCTTTAGCTTCCAAATGATACCAAAATATGCTATATGTACTTTGGAAATGATTTGAATAATGATTAGATCAAAACAGATGAGTTTGCACTTCACTAGACTTGAAAAACTTTCTATTTTGATCTTGATACCTGCTCAGTCTTTCACTCAGTATGACCAGCACACTTACAATTGGAAAAATTCCTCTTAGAGTTATTCAATTAGCTTAACAAGCTACCATTTGCAAGTGGAATCATTCAAATTGATAAACTATGCTCAGAGAAATAACTTTAGCAAGTTTATGGTCACTCTCGACTTTTTAGGAAATGTGCAGACAAATACCAGAGACTGCTTCGAAGGCGATTTCTCAAAAATGGCTGAACCAAACTTCTTCAAACTTTGTACTCTTGTAGAATTCTTTGAGTTGAATCTACCAAGCTTTGAATCACTTGATTTGGTTCAGTAGGCACTGAGATATGCCTCTTGGACGTTGATAGACTTGGAGAAGATAACTCAGAGAACACAAAAGTAATGAATGTAACTCTTTCTATTAATTCACATGAATGTACAATCTCATTGGCTTGATAGATGTAGCCTAATGAGTTGGAGATGTGTAGGCTATGGTGTAGCACTTACACACTCAATAATCACAGATGTTAGCCTCGGGAATGGTGCATCTTTTCGCGACTTTTCAACCACTACTTATATATTAAGTGAGTGAGAGTTTGAATTCAAATTTGAATTCTTGGCTCCCTTCAATCACTCCTCTAAAAGTAGGGAGATATTCTCTCAATCACAAGTTCTAATTTTCCACGAATCTATCAAGTAGGTGTATCCATAAGATTTCAAGTGATTTAGACTTTTAGAAGAAGTAAAAAAGTAAGAACTTATAAGCATAAGTTCACATGGTCCTTTCTTCAAGTGAATTAAGCTTCCAAGGTTTCAACACCAAATTTCCAAGGTTCCAAGCCAAGTGTGAAGGCTTGAATTGCACCAACAGCTCCCCCTCAAGCCAAACACTTTGGCTTAAGTCTTCATCTTCAATCTTCAATCACATTCTGCAATCCAATCATGGATCTAAATCTGCATAACTTGTTTCCATCCAAAGCTTTAGTAAGTAAATCTGCACATTGCATATTAGTGGACACATAAGTCAACTGAATGTCTTTGCTTAACAACTTTTCTCTCACATAGTGGTAATGAACCTCTATGTGTTTGGTTCTAGCATGATATATTGGATTAGCTGCAAGGTGAAGAGAGCTTGTGTTATCTCCAAAGATAATTGGAGGTCTAGTGTATAGACCTAATTCTGTATACAAAAGCTTCAACCAGATAGCTTCTTGAGTGGCATTGGCTAGCCCTCTATACTCTGCTTCAGTAGATGACAAAGCTTCTGTAGGTTGTTTCTTGGCTGACCAAGAAATAGGTTTATGACCTGCAAAACATATGTATCCTGATGTGCTCCTCCTATCATCCTTGCATCCTGCCCAATCTGCATCTGAATATACTTTAATGTCAATATCTGATGTATAAGGAAAGTACAAACCATGGTTCTGAGTTCCCTTTAGATACTTCAAGATCTTCTTTGCTGCCTCTAGGTGAGGTACCCTTAGTTTGTGCATGAAAGGCTTAGCACACTAACTCCATATGCTATGTCAATTCTGGTTAAGGTAGCATAATTCAAACTACCTACCATACTTTGGTATCCTGTGATGTCTTGGACTTCATCACCTTCATGAGCACTAAGCTTTAGGTTGACCTCCATTGGAGTACTTGAGACTTTAGCATCCTGCAAGTTAAACTTCTTCACAATGTCCTGTACATACTTCTTTTGAGTGATATATATACCTGAATTAGTGTAGACTAACTCAAGACCTAAGAAGTATTTCAATAATCCAAGATCATTGATCTTGAACTCCTTCATCATCTGTCCTTTGATGCTTCTAATACCATTGACATCATTGCCTGTAATGATGATGTCATCAACATAAACACACAAGTAGATTACCTCTGTACTACTCCTCTTTATGAATAGAGAAGTGTCTGCTTTACTCATCACAAATCCTTGGTCTTGGAGATATGTTGTCAACCTGTAATTCCATGCTCTAGGTGCCTGCTTCAATCCATATAGAGCCTTCTTCAATTTACAAACATATATTACCTTCTTGGGATCTTCATAGCCAGGTGGTTGTGACATGTAGACTTCTTCAGATATCCATCCATTCAAGAAAGAATTCTTGACATCTAATTGGTACATGTTCCAATTCTTGGATGCAGCTATACTCACCAATACTTTGATTGTTGGCATCTTAGCCACAGGAGAAAATGTCTCCTCATAATCAATGCCTTGGGTTTGTGCAAAACCCTTGGCTACCAACCTAGCTTTGTACCTGTTGATTGTTCCATCTGAGTTTCTCTTTAGTTTGTAGATCCATCTGGATCCTATCACCTTCATAGAGTCCTTCTTGGGTACCAAGTCCCATGTGTCACTCTCCTTGAGAGCCTCTATTTCTTCATCCATAGCTCCTTTCCATTCAAGTTTGGTGATTGCCTCTTCATATGTACCTGGTTCTTCATTCAACAAATCCTTTGCAAGATATACAGAATGCTTGGTTACAAGAGAAGTATCATACCCATATCTGATAGGCTTCTTACTTTCTCTCTGAGATCTCCTCATTGCTTGAGTTGAAGATTCTGGTATATCCTCTAGCTTCTTCATTTTCATCTTCCCTTTGGACTTCCATGCCTTAAATTCCTCAAGGTTAATTGTGTCATCATCATCTGAGCTTGAGTCTTCTTTTTGGATTGGTTCCTCCTTGGTGAGCTTTGGGAAATCTTCTTCCATATCATAGGGTAGACTAACCTTCCTGCATTCATTCTCATACCATGAGTCATTTTCATCAAAGATGACATCTCTGCTTACCTTGAAGCCTTTGTTTGTTGGGTTGTAGAATCTATACCCTTTTTGGTTCAAATCATAACCAATGAAGATACATTTTTCAGCTTTAGGGTCTAGCTTTCCCCTTACCTGTGAGGGAATATGCACATATGCTACACAACCAAAAATTTTGCAATGATCCAATGATGGTCTCTTACCATGCCAAGCTTCATAAGGTGTCATGCCATCAAGAGACTTTGATGGCAACCTGTTAATGAGATAGGTGGCAGTAGATACACTCTCTGCCCAAAGATAATTTGGTAACTTCTTTTCATTAAGCATAGACCTAGCTGTTTCAACAATAAGTCTATTCCTTCTTTCAACTACCCCATTTTGTTCAGGTGAGTACCTTGTAGTTATCTCCCTTTTGATGCCTCTTTCCTGCAAGAAATCTTCAAACTCATTGGAGAAGTATTCTCCTCCTCCATCTGACCTTAGCCTCTTCAAGTTTCTTCCTGTTTGGTTTTCAACAAGTGCAAGATACCTCTTGAAACAATCAAACACTTCATCTTTATGCTTCATAAAGTATAAGACAGTCCATCTGCTATAATCATCAATGAAGGACACATAGTACCTTGATCCTGAAATGAAGGGATCCTTGCTAGGTCCCCAAACATCAGTGTGTACCAAGTCTAGGTAGTCTTCATGCATGAAACCTTTCCTTGAGTAGGGCAACCTGTGAGACTTACCAAACTGACAAGCACCACACTTGTAAATCATATGTTGCTTGGACACATTAGGTATCCCAAGCACACATTGATCCCTGCACATTTGCTTTAGGGTTCTTTCACCTATGTGACCTAACCTCTTGTGCCATATTTCTAACTCTGAAAGTGTTTGATCCTTGTAATTGTATAAAGCAATGTTTTTGGTGTCTTCTAGCTCAAAAGTAAATAATCTACCTGATTTCTCTCCCTTGGCTATCCTTCTGAATCCATATCTTGGGTCCTCTACATATGCTCCATGTTGATTGAACCTGACCTGCAAACCTTTCTCCACAATCTGACCAACACTCATTAGGTTCTTGGTAATGGTTGGTACATAAAGTACCCTGCTCAATAGGTTCTGGTTCCCATCACAAGTTTTCACATTTCCAATCTTTACAACAGAATGTTTAGTATCATCACCTGTCTGTACCTGATGTTTGCCCTTGGGTTCTTCCAAATCAGAGAGTAGTGCCACATTACCAGCTACATGGTTAGAACACCCTGAATCAATATAAAATAAATGATCATCATTTGTACCTGCCTTGGAGGTCATATTCATGATCAATAGGGAGTCATCTTGCTCCTCAGTGTAGTTGTTGTAATCCCTTCTATTTCTGAATCCACCTTGGTAGTTACTATTGTGGTTGTGGTTGTAATTGTTGTTGTATTGATTGTTGTATCCATTGTAGCCTTGGTGTTGGTTGAATCTACCTCTACCTTGAGAGTATCCACCTCTTTGATAGCCTCTTCCTCTCTGATTCTTATAATTTCTGTAGCACTCATCTCTAGTATGGTTAGACAATCCACAAATGTTGCATGGTGATGAGTTGTAGGGTCTCCCCCTACCTTGCTTACCTCCTCTTCCCTTGCCTCTTGAAGATCTACCTCTCCCTGCATAATTAGCTTGGGAGGTAGAGCCTTCTTCTTCTTGCTTATTCCCTTTACCTTTATCCTTAACTTTCTTATCAGTATATAGAGCAGAGGGGTTATTACCTTTTGATTGATCTCCAGCCTTTGTAAACTTTGCTTCATGTGTGAATAGTTGGCCCATGAGAGTTGTGAGATCTGGGGTATGCATGTCCATGTAGAGATCCATTGCAGTGGTGAAGCTCTCCCACTTATCATCTGCCTTTAGTCCATTGGTTACTTGCCTTACTATTTGTTCCTCTTCAATCTCCTCTCCAATGCTTGCTAATTGGTCTGCCACATCCTTAATCTTGGTCACAAATTCTGAGACTGATTGCTTTGGTTGCTTCCTAAGGGTTGTGAATTCAATCCACAATTGATTCTTTCTGGCCCTTGTGTTAGAAGAAAAGTATGATGACAAGGTTTCCCAAGTCTCTTGGGAAGTCTTACAATTCCTGATGTAAGGTAAAAGGAAATCAGATATAGAGTTAAGAAGATAAGACCTTGCCAATGCATCTTTTGCACACCATGTGTTGAGCCTCTCTTGTTCATCCTTGGTGGGTAGTCCTCTAGCTTTGAATGAGGGCGATTCCTCATCTCCTGAGATGAATCCAAACAAGCTTCTTCCTTGTAGATAGGTCTTCATCCTTAGAGACCAAGCTTGGTAAGTGTTCCTATCCAATTTGTCAATGAATGAAGGAAAACCATCTCCCATGTTACCTTATTTGCTCTGATACCACTGTTGGGAGAGATGGATGGATGCACTCAGAAGATTGAGTAGATGCTGCTAATCCTGCTTTGCACCAGCCCTCAGTGACTCCAGATATGATTAGTAGACACCTTTAGCTTCCAAATGATACCAAAATATGCTATATGTACTTTGGAAATGATTTGAATAATGATTAGATCAAAACAGATGAGTTTGCACTTCACTAGACTTGAAAAACTTTCTATTTTGATCTTGATACCTGCTTAGTCTTTCACTCAGTATGACCAGCACACTTACAATTGGAAAAATTCCTCTTAGAGTTATTCAATTAGCTTAACAAGCTACCATTTGCAAGTAGAATCATTCAAATTGATAAACTATGCTCAGAGAAATAACTTTAGCAAGTTTATGGTCACTCCCAACTTTTTAGGAAATGTGCAGACAAATACCAGAGACTGCTTCGAAGACGATTTCTCAAAAATGGCTGAACCAAACTTCTTCAAACTTTGTAGTCTTGTAGAATTCTTTGAGTTGGATCTATCAAGCTGTGAATCACTTGGTTTGGTTCAGTAGGCACTGAGATATGCCTCTTGGAAGTTGACAGACTTGGAGAAGATAACTCAGAGAACACAGAAGTAATGAATGTAACTCTTTCTATTAATTCACATGAATGTACAATCTCATTGGCTTGATAGATGTAGCCTAATGAGTTGGAGATGTGTAGGCTATGGTGTAGCACTTACACACTCAATGATCACAGATGTTAGCCTCGGGAATGGTGCATCTTTTCGCGACTTTTCTGTTAAAAGTCAAGCTTCAAGCTAAAAATTCGTGGGGAATCTTTTATGGACATGTGGAGCAATCAAAGGAAGCCAAAAGCCACGAGATTCCATCAAGAAAAGTCACTCAACCACTCCCCAAGTCATCTCAACTAATTCCTCCAAGTTAGGAGGCTGATTTGGAAAGGTAGTTCCTAGATTTTAGGGGCACACCTCTCACTATAAAAGGAGCATGTATCCCGACTTCTTTTGGGCCATCTTCTTGGAGTTTTAGCTCATGTAAAGTGAGCACTAAGTGCTGGAGTTGTGATAAGCAAGCCCCTTGCTTAAGCAACCCCCTTGCTTGCTTGTTTGTTTTCTTTTTAGTAGGCATATCTATGTGTGTGCGCAGGCAGTGTTGCAACTCTCTACCCCTGAGTTGTTAGCATTGGTTCTCCCTCATATGGTATCCATTTGATGTAATTCTTGTCTCATTGGATAGCTATAAGAGTCTATTTTATGCTTACCAATTCTCTGGAGCATTCTCTGAGTAAGCTGGGAGCAACATTCATTTTAGTGAAGTTGTGTGATTGATATCTCTCTCTTTGTGTAGGCTCTGTTGGAAATATTTTGCTCTCTGTTGTAAGGGCTGGTTCTCCTTCTCTATGTATCCATTTGCTATGATTTTGGTGTCATTGGGTAGCTATTAGAGTCCTCTAAAGTTGACATAAGTTTGAGATTCATTCTCTGTATAATCTCTGAGAAAAGTTTGCTGGAGTGAAGTGAGGTCTCTGCTTGACTAGCAGTTGTGAGCATTCAACTAGCTCATGTTGTAGACATTGTTTCTCTTTGTGTAAGCATCCATTTCAAGTGAAATTTGTTTTGTTGGAAAGCCCTTGGTGTCTACTACAGGTCTACAAAAGCTCACTGGAGTTCTCTGCATAAGCTCTGAGTAAGAGCATTTTTGGTGTGCAGAGGTCAAAGAAGGATACCTGTGGAGGTCATTCGCGCTTCATCGTTGCTTAGGGGTTGAGATACTTCCCCCATCAGTGGTATCAGAGCATTTGGGCATCTTGGAGGTATCACATACAAGCAAGAAGACATCTTGGAGTTGGTGGTTGAAGAGTTGCATCAACAAAAGCTTCTTGGAGGTAGCTCACATCAAGGGGGAGCTATTCTACTCAAATTTGCAAGAGCACAAGGTGTCCATCTAAGGAAAGCTTTGGATTGAGGTAACCTCAGAGCCTCATTTTCATTTTACACACATTGGAGCATTAGCCAAGGGCTAGGTCAAGTATCAAAGACTAGATATGGGAGACTTCAACACTCAAATTGAAAAGCTAGACAAAGGTAACTATCAACCATGGAGATTTAGGCTCTCCAACTATCTTATGGGCAAGGGCCTTTGGGGGTTGATTAGTGGAAGTGAACCAAGACCTAGGTTGGATGAGAATCCAACCAATGACCAGAGAAGGGCCTTTAGGGAATGGAATGAAAGAGACAAGAGGGTTATCTTTATTCTTTCCCAACACATTAGCAATAGCATGATCGGCCATATCCAAGACCTGGATTCAAGCATGAAGGTATGGGAGACACTTGAAAGGCTTTATTCAACAAGCACCAAAGCAAGGAAGATCCAACTCAAGAATGAGCTCAACAACCTTAGGAAGAGCTCAGGGAGTAGCATAAATGACTACATACTTAAGGTCAAGGAGTTATCAGATGCATTGGGATCCATTGGAAGCCACGTAGACGATGACGATCTTGTGGCTTATACTCTCAATGGTTTGAGAGATGATGAGAAGTGGAAACCCTTTACCACTTCAGTTTATGTAAGGGATAATCTTCCCGATTTTGAGCAATTGGTTGCTCTCATGGTCACCGAAGAAATGAACATAGGTGGAAGTTCAACTAAAAGCAAAGATGCACAAGTTTTCTATGCAGGTAATCAAAGGGGCAAAGGAAGACAAGGACAAGGAAGGGGCAAAGGAAGGTTTGGAGGAAGGCAAGGCCACTCAAGAAATCAAGGACATGACCAAGGCACCTCATCACAAAGAGGGAGAGGAAGATCAAGAGGAAGAGGAGGACGACATCAACAAAACAGGAATCAAGATGGCGAAGGATGTTACATATGTGGCAAGTTTGGCCACTATGCTAGAGATTGCTACCAAGGAGGAAACCAAAGGAACTATAATCAAGGTTCTTCATACAAAGGCCAAGGTAATTATGCTTCTACAAGTTCAGAAAATGACAATCTCTTGATGATGCACATGAATGGGAATTCAAGCAAAGTAGATAACACTTGGTATATTGATAGTGGATGTAGCAACCATATGAGTTGCAATGCTTCTTGGTTTACTAATCTACATGTTCCCAAAGGTAAAGGACATGTAGAAACAGGTGATGATACAGCCCATGAGATCTCCCATGTTGGAGATGTAGCTTTGGATGACAAGGAGGAAGGAAGATGTCTCAAGGATGTCTTGCATGTACCTACCATCACAAAGAACTTGGTGTCCGTTGGGCAAATGGTTGAAAGAGGCTATGAAGTAAGGTTCAACAAAGGTGGATGCTTTGTGGAGAACCCTAAGCAAGGTTACAAGGTCATAGCAAGAGGAAAGAAGCAAGGGAGACTCTTCACTTTGGAGGTAAATTCTCATTCTACTCAACATGTCTACTTCACATATGGAAACAAGAGGATTTCGGAGTTGGACTTGTGGCACAAGAGGATAGGTCACATCAACATACAAAGAATGAAGGAAATGCAATTCAAGAGGCTGGTTGAAGGTCTTCCCAACTTCCAAGGACAAGGTATGAAGCATTTATGTGAATCTTGTCAACTAGGGAAGCAAGCGAGACTTCCATTCAAGAAGAGTGGCTACATAAGCCAACATCCATTGGAGTTGATACATACAGATGTGTGGGGGCCAACGAAAGAGCAATCCATTGGAGGTAACAAGTACTTTGTCACTTTTATAGATGATTGCACAAGGATGGTTTGGGTTTATTTCATCAAAAACAAATCAGATGTGTTTACATGTTTCAAAGCATTCAAGGCAATGGTAGAGAAGGAAACAGGTACATATATCAAGAAGCTAAGGTCCGATGGAGGGGGAGAATATTTCTCAAATGAGTTTTCTGATTTTTTAATGGATCAAGGCATCAAGAGGCAAGTAACATGCAGGTACACACCCCAACAAAATGGAGTAGCTGAGAGAAAGAATAGATACATTGCCGAGATCGCTAGAGCAATGCTTAATGAGATGAATGTACCTAACATGTTTTGGAGTGATGCAGCAAATACCGCCGTGTATCTAATGAATAGGGCTCCTACCTCAGGGATCCATGGCTTGACACCATATCAAGCCTATTATGGTAAGAAACCTGATCTTTCCCACTTGAAGATATTTGGATGTACTTGTTATGTACATGTGCCAAGTGAATTGAGGCACAAGCTACAACCAAAGGCAGAAAAGTGTGTGTTTCTAGGATATTCAAATGATCATAAAGGTTACAGGTGCTTCAACCCAAATACAAAGGACTTGAGGATATCAAGGGATGTAGCATTTGATGAGCTACTCCCTTGGTATAAGAAGTATGATTGTATGCAGGACTATGAAGAAGAAAAGCATGGACATGATGAAGAACAAATCGACCTAGAGCTAAGCGGCCCAAGGTGTTCCATCAATGAAGATAGTTCAAGCATGAACTCACCATGGAGGGGGAGACCTTCATCAAGCTATGAAGCACAATCAATCAACAAAGGCAAAGCAACATTGGTGGAGTTGGATGAAGAAGGTAATGAAGTTGAAGATGATGAAGGACACATGATGGAGAAAGAAGCCACGTCAAAGAAAGAGATCAAGTTCCCAAGGAAAAGGAGGTTTATTCCTCCAAAAGGTGAAGAAAGGAAGTCTTCTAGAGTTAAGTATCCAACTCAAAGGTTTACTTATGATTCATACATGGCAACACATTATGCATATATGAACAAAGTAGTAGAAGATCATGAGCCCGATTGCTATGAAGATGCAAGCAGGTACACCGAATGGAAAGAGGCAATGCAAGAAGAGATCGACGCACTTGAGGAAAATCAAACATGGACTCTAGTGCCCAAGAAGGAGAACATGAAGGTAATAGGTAATAAGTGGGTGTATAAAGTAAAGAGGAATTCAGATGGATCTATTTCTAGGTTCAAAGCAAGATTGGTGGCTAAGGGTTTTGCACAAACCTATGGAGTGGACTTTGAAGAGACATTCAGCCCCGTGGCAAAGATGAGCACCATTAGGACACTCATTGCAATGGCTGCTAGCAAAGGATGGAAGCTCTTCCAATTGGATATCAAGAATGCCTTTCTCAATGGAGACTTGGAAGAAGAGGTATACATGGAGCAACCACTAGGTTTTGTTCATAAAGAGTTTCCACATCATGTTTGTAGGTTGAAGAAGGCACTTTATGGCCTAAAGCAAGCTCCAAGGGCTTGGAACCAAAGATTGGTGGACTATTTGATCAAATGTGGTTACAATCAATGCAAGGCGGATCCATCTCTCTTCATCAAACAAAGAGGAGAACTTGTGGTCTACATGTGTGTGTATGTAGATGATCTTATCATTACAGGTAATGATACAAAGGGCATTGAGGAGATCAAGGCAAAGCTTGGAAAGGAGTTTAGGATCTCTGATCTTGGAGATCTTAGGTATTTTCTTGGCATTGAAGTTGTATACAAAGAAGAAGGTATTATGCTCATACAAAGGAAGTATATTCTAGACCTACTTGAGAGGTTTGGGATGCTACATTGCAAGCCTATTTCAAATCCCATGGAAGTTAATGTAAAGCTAAGCTCCATTGATGGAGAGCCATTAGAGGATGTAACTTTGTATCGATCTATTGTAGGCTCTTTCAATTATGCCACAATAACCAGGCCTGACATAGCATATGGAGTTGGAGTGTTATCACAATTTATGCATAGTCCAAGGACTACACACTTGCAAGCTGCAAGAAGAATGTTGCGATATCTCAAAGCCACTATAAATGAAGGATTGTTCTACTCATTTGATGATGATATGCAGGTCAAAGCTTATTCCGATGCCGATTGGGCCGGTTCGAAGGAAGATAGAAGGAGTACAAGTGGTTACCTAGTCATGCTAGGTAGCAAGATCATCTCATGGATTTCAAAGAAGCAACCCACGGTGGCATTATCTTCCACCGAGGCTGAGTATAGAGCTTTGGCTCAAGTCACATGTGAGCTAATGTGGATTAAGAAGTTATTTATGGAGCTTAATTTGCAGGTTGACACATATCCAATTTTTTGTGACAACATGAGTAGCATTCATCTAGCATCGAACCCTGTCTATCATGCTAGAACCAAGCATATTGAAGTGCACTATCACTTCATAAGGGAAAAGGTGATATCCAAGGAAGTTTCAGTACATCATATTGGTACTAAGGACCAAGTTGCGGACATGTTTACAAAGGCTTTGGATGGGATGAAGATTTCAAAATTCAAGCAATGCATCAACATGAAGGAGCTTGGATGAGGATGAAGAATTGAAGCTTGAGGGGGAGTGTTAAAAGTCAAGCTTCAAGCTAAAAATTCGTGGGGAATCTTTTATGGACATGTGGAGCAATCAAAGGAAGCCAAAAGCCACGAGATTCCATCAAGAAAAGTCACTCAACCACTCCCCAAGTCATCTCAACTAATTCCTCCAAGTTAGGAGGCTGATTTGGAAAGGTAGTTCCTAGATTTTAGGGGCACACCTCTCACTATAAAAGGAGCATGTATCCCGACTTCTTTTGGGCCATCTTCTTGGAGTTTTAGCTCATGTAAAGTGAGCACTAAGTGCTGGAGTTGTGATAAGCAAGCCCCTTGCTTAAGCAACCCCCTTGCTTGCTTGTTTGTTTTCTTTTTAGTAGGCATATCTATGTGTGTGCGCAGGCAGTGTTGCAACTCTCTACCCCTGAGTTGTTAGCATTGGTTCTCCCTCATATGGTATCCATTTGATGTAATTCTTGTCTCATTGGATAGCTATAAGAGTCTATTTTATGCTTACCAATTCTCTGGAGCATTCTCTGAGTAAGCTGGGAGCAACATTCATTTTAGTGAAGTTGTGTGATTGATATCTCTCTCTTTGTGTAGGCTCTGTTGGAAATATTTTGCTCTCTGTTGTAAGGGCTGGTTCTCCTTCTCTATGTATCCATTTGCTATGATTTTGGTGTCATTGGGTAGCTATTAGAGTCCTCTAAAGTTGACATAAGTTTGAGATTCATTCTCTGTATAATCTCTGAGAAAAGTTTGCTGGAGTGAAGTGAGGTCTCTGCTTGACTAGCAGTTGTGAGCATTCAACTAGCTCATGTTGTAGACATTGTTTCTCTTTGTGTAAGCATCCATTTCAAGTGAAATTTGTTTTGTTGGAAAGCCCTTGGTGTCTACTACAGGTCTACAAAAGCTCACTGGAGTTCTCTGCATAAGCTCTGAGTAAGAGCATTTTTGGTGTGCAGAGGTCAAAGAAGGATACCTATGGAGGTCATTCGCGCTTCATCGTTGCTTAGGGGTTGAGATACTTCCCCCATCATTTTCAACCACTACTTATATATTAAGTGAGTGAGAGTTTGAATTCAAATTTGAATTCTTGGCTCCCTTCAATCACTCCTCTAAAAGTAGGGAGATATTCTCTCAATCACAAGTTCTAATTTTCCACGAATCTATCAAGTAGGTGTATCCATAAGATTCCAAGTGATTTAGACTTTTACAAGAAGTAAAAAAGTAAGAACTTATAAGCATAAGTTCACATGGTCCTTTGTTCAAGTGAATTAAGCTTCCAAGGTTTCAACACCAAATTTCCAAGGTTCCAAGCCAAGTGTGAAGGCTTGAATTGCACCAACATGAACGATGACATGGATCTTCCACAAAAGCTCCATGTTGGGTGAACCAAACTTGCCAGCCTTTCTCAACTATTTAGCCTACACTTACTAGGATTTTTGTTGTAGTGTCAACATAGAATGCCTTGCTGAGAATATTTTTCCTGTGATTGGAAGCTTTGATATTACCAATCTTCTCCACACTATGTTTGTGTCATCACCTATTTGAAGTTCATGTCTATGCTTTGGACTTTCCAAATGAGATAAGAGAGCTATGTTGCTTGCAACATGATTTGAACATCGTGAATCTATGTAGAGTAAATGATCATGTTCTTTTTCTTCCTTGTGGCTTTGATTCATCAAGAGAAATGAGTATTCATGTTGTTGAATTCAGAATAATTGTTGTAGCCCCGTCTATTTTTTGAAGTTGTGTCCACCTCTACCTCTATTACTGCCATATCCACCTCTTCCACTTCCTTTCTGGGTCTTCCCATTGAACCAACAATTATGAGTGGTGTGATTGGCCTTATCATAGATGACACAAGGTTGAACATTCTGGCCTTTGTTCTTGTCATGTTTTGGTCCTTTCTTCTTCCTTTTCCACTTGCTCTTGTCTGCAAAGTTGGCTTAGGAAGTTTCCTCTTCATCTTTCTCCCTTCTTCTTGCCTTTCAAATTCTTGTCCTTCTTATCTGCATATAGGGCAATAGTTGAATTACCATGATAGGAGTTACCTAACTTTATGCTATTGTTGGCCTCTTGATTGAAGAGTTTTCCAAGAAAGATGTGGAAGTTTGGAGTTTGCACATCCATCATGAGATCATAGGCTGTCGTGAAAAATTGCCATTGCTTGTCACCTCTAATCCTATTGCAAATTTTCCTCATGATGGCCTATTGTTGAATCAGCTCTCCAATGGATGCCAATTGATCAACAACCTCCTTGATAGCTGAGGAAAAAGGAGGAGATAATCAAAATGGCACTAGGCAATGATCAAAGAGTATATGTATTGCTTCAAATCAACACTATGCATAATGTAAAACTATTTTGGAGTCCTTATATAGACTCTTGAGGATATGAACATGCGTTTTCTTCATGAATTCGAATTCAAAATTGGGCAAGTTTGGTAGTTTAGATTGATTGGAATCTTTTCCTATAATCTAGGAAAAGAGAAAATTGAAGCCATATCTACTTCATGATTGATTGATTGAGAATCAATCTCAACCACTTCCAACCCATGGTGTTTAGGCCTTTTACCCTTTTCTTTTACAAAGGTAAATACCTTGAACCTTAAAAGAAATGATCATAAGTGATCAACCAATTAATACAAAGAAATAATGTGCACACAAGTGCTATTATTCAAAGTACATATATGGGTAGATGTGCCATACCATCCAAATGATGGATTTGTTGTAGATCATATTTACCTCAAGCATAATGCAAGCTTGATGTTCCAACATAAGAGAACCCCTTTTCATATGTGTATACATCCACATGGCTGAAGTTTTTCTAGTGAAGATTATTTATCATTTTCCTATTTCCTAACCTGTTTGACAATGTGATATTTAAAAGAATTTGGAGAAGCTTGGAGAGTCTTGAAAAGTTGAGTTGTCAAATGGTGAATTTGGTCTAGAAAATCAGCATAGGACTAGCCCTAGCTCTTTTAAATATCTAAACTATACCTTTTAGGCTTGTGGTTAGTCCGATAAAACCCAATAGGTACTTTGGAACATCAACCGTAACAAGTTGATGCAAAACAGATAACTTACACCTTGAGTAGCTTACAAAAACCTTCTAAAAATGGATGGAAGTTGTGATTACAAACATTGAGAGCAGCCAGTACAATAACAATTAGAAAAAATCCTCTTAAGGGAGTTTCATAAATAGGGTTGGGTTGCTAAAATGCATAAAACCCCTAATTTATACGAGCGATAGAAGGAGCAATCACTTTAACACTAAAGTGTTGTCATCCCAATTTTATAAGGATGTGCAAAGAATGAACTTGAGACTGAAAAACTTGCATTTCTCTGAACGTAATGAACCAAATGACTTGAAAATTTGTATACATAGACTAAAACATTGTACCTTTCCAATGCATTCTTACAGTTTTGATTTGAGGCTCTATAGAGAGAGCTACAATCTCTGCAAGTTGACTAAATTTGAGGAAGAAGGAGGAGAGAACAGAAATTGCATCAAGTAACGATCAAAGAGTATATGTATTGATTCGAATCAACACTTTACTTAATGTAGAAATGTTTTGGAGGCTTTACATAGACTCTTGACTATATGATCATGTATTTTCTTCATGGATTTGAATTCAAAATTAGGCAGGTTTTGTAGTTTAGATTGATTGGAATCTTTTCTTATAATCTAGGAAAAGAGAAAGTTGAGCTCATATCTACTTTTTTATTGATTGGTTGAGAATCGATTCCAACCACTTCTAACTCGTGGCTTTTAGGACTTTTAATCTTTCCTTTTTACAAAGTTAAATAACTTGGACCTTACAAAAAGTTATTGTAAGTGATCAACCAATGACTACAAAGAAAATATGTGCACATAAGTGCTATTCTTTAAGGTACATAAATATGGCAGATGATGTCATACCATCTAGATGATGGAATTAATGCAGAACATATCCAAT
Source organism: Ceratopteris richardii (assembly GCA_020310875.1). Taxonomy (NCBI): domain Eukaryota; kingdom Viridiplantae; phylum Streptophyta; class Polypodiopsida; order Polypodiales; family Pteridaceae; genus Ceratopteris; species Ceratopteris richardii. The sequence goes on along the minus strand of CM035439.1, from coordinate 103,866,346 downwards.
AAAGCATAATGCAAGCTTGATGTTTCAACAACTCCCTCTCAAGCTAAAGTATGCTTGAGTCTTCATTCTTTGATAGGTTGAATACCTGCCATAGCTTTGAATCTACAAAGCTTTATCCCATCAAGTGTCTTTGTCATCATGTATCCTATTCGCTTCTGTGTAGGAACAAATGAAATGTCAATTTCCTTTGCCATATGCTTCTCTCTTAGAAAGTGCTAATTGACTTCTATGTGCTTTGTCCTTGCATGAAAAAATGGATTTGTAGCCAAATGCATGGAACTTACATTATCTCCAAGTAAGTGAGGTTTGGAACTGACAAGTCTCAAATATGAGTACAACTCCTTGAGCCATATTGCTTCTTAAGTTGCAATAGTTAGACTTCTATATTTTTAGTCAATTGAATATAAAGGAACTGTTGGTTACTTCTTGGAACTCCATGACATGAATTTTGAACCTGCAAATGCTAAGCCGGGCCTTTACTTGATGGTCTTCTTTAGCGCAAGACAAGACAAGACAAGACCATGTTGGCCAAACCTTCTACATGGTCAAGCTTCTTGACTTCATGGTGTAGCTTCTTGACTACATGGCTCTTTAGCTCAAGACCAACATGGTGTAGCTGTAGCAACCCTTCTTTACTACATGGTCTCTTTAGTGCCTACATGGTCAAAGCTCCGAGCCTCAATGGTCTTCCCTCCGGGCCTTTACTTCATGGTAATATTAACGAAGGCGCTTGCCCAATCTAAATCAAAATAGATTTTGATATCTAAATCTAAAAGTAAGGATAATAGATACCTTCATTAAGTGTCCCTTTGAGGTACTTGAGCACTCTATTTGCAACATCCATGTGTGGCCTTCTAATTGAGTGCATGAACTAACTAAGCACTCCCACACTATATGATATGCTTGATCTTGTGTGAGTAGCATATATCAAGCTACAAACTAAGCTTTGACACTCTTTAGGATCATCAATCTGCTCACCTTCATAAACACTTAGTTTATGGTTCAATTCCAAAGGTATACCTACAAGCTTTTTGTTCTCCATTCTGAACTTGAGAAGTAGGTCTTGAATGTATTCTCTATGAGTTAGATACATCGCTTCATCTGTATCAATCACTTGCATACCTAAAAAATATGTGAGCTCACCTAATTCATTGATTTTGAACTCCTCTTGCATGTGTCTCTTGATCCTTTGAATGCTAATCGTCACCTGTCATAATAATATCATCTACATATACACATAGATAGATAACCTCATTGTGATGCATTTTGATGAATAGAGAAGGATCTAAGTTGCTAGGTTTGAACACTTGATCTTGAAGGTATGTAACCAACATGTAGCCCCAAGCTCTAGGATCTCGTTTTAATCCATACAATGCTTTCTTAAGTATACAACCATAAGATGTATGATAAGGGTTTTCAAAACTTAGTGGTTGTGATATGTATATCTCTTCACTTATCCAACCATGCAGGAATGCATTTTTCACATCAAATTGGAGGAGTCTCGAGTTTCTTGCAGCTACACTTATCAATGTTTTTATTATAATCATCTTTGCAACTGGTGAGAATGTTTCTCATATTCTACCATGAGTTTGTGAGCATCCTTTGGCAACTAACCTTGCCTTGTACCTACAAACTATTCTATACGAGTTTCTTTTAACTTTATATACCCATCTGCAAGTGACATTGGAACCAAATCCCAAGTCTTTGTCTCCTTCAATGCATATATTTCTTCTTTCATGGCCTTTTCCCAATGAGGGTTTCCCTTTGCCTCTTCATAGATTGAGGGTTCCTCTGAAATTGAGTTCTTTTCCCAAGTAGATTGAATGATTTGTAACAAATGTGGAATGATATCCATACCTCTCTAGTTGTCTTTTCTCACTTATTGACCTTCTAGGTGCTTGCTTGGAGCATTCTCCACACTCTTGCATCTTTTATTTGCCTCTTGACTTCCATAGCTTGTAATCCTTTTCCTTGTCATCTTGGTCATCATGTTTATCACTTCTTGGATCCTAGACCTATGTATCATGTTTACTTCCAAGTTGATGAGAATTAGAATCAAGATCACATTGTAGAGTTACCTTTTGTTTATCTTCATCATACCAAGACATGTGTTCTTCAAACAAAACATCCCTATTTGGTTGCTTGGTTGAAGGATTATAGAACTTGTAACCCACTTGAATTGAGTCATACCCAATAAACACTACCTTTGTTGCCCTTTCATCTACCTTACCTCTTATTTGTGATGGTACGTGAACATAAGCTAAACAACCAAACACCTTTCAATGTCCAAGGCTACATTTTCTTCCATAGCATGCTTCATAAGGAGTCATACCTTGAAGTGATTTGGATGGTAGTCTATTTTCAAGGTACACAACAACTGAAATAGCCTCTGCCCATAGATAATGTGGCAACCTCTTGTCTTCATGCATTGTTCTGGCTTATCCAACCAATGTCTTGTTTCTTCTCTCTCAAATTCCATTCCATTGAGGAGAGTACCTAGTAGTCACTTCCTTTTTGATACCTTTATCCTGCAAGAACTCATCAAAATCTCTGGAGAAGTATTCTCCCCCTCCATCAAATTTGAGCTTCTTGAGTGATCTACCTATATGAGTCTCCACATGTGCTAGATAGTTGTTGAAGCAATCAAATACTTCATTCTTACCCTTGATAAAGTACTGAAGTCCATCTACTATGGTCATCAATAAATGAGACATAATACCTTGATCTTGCCAATGAAGGCTCTTGACTTGGGCCCTGTTGCAGAGAAAAGAGGCACAAGAGAAGAGCCCCAAAATTTTCAAATTGATGGCATAGAAATTCTTCTTCAAAATCCTAGGAAAGTCTCTTGAAGCTATGTAAATGCACTAGACGAGTCCTCTAGATGCATAAACCCCAAATCATTGTAACATAATTCTTGTAAAATAGTAGGAAGTTAGATTTTAGTCAATAACATGCTGGTCTCTTGAAATGTGAAAGGACCATTTTTAGGGCACATGTATGTAAGTCACTTTGTGATTTTTTGTAAAGACTTTTTGCCATTGTGAAGAAGGAGAGCTAAAATTCGAATTTGCTTCTTCCCTACTGATATCCATCTTCTCTATGATCTTTTGTGTGTGTGTAATGCTTGGAATGTGTGTGTGTTACTATTAGCTACCCCTTCCCATAACTTTTGAACAGTTGTAGTATATGCGTGAGCCACCATGAGTTGTAGAACGACTGTTGGTGTTTCCCACCATTCACTATTTTGCATATAAGTTAAAGAATGTTTGTCAGATTTGAGCGAAAATACTACCAATAGATGCGTCTCGTCGAGAGCCTTGAAATAACCCACTATTGGTCATATTCAGAGTTTTGAGATGGGAGAAACATTTGAATTCATGTTTACTACTGTAAGGTGGTGTCGCGAGAGACATTTCGAGAGATTTAGTGAGTTGGAGAGGTAGTTTAGTCTTTTCACGTACATTATATTGAGCCACTTCACTTTCCATCATGTGCACATATGTACTCATACACTTGGTTCCTATGGTTCTTTGGATTTATAATTAAACGTGTATCGATCCACCACTATATGCACTTGTGGGGCAAATGAGATTTAGGCTATTTGACAAAAGTCCCTAAGACCACAACTTAGGTACACACGTTTTTGGTACTGTTGCCAGAGAACAAACTCAACCAAGGTGCCTTCATGATGGTTATAGCTCTGGAGTGAAGGAATCGTACTTGTAGAGGTGAATTTGTTCAGTGGCAAGTAGTTAAACACTTTAGTACTCATTACTTCATATCCTTGAGGTGTGTGTAATGAGTTTTTAGGTTTAGGGTTAGGAGTGAGGAAGAGAGGGAAGAGTTAGGGTTAGGTTAGAGAGAGGAGTGGAGCAGGAGGAAGTTGGAATCATAAAAAAAAAATCTAAAAAAGAATGCCAAAATTAGTGTAGAATAGGCTTCAGGCATCACAAACTATAAAAACTAAAAAAATTAGTTCATTTGACACTAGTGCAGGAACTAGTATCGTGTGCAGACAACGATCTGTATCGCCAGCTTGGTATCACACAAAGTGAGCTAAAGAGAGGATTTGGGAGCCTATACTTCAGTTGAGGCACACTTGAAGGTAAGCCACACAAGTTCTTGATAGCAAAATCAATTCATAACCACCACGACACGTGATTTGCACCATTTTCGGTATCGGGGGGTAAGACAAAGAGTTTTGGGATGAGAGAGACATAGGGTCAAGAGTAAGGAGGGGTTAAAACTAAACATATTTGTGCAAAACAATTTGAGTTTAAAGCGATTTTGGCTGAAGTATCTCTGTCGGCCGAGTTTTGGTATTGCGATACCAAAGTTCCCTAGTATCATGATACTCGCCTAGTATCGTATCGCTGCATACCACTTAAGATATCGTGATACCATTTTGGTATCGTATTGTCAAGTTGGTATCGCGATTGCGACTAGCCGGTGGTATCATATCGAGGTCCACTTGGTATCGTATCATCCTGTCACGGTATCGTATCATCGATCGAGCGGTATCCTATCACGCACATTGTTGGTATTGTATCGCCAATCTAGTATCATATCGTCTGACCTCCTTGGTATTGTATCGTTTGTCATACCAGTATCGTATCGTGAGGAATCTGGTATCATATCGTCACTTGCACTAGTATCGTATGGCGAGAACTTTAGTATCGTATCGTGTGACTTGTTGGTATTGTATCATGCAAGAAGGTGGTATCGTATTGTCGGACACATCTGGTATCGTATCGTGAGAAATTTTGGTATCGTATCGTCTATTGCACTAGTATCGTATCGTCTATTGCACTAGTATCGTATCGTGCAAGAAGGTGGTATCGTATCACCAGTAATTTGGTATCGTATCATCTAATATTCTAGTATCGTATCATCACAGGCAGAGGTATCGTATCATCCTATAGTCAGTATCATGTCGCGTTAATCCATGGTATCGCCCAGAGTGGTATCGCCCAAAACCTATAAAGCCATTTGAGGGAAAAATTAGAGGTAATTGAGGAGCCAATTGTGGGGTAGTGGGGAACCAAGATAGCCCCAGGAGGGTGGATGAACTTGAGATCAGGGTGTGTGCTAAGTAGCCGGAGGAGTGTTATTTCATCGGTAGGAAGTGCAACTCAGGCAAATAATCACTCTATCTATACTGACACCTCTAGTGACTCCGAGGAAGAGATACCAATGGATTCAAAAGACATGCAAGGTTCTTTCCCTAGGGGGAACTTTATGTCAATAGTAGAGGAGGAATACCGCACCTCCCTACAATATGTGTCCACTAATCCCCAAGAGATCCCCATCTACCTAGATGGCTTAAATAGGTAAGTAGCCATGATGGTGAATTCCACTGAATCAGCAATAGTACCCAGACTTGCAGTCAAGTATGAAAGAGTAGTCTACGTGGACAAATTAAGAAACATTTATGTTGGTAGTAGAACACCCAGATTAGATCAACAAGAGAGGAGGATTGGAAGGACAAGGAAACTCAAGAAGTCCGAATACTGAAGAGTTAATAACTACGCCAAGAGGCAAAGCAGTGGTGACTCGAGTCTTGAGAGGGGATTTGATATCTCAAGATGACTACCTATTAGAGGTCTACTTGATCCACGGATCAAACTTATTGTTATAAATTGATTCACCCACACAAGGACAGGAGGAAAGCTCAATGACCTTTTATGAGTTAAAAGATCCTGAAGAGGAGTCTAGAGTCACCTACCTAGATAAGAATCAAAGAAGGTATTGGCCGATAGATACCGTTGATAGGGCTCAATTGAAGTATATAGGGTTGCTAGTATTCCCTTCACGAGATCAAGCAACTGCCTCCCATAATCCTTTTGGGACGCATCAAGAGCCAGAGAATACAATGTCAGGAGAGAGGAGCCAATGCAATTCACAATGCCAGGTCTACAAGCACACAATCAAACTCACCTTGGACTAGGCAACCAACATCGGCCACAAGTGAGGCCAAGACCACCCCTAGGAGTGCAGCCTAGAATGCCTCCAATTAGACCAAGAATTCCTTTAATGCCTAGACCACCCGGACCCCTAAGAAGATTAAGACCAATTCAAGTGGCTAAGTGTATGACAAATCATTATGACAGAATGGGAGAACCTTATGATCACATAGCTGAATTTAAACAAGTTCTATGGGCAGAGAAAGTGGATGATTTCTTTGTGTAGTATGAGTCCTTCAGACTTACCCTCACGAGAACGGCTTTGATGTGGTTCCAACCATTGGATGCCAATAAATTTGGAGATATTGAGCAATTCTTTCACGAATTCATTGGGGAATTCACTAAGAGAGGAATTAAACACAACTCTTCATCGTTAATCCATAGCTTCAAACAAAATCCAAATGAAACTGTGAAAACAACCACTTGGAGGTTCAATCAATACATCGATAGATGCCCAACAACAAAAAGACCCACTCAACAAAAAATGATATCACTATTTTTAGATAGGCTGACAAATGGGACATTGAGAACCCTATTCTACATGAAACGACTTCAGATGTTGAGCGAGTGTCTTGAAGAGTGTATTGACCTAGAGGACAACCTAGCTGATTATCTCAAAAGTACACCAAGCCCTACGAAATCAGAAGACACTAGAAGCACAGTGACATCTAACTCTAGTAATGTGAAGGAATTAGTGGAACTAGTAGCCAAGAAGTTAGGAGTTCATGGACAGTGGAACTACCAACATCCATCAATGAGAATACCCATGTTGCGAAGATGTAGCTTTTGTGGAGGAGACCACCCAACTCACATGTGTGTAAGAGGAGGAACATGTTTGCCTCAAACTTATCCTTACAATAGGCAAACGCATCAAGGAACCGCTCTGTATTGCCATATAAAACAGAAATACACTAATCATGCCGCTGAGAATCGCCCATTCAACAGGTAGTCACAATCTTCAAATGAACCTCAAGATAGACCATATGGATACCCTCCTAGAGAGCCAGGAAGGGAGATTCCAAGATACAATTCCTATCCACGACCACAAGTAGCACCTAGGCCATATGACCAAGGGCAATATGCACAACCTCAGCCAGTGTTAGGACAACAACCACCATTCCCACATAATGTAGTGCCGGTTAAATATGCTCAACTAGAGGAAAACATGGAGAGAGCCATAGTAACATCATCACCAGTAGCCAGTACAGAATTGACCAATCCAGGATACGAGCAGACCTAAGGAGAATACTATCCTTATGACGCTAGTATGATGGAGTACGAGCAAATTTATGACCCACAATACTATGGTTATGAGGGATATGAAAACACCTACAGACAGGAGTTTGCAACTCTAATGTACACCACACCCAAGGCACGAGCACCCATAAGACCACCCATCACAATGCCTATGCCAAAAGGACCTTGCTATAGATGTGGAGGAGATCACTTTATAAGAGAATGTACTCGGCCATACAACCCACCACCTCCCAAGACTTGGGAAGGGTATTGCAATTATTGTGGAAAGGAACATCTATTCAGAGACTGTCCAAAGAATCCCAATAAGACTCACGACACTGCACAGATTAATGTGATAGAAGTAATCGAATCATTAGGAAGTGACAAGGAATAGACAGTACCATTGAAAGCCATCACATGATCAGAAGCTAAAGGATAAGACAGAAAGCGAGTAGACTCGGAGCAAGGAAAGAGTAAAAACCTAGAACCTAGAGTACAAGTAGTGGAAGATTTCGAAGACTCACTAGAGAATATCAAAACAACTAAAAGCCAAAAGTGGAAGGATAGAAGGGAAAAACTCAGAGAAAAATGGGTGAAAAGAAGAAACAAGGAGGAAACAATAGGCAGTAAGAAATCCAAGGAACCTGAAATTCAGGAAGAAACCCCCATTACACCGCAGACGCTAGAACCAAACAAGCAAGGATCAATTTTAGCATACCCTAGACCCGACGATTTGCATATGTGGTTAAAAGCTTACGAATTGAGGATTACAACTGGACCCAACATAGAGCAACATGAGAAACTTTACCCACATGGAGAGTTAGAAAAAGAGAGACTTGCTATATGTAGAAAACTCATAGAGGTCGCTCAAGCCACTCTAGAAAAGACTATCCCTGTTCTACCGGGGACGAGAATATCTGAGCATCAATACAATGATTGTCTTAAAATAAAGAACCAAAAACCGAAAGAGAAGGATGATAAGAAAGAACTACTGAATACCCAAGACAAATCCATGTCCACATTCCGTGATTTAGAGGTTGATTGGCCAAGAGAGTTGTGGACTAGGATTTGAGAAGATCAATGGAAAAAGAATGGAATTACAAAACTGCCTTTTGAGGAATTGGATGTGGAAGACTATCGGCTAACACCTAATTTGGAAGAAATATATGAAGAAGTCTCTATGCTAGACTGAAATAGAGAGGAAGCACACAACATTTCTACTCTACCAAACTACATGGGAGAATATGCGAAAGAATCCATAATCTTCCGTGCTCCTACAGTACGAGGAAAAGAAAAGGAGTCTTCAAACAAGGCCTCACACAATTTAGCAGAACTCAAAAAGACCAAAGTACAATGCCGATTGACTGTGGAAGAATTACTCCGGGTGAAACCTCAAATATGGACACAATTAGTGGGATAGTTGAAGTTAGAGCAACAAAGAGGAAAGTATGGAAACTAAAAATCCTTCGACTATACAAGTTCCGGTTGATAAGGTTGGGGAATTTAGTGAAGGAGATGAGGGAAAAACATGGTTACCTACCAGATACAATGGATAGATGACCAAGGCCATACTAGACACAGGAGCGGGAGTGGGTATCACCACCAAAGAGATTTGGGAGAAATGGGGAAAGCCAACCGTGCGACCAATGCATATGAAGCTTCAATTAGCAAATGTTCATGTAGAGAAACCCCTGGGAATATTGGAAAGAGTTAAAGTAACCACCTGTGGAGTCGCGTTTGAGCATACGTTAGCTATATGTCAATTTGGAAAGGCAAATATTTATGAAATGATATTAGGTCAACCTTTCATGAGACAACTAAGGGTAGTACAAGACTGGGGAAGAGACTCATTATATCTTCAACATCAAGGAACCACTACAAGGATCAATTTGCATACATTTGTGTATAGGGATGTACCCCCACTACAATGGAATCCCATACACAAGGAAGAAGATGATTTGTCTATCCATAGTGCTAGTTCAAGTGACCAATCATGGATGCACGAAGATGTCCAATTATGGATGTGTAAGGAAGCAAAGAGAGAGGATACAAAACTTCAGCAATGGCCCATAGGACATCAAAATTATTGACCCATAGAGGACCCAATGTATATGCCTCAAGTTTTTCCTGATGAAGCATTCAAACCACACGGTTGGATGGAGATTCTAGCCACTTTGGACATAGGTGTAAATGAAGAATTACTGACCATGAATGAGTGTATAGACGAAGAAGGTTATGATGTAAGCTTTTACATGGTGGTCCTTCAGGAGGTAGAAGCAGGAGAAGTATTAGAAAAGGAGTGGAAAGAAGAATACGAGAGTATAGAGATGGAATCGGAGCTTGATTCAGAGGAACTCTATTTAGAAGCCATTCAAGCTGAGGACAAGGATGGAACAACCAAAGTGCTAGCAATAGAAGTAGCTCAGGAAGTACTAAATCATGAGGAAATCATGGTTAAGACTGACTCGACCCCGAATCTATTTGAAGTTCCAGTACACTTTAAAAGATACAAAGTAGAGAAAAGGAAAATAGCCATTGAGATGCCTAAGAGAGAAACGAGAGATAGAGAGTCATATGACAACAAGGAACAGATGAAAAAAATCATAGTGACTGTAGAAAATGGACAAGAAAGATGTACGTACATAGGAAAGGATGTGTCACCTGGGGAGGAAGAAGAATTGATGAGACTGATTCGAGAATATCAAGATGTGTTTGCATGGACCTACAAGGACCTCAAAGGTGTGGAGACCTCCATTTCTTCTTATTGAATACCCATGACACCTGATGCAATGCCATCAAAGCAACGTCCTTACACTTATAATGATGTCTATGCAGCAAAAATTAAGGAAGACATAGAAAAGCTATTAGCAGCTAGATTTATTTACGAGATAGAACATACTGAATGGGTATCACCAGTGGTGGTTGTGCCCAAAAAGAATAGAAAACTAAGAGTGTGCATTAATATAAAAAAATTCAATGCAACCACGATCCATGATAGCTATCCATTACCTATCACTGATTACTTCTTGGAAAGAGCCACAAGTAAGGAAGTCTATAGCTTCTTGGATGGGTTCTCAGGATACAACCAAGTAGCTATTGCTACTGCAGACCAACACAAGACCGCATTCACCACTAAATGGGGAGTCTATGCTTTCAGGGTGATGCCTTTTGGACCCATGAATGCCCCTCCTACTTTCCAATGGTTGAGGTGTCACGTTTTCAAAGAATTCCTAAGGAAGAGTATGGAGGTATATGTAGACAGCTTATGTACATAGATCAGAGACAGGAACATATACTAGTTTGCGAAGAATATTTGAAAAATGTCAACAATATAGAGTATGCTTGAATCCTGAGAAGTGTGTATTTATGGTGTGACAAGGAAAAATCCTAGGACACATCGTATCTAGGAATGGAATATCCACTGATGAAGACAAGATCAAAGTAATTTTGGAACTTCCAAGACCAAAAAATGCAAAGAAAGTGCAAGCGTTTATGGGTCATTGTGGATACTATCGCCGGTTTATCCACATGTACGCTATAATTGCCAAGCCATTGTACGGATTGTTGACTCAATTCACATGGACGGATGAATGCGAGAAATCGTTTAATGAGCTAAAAAAGAGACTTAGCACAACACCTATTTTGAAAACACCCAATTGGAACAAGCCCTTTCATATTCATGGACACTTCCAATTATGCAATAGGATGCATTTTGGCTCAACCGACAGATGAAGGAAAATTGGACCATCAGGCCTATGCAAGCAGACAAGTGAATCAAGCATAAAGAAACTATACCACTACGAAGCGAGAAGGTTTAGGGATGGTGTACGCTGTAAAGAATTTCAGACACTACCTTTTACTTAACAAGTTCAAATTCTTCATAGAGCATCAAGCCTTATTGTACTTAGTCAATAAGCCTTGTAACACAGGAAGACTAATGAGATGGTTTCTTTTGTTAATGGAGTTTGATTTTGAAGTGATTGTAAAAAAAGGAAATACCCACGTGAGAGCCAATCATCTCTCTAGGTTGACGCACGGAGAACCACCTAGCGGAGTACCCGACGATTTGCCATACACTTACCTATTCAATTTGGAAGTATGTCCTAAGTGGGTAGAAAAGCTAATTCCAATACTCACTCAAGGACCACAACACCCAACCAACAAAGAGATTAGAAAGGAAATTCTACAATCACATAACACACACATTGTAGTAGGAAGTGTGTACCATAAAGAATCCAACGATGTGTTGTCTAGATGTGCAGAAGAGGATGAACAAAAGAACTTGATTGAACAAGTGTGCATAAAAAAATGGAGAATGCACAAGGGAACTCATGGAACCCTAAGAGAATTGAAACAATTAGGAGTTTATTGGCCTAATATGCCTAAGGATGTTCATGAGTATGTCAGTAGTTGCACGAAATGTCAGGAAACCACTCCAGATGACCATACATATTTGCCTTTCTCTATAATAGCACCCAACTAGAGTAAGACGTTAGTGAAGTTCTTAAAGACACAAGAGCATGAGAAAGGAACAAGTTTAGCTAAGAAACAATCCCTAGAGGAAATGAGCAAGGACTATGTTGTCATGGGGAGACAATTATTCAAGAGAGGGAAAAACAATCAACTCCGACTATGTGTACGTGAAGGAGAGTACTTACCCATACTAGAAATGGCACATCCAGGTGCCACAGGAGGACATTTCTCAGCCGAAAGAACTATAAAAATGATCCTCTTTGCAGGCTTGTGGTGGCCAACTCTACATATGGATGCAGGTACCTATGTAGAAAGTTGCGAGGCATGTCAAAGAGCTAAAAAATCTATCAGACGAGATGACATGCCATTGAGACCTATGGTTTGCATGAGAGCCTTTTCTAAATGGGGTATTGATTTCATAGGACCATTAACCCACTAGCCAAAGGATCACACGCTGAGTACATAGTCCTAGCAACAGACTATTTGAGTAAATGAGTAGAGGCAAAAGCAACTAGAAAAAACGATGCATAGACCACAACTAAATTTCCTTTTGAACACATCTTTACTCACTTTGGGCTACCTATAGAGATAGTGAGTGATCGAGGAACGCATTTCATTAATGAAGTAATAGAGTACTTGATGAATGAGTTCTTAATGATTCATAAAAATCAGCCCCTTATCATCCTCAAGCCAACGGTCAAGCAGAAAGTTCCAATAAAGTGTTGTGCACTGTATTGACCAAGATAGTCAATAGTGGAAGCTCAGATTGGGACAAACAATTGCATCATGCAATTTGGGCCTTCTGTGTGGCTTACAAGATAGCCATTGGAACCACACCATTTAACCTAGTGTATGGACAAAATGCTGCAATCTTGCCAATCGATTTTTTGGTGCTTAATTTAAGAGTGGCACAACAGTACTAATGGATGGGGCATGAGTTGTCCAAGAAACTTGAGTAGATTGAGAAACTACACGAGACAAGACTACAAGCTGTTGTGGGAATTTACGTGGCAAAAAGAAGACAAAAAACATATTATGATGTGCACATCAAAGATAAAGGACTAAAAGAAGGAGATTTAGTCTTGGCGTACACTTTGAAGCAACATGCCAAGAAGCTACAGAAACGCGGATATGGACCTCTAATAATCAATAAGATTTCAACAAGTGGAGTTGTCTACACTGGATGGAGATATATTTCCTAATTACATAAGTGGTTGTCGAGTAAAGCGATATATGGAACCATTGACAGATCAAATGTTGACACGACTTGTAGGTGTGCAAAATCAGAAAAAAGAAGAGGAGAGAAGTAGAGAAGAGGCAAGGCAAGAAGCCCTAGAGCGTATCAAGTGACGAAAAGAGTGGATAAGGCAAAGGGATGAATGATACTTACAAGGTGAGGAACCAATTCCCATGGCCAATTACCAAGTTCACCAAGTCAACACAAATAACGTAAGAATATCTCAACCATACTTAAACTTAGGGATTAGAACTACAGAATACCAGTTGATAGATGCATTGATCGGCTCAGGGGTAGCCCTCAGCTACATACGACTAACAGTTATTATGCATCTTCAAACGATCAAAAAACTGACTAAAGCTCACATGATAGGCATTGGGGGCCACATCATAGAATGTATTGGAGAAGCTTCAGTATCCCTCCACCTAGGATATTCCACTATGGAGCAACATGTTTTGGTATGTAAAGATGAGGATCTAATCAAAAACCTGATCCTAGGACAAGATTGGATTATTGAGAACGAAGTGAGCATTCATCTAGCTCAAGGTTACATCTCAACCAAAATAGGTCATAAGGAAATCTTTAGCCTATTAGAAGAAAGACTCTCTCACATGCATGAAGCCATCAAGTGATAGAAAGAAACCCTAGAAGAGAAGTTAGCAAATGAATCTATCAAACGTTTAGCAAAGAATTGCCCTAAGAAAGGATTGACTACCAATATCAATGCACCATTTGACGAGGTGCCTTCATCTCCCATGAACAGTGAATCCAAGAGAAACTGTGAAGACAACGCTTCGAAAGTTTCCTCCAATAGGGGAAGACCATTTACGTGGAAGTCCACTATCTGATTATTGCAACCAAGAAGTGCCAATCTGCACTAGGTTTGCAAGGATCGAATGAGGGAAATAGGAAAGTCAACACCAATACAGGTCACTCATCTTATATTGGAAACAAGGAGAAACAATGAATTCTCTTCATTATAGAACCAAAAAGACTTCTAAGAGTATGGCTTCCAAAGTCATTAGTAGAAGCCTAGAAAACATAGCAGCACATATGGATTCCAAAAAAGGTCAGACAGATTGCAAGTCAAGAGATAGATAAGCAAGAAGAAATATTACACCACCAAAGCAGAACCATGAAGCCAAACAAGACTCACCAAAGGTACCAGAGGAACACGACATCAACTAATCAGACTTCAAGAAAGAAAGAAAAAGAACCTAGAATACAACAAGACCAAGAGAAGATGAAGCCTCAAACATTAAATACAAAATGGATATGGAGACCCAAGAGGCAGCAAGGATAGGAATAACAGATTCAACAGGATTCGAATTGAACTCATGCAGAGTCGAATGCACCTAAAGTATGCATTCTCGGGAAACACTACAAGGCCATGCATTCAGCACATGATATGTTCAACAAAACTAGTGGTGCACATTTCCCATGTGGGAATAGATCCTAGATTCTACTTCTATAGGAATGAACCTACTATGTAAATAAATAAATGCTTTGGCTAATCTAACTCTTGTTTTCTTTCAGGAATATGAATCAAAAGATGTCTGGTATGAAATCTTACTTATTTGAGTAAGGGGAAACAGAGTGATGCAATAAACAACATGTCATTGAGACACACATCACTCATGACATGCCTTCTAAAAGAAGCTGATGTTCTTCTTATTACAAGTGCAGATGGCTTCTGAAGACTCTAAAGCGACTAATCAAAAGGAGGTACTAGAATATCCCTTACAGAGTGTGACTAAGGCAAAAAGCCATTGTTTTTGTGAGGACCAACTTGCTGGGGACTACTCTTCTTGGTAAAAATTAAGATTATGGACAGGGACCACCAGTTCCCAGTAATGTCTCAAGATCTCAAAGTAGTGCATGAACTCCCATCCACTGTGCACATTATGAAGAAAGCTAGTATTCAGAAGTACTTTGAACTTCCAATCTACAAACCGGACTTCTAGCGATGCACACAAGTAATGAATACCTTACAACCAGCTTTGCATGATCCACTAGTACTCGAAGCAAGAGTTCTAGATGTAGCAAGTGAGTGGGTCATCATACAATTCACCCACGACCTAATTAAAGAAGCTTTTGGATGGGAAAAGATGAAAATACAATCTTGAAGGAGGAAAGCCGGGGGGCTAAGATCAGAAAGTTTACAGATATCAATCGTTTTGACATAGAAGAGGAAGTCTGAATCATTCACCAACACTTTTGCTTCCCAAACATGCACAGATATACCGCTCCACAGAAGATCATAGTGCAAATGCTGCCACATGCCATCAAACAGATAGGGAATCAAGCTAACATGACACCATATATTCAAGAACGACTTTTTGAAGCAAAGAAACAATGGAACTATAAGAAGTTCTTAAACAGAAGTGTTGCCTTAGGCATTCTAGAACATTTGAAAGAAAAGCCCTCATCTGAAGAAATGGCTAAGTATGCAAAGATTGCCAGAGTCCCAAAGAATAAGAAGGGAATAAAAATAGTAGAAGAAGCTGAAACGAGCTCTCAACCGAGAATGAGAGGTACTAAAAGACTATGAGAGATGTTGCAAGCAGAAGAAGCCACTCCAACTTTAAAAAGGACACATGTACTTCCAAGAACAAGGCTCGAAAACAATCCACCCATCACAGAAAAGGAATTAACAAAGGCAATGGAAACAACTCACCTGTATATGACAGGATAGGTAAACTTACCAGTGCAAGGAAATCATTACCAACAAGCCCATGAAGCCTTTGAACAAAGCAAAAGGCTGACCAAAGTTCATAGATATAGAGAATTGGGCTTGCTGAATTCTAGCTCATCATCCGACACACTAGAAGAACAAGAAACATCTATGCTAAATGTGGACATTAAAAGTGATTCAAAGGATGATGATCAATGGGAGGAACTGAATCAAGTACACAATGACTTTGACATGGAAGGCACAAAGATCGATCAGAGGCCTGATAACACTATCAAGGGAACTACACAACAGGAAGCATCTCAAGAAGGCATTCATATAATCAATTTGAATGAAGCATCGAATGTTCAAATCAAAGAGACCCCTTTAGTGGGAGAGGACCTGGTAAAGAAACCCAAGGAAGGAAAAGTAGAAGACACAGTAAAAGAGACCGAACCCTTCACACCGATAAGGGTAGTAGCAGAATCCTCTCTGTTGGATGTCACGTTTCAAGGTAGTGCTACCAAATCAACCACTAACGAAGAGGAAGTAAAAGACCAAGAAGTACATCTCCAAATAAGACAACTGCACAATGAGATGATACATGTGGAACAAGGAAGAGATGTACGAACAGGGGAAGAACCAAGCATCCCCAAAACATGGTTGAATGTGGATGTAGCTCAGCTCAAGCCGGTAGTGCAACTAATGATACAAACTCTTATGGATACTCAACAATTAATGTTTGAAGTTTATGCAGACTACGACAAGGCCATGAGAGAGAAAAATCAATTCCAAGTAATAAGTGAAAACTTATCTGCAAAATTAATTCAAGCTCAACAATTGCTCTCGACAAGGAGTCAGAGATAGAAGAAGAAAAATGCAAAAACACCACGTTAACGACGGAGAACCAACAGCTTCAAGATCAAATAAGAGAGATACAAAGCAAATTTGAGGCTGGTGAAGCAAAGAAAGCATGCATGAATGGTAGAAGTAAACTCCTTGAATCTCAAATCAAGGTATAAATGGATGAAGCCGATAATCTAAGGAATCGGAACAAAGAACTGATGATGGCCTTACTATGCAACCAGCCTATAGAAGCTTCGGGAATGATAGAAAGCAACACAAAAGCATTGGAGGATCGAACGCCAAAGTATAATGATCAGCTAAAAAAGGAGCAAGCCATCATAGGGAGATGGGAAAAAAGATATATAGACGACACTAATGAACTTAGGGCAAAGTGGAAGATGGCAGAGAATGAATTTTTAGTACGATGCAATGAAGACTCTAATCAACTTGCTGCCATATGAGAGGAACTCTTGAAGAACAAAGAAGAAGTCACCAGAGCCATCGAAGAAATCAAAGCAAAGGATGGGCTAATAGCTACATTGAAAGCTCAATTAGAACAGCAGGTAAACATGGGGACACCAATAGTTCCACACTCCACAGCAGCTACTAAGAAGACTGAGATACATCCTCTTTTTTCCCCCATGCATCTTTCACCGATAAAGGAGGAAACAGAGACCCACACTGAGATACATAAACGGGCTATTGCAGAACTCAGCTGACATGAGCGGGCACTACTAGTGTCCCAACTTACAGAAGAATTTGAAGACAAGTGGTCAAAGTCATGAAAGAAGCAAAGATTGAAAGCAAGAATCTAGAACAGATTATGAAGCCTTTCAATGTACCTTATGGGTTACTCAAAGAAGAAACATGCCAATACATAAAGACAATCACCAATAAAGAGCCAAATAGCAATCTATAGTTCAACATGTAGACATTTACCTACACACAAAAGGAATTTGATAAAGCGGATCCCATCTAGAGGCAAACATTTTTGGAAAAGAATCCTATGTTATGGGTACACTAGGAATTGGCACCGTTGTGGAGGTGATCGCAATCCGAGTGGATCGGGTCTATTGTGGCACACACAGGGTGTATGAAGCTAATGAATCTTGGAAGGTTAAAGGAAATGAAAGTGAAATTAATGATGAGTATGGAGAAGAGAGAGATGTTGAAATGATTATGGGAATGGGAATATATGAGCGCAAGTTAGATATATGAACATGACTGATAAGAATGAAAGAGAACCATACACATGAATCAAATTTGGAAGGAAGAATGGTCCATTGAAGGAGCTTCTTAAACACTTCCTAATTCTAATCCATATGCATAGTCTTCTTTGGATGATATGTATGCATGACGAGAATAGATGGAACCCTTACACATAAATGAGTTTCGAAAGGAAGAATGGTCCAATATTGGAGCTTCTTATACACTTTCAAAAACTAATCAATATGTATGGGTATGTACGGATTATATGCATGCAAGTGGATTATGATGATAGAGTTTAATCACAAGCTCAATGAAACATCTTCATTGGTTCAACGCAATACTGCGGAGCCTTCTCACACATAGAAGAAAATAGAAGACATGTAAAAATACTTAAGAGACTGAGAGACAAGAGACAAGAGATAAGTGACAAGTGACATGAATTAAAAGGATTTGAATTAAGATACATGTATAAGATTGTCGTGATACATCAAGCTAAGCATGCGCAGTCTATTGATGAAAGGCGGTTCTGACCTTCAAACCATGACAGTTCAACCGAATGTCACATGTAAGAAGATGAGTTCCACTTCATTGACCCTATGTATGTCTAGGCTCGTAACGTCTAACTAAAGAAGTCTAAGACTCATTAAAACCAGCTCTAAGTCACTCACACGCTCCAGTGAGGGTGAGTCAAGATAGAGATGCTGGTTTCAAGAGCCTATCCTAGATTGGAGTTCTAACTTAAATTTGAAACTAGGTACTATACTCATACTAGCCCACCTTGGATCCTCACTCGCTCAACCGAGGTTGATCGTCTCAAGGAAACCTTAAGCTAGCAAGAGCCCTATGGATGCCTAACAATGATGCTGTAAGAGTTTGGAGGGGGGTTTATATATTTTTTTGAATGAATTTGGGCCCTTGGATCTAGAGAAATCAACTCTCAACTCTAGGATCACTACTTTCGATTACAACCATTGGATTAATCAAATCAATGGCTTGGAATTGTTCTTTCTATCAAATCTAGTGTAAAGGAGTGAAATTTAGGCGCCTTCATTCTCCACCATTGGATCTGGGGATGATCTGGACGGTCGGATCAGTGCTGACATCAATTCGGATAAGATAAGCACTATTTTTGGAGAAACTTTGCATGATTGATCTTTAACTGTCAAAAAAGTCTTCTTTGATGAAAAAACTTTTGGATCCTCCTTCCTTTGTGCTTTAGTGCATCTCCACCCTTGAATATGAGCTCATCTTGATCGTACAACATGGTTCAATCATATTTTGCCATGTGGCGTTCCTTCAAGCCTTCAATTTTCTTATTCTAGAAAACTATGGTGACCTTGAAAACTGGATTTTGTGCTCTTTGATCCTTCAAATATCCTTTGATGAAGGTAAAAGTTTGTAGGACTATGTTCTGAAAGGCCTCCTTTAGGAATATGCAAAAAAACTCCCATGTGAATCTTCCTTGTACAAGTTTGACTACATTTGGAAGCTTGCAAGGTGGCATTAAGGTGTCTAGGAAGTTGTGATAGCCTTGAAACTTGTTACAAATATGTAGCTACATATGGTCTTTATACATGTCAAACCATATGGCTGACAAAAATTCCTATACAAAATTTTGTAGGGTCTAAGTGGGAAAATTACAGTTTTTACAAAATGCACATGGCATATCAATGTGCTACAAAATCCATTTTCATGTGAAATTCGAGCTATATGCTGCGTTTGATAGGCTTTACAAGGATATGAATTTTCATGTGATTTGGAGACATTGAAAATTTTGCCCTAATTTCCAAAGTTTGGCCAGCTTTGACTGCTACCCTAGATTTGCTCGATTTCTTCCAGAGTTTGCATGTGAACTCCCTTTGACATCCTTGATGCATCTTGGACTTCTCAAGGAATTCTGGCTACTTTCATCAAACGTGTTTCATGTAGGCCTTCATGAGTGAGAGAGGAGAGAAAATCTCGACGACATTCGTCCCTACTAAACCTGCGATTCCTCCGAAAGCGCCACTCTAGTATCTGTGAAAAACAAAATGTTCGAGGCATCAACTTATTTTATAGGCAACATACATGGAAGGAAAAATTGATCATATGCATGAATGAATAGGCAACGTGACATGAAGCAAAATTTGCATGAAAGAAAGAATTGAAACATGCAACATGAATATGCATGAACAAATAGGCAACATATATGCAAATGTTGACAACAAGAAAGAAAACAAACAAGCATCAATATGAAGTGGAAGTGGATGTATTGAGTCGTTTTAAGCATCAGTTCCTCTCATCTTGAAGAAAAATTTGTACCTTTTTCATAAAGCAATCTACCTTAAATATGATTATAAACAAATATTTGGGATTTTCAAGAGACATCTTTCATCTTTAGCTTATTTTAGATCAACTCCTTTCCTACATAAATAGGAATATGCTCTTTCTCTAATAACATGCAAGGAAATCTAACTAAACTCAACTAATGCATAAATCTGCCTATATAGCCCATGATTTATTCTACTATGCCTCTTTATCCTCCTTTGGCTTGCTCTTTTTTTTTTGATGATGATGATTTGACAACTTTCTGGTTACGATCACTTTTTTGGGGTGGAAGAAAGTGTAAACTTCCTGGTAATATGTAGCAGTTTTTTTTTATGACGGGGAAAAATTAAACCCCGATACAAGGTACAATCATTTTTTATGACGGAGAACAGTCGTTTAAACTCCGATACAAGTGCTGTGAGATGGACTAAGGATGTAGAAACATGCAATAGCAGGAGCTAGGATTTCAACAATTATGCTTTCGATACAGGATAGATATGCATGTTTATATATGAAAGTCATGTCACCAAAATAAACCTCCAAATCTACATGCCCTATCTTTCCACAATCCTAGATTATAATCAATTTCTTAGTAGATAAGTTACTACTTAAGATACAATTTTACACAAGTAGAGAAATCATCATTTGCCCTTTTTTTTTGACTCAAGTGATGTGGATATGCAATGCAATGCAAAGACTGAAAACAAACATGCATGAAACAAGAACAAAAAAAAAATAGAATGAAAAAAACAAAGCAACATGAACTTGAAAAATTAATGATATTTTTATATGTTTTTTTTTTTAATTTTTACTTTTTTTATTTTACCTTTTTTTTATTTTTTATAACATGGATATTCTTGTTTATGAATCGGCCTCATTGTTGTCATCTTCTTCAATGTCATCATCCAAAATGTACTCGTCATTATCACGTTTCTTGAATAGCTTTATCCTTTTACGTGCAATCAAAGTTTTTAGTGCAACACCATTTAATTCACAAAGAGCATACGTACCATTGTTGTTGACTTTTGATACGATGTATGGCCCAAACCACCGTTGAGTGAGCTTTTTGCGTGCATCATATTGAGAGTCAAATGTACTATCATAAATGAGCACCCAATCTCCTACTTCAATTGTCTTAGGACGCAATCGATGAGTTTTATCAAAATAATGCTTGTTCTTCATTCTAGATTCTCTTAATTTTTCACCGGCATCATCAAGTCTTAATTTACCTTGTTCTAAATATTTAATGCGCAAACTCAAAAAATCATCAGTAGACATGTTTTCAGACCAAGGCAAATTTGACCATGCAAAAATATGAGACTGAATTGGAAACCATAGTTTTTTATAGTACATGAGTTCAACAGGCATATATCCAGTAGTATGTGTGCATGTCATTCTATCTGCCCAAAGAGCAAAAGGTAAGAATCTAGGCCGTTGTCTGATGTCACCGTTACATGCTTTAGATATGGCTTTCACAATAGGTGGATGCCCTCTCTCTATTTTACCATTGGCCTCTGGATTATCTACAGTAGTGAGAGACAAACGAATACTGTGACGCTCAAAGAACTCTTTAGCTTCTCTCGCATTTAACTCTCCACAATCGGCAACTACTTTCTCTATGTACACAAAGAGACTTATGACATCTTCAAGCAAGAATTTGCAAACATTGTAAGTGTTGTTAGATTGTAGTGCACGTCCCTCTACATGATTAGTTAATTCTTCTCTTGCAAGTACAATGTAACGCATTTTGTCAATACCTTTAGGCATAGTTACAAGATCTACTACCCACTTGTAGTGAATACAAGGTGGATAAGTAGGATGCAACGGATCTCTATGTTTGAATGATGAATGAAGTTGACAAGTAGAACATGTAGAAACATAGCTACGTCAACATACATCCTAGGCCAATAATAGGTACTTCTAATTTTTTCATATGTTCCAAAAAATCCTTTATGACCTGCCCATAATGTCTCATGCATTTCCTTCATTACTTACAATTGAAGCCCTCGTTTTCCTAGGACTCGTTGTGGATTCTTAACCTTACCCTTAGCATGTCTCCAAAGATAACCGTTACATAGGAAAAAGTTATAAGCTCGTTTCCTAATGTTACGGAATCTATTCATAGTCCAAGTAGGTAATGGTTGTAGTGTACTTAGATACTTTCCTATGTCTCTCCATTCATTTTCATACTCAAGCTCGTGAAATTTCTCATACTCGTATATATGTGGAACATAGTCAACTAAATTCACATTCTTTATTAGATCACTTTCAACATCATCATCAAATCTAGCTCTCGATAACATATCAACAACTGAGTTTGACTTACCTGAAATATGAACTAACTCAGGATTTATGAACTTAATATATGAGATCCATTTAAGCATGGCTATATCAGGAGATGAACAATTGGCTATCATTCCAATGAGAGGCAGACAATCAGTCTCAACTTTGACATTTGCACCAATGAAATATTCTTTGTCTATTTTCAAAGCTATTACCATACCCCATAGTTCTCGTTTGATCTATGGATATTTTAGTTGTGTTTCATGTAGAATTTCGGCACCAAACCTAATTGCATATCTATTCCCTTCACTATCACCTTGACTTATGACCCAACCTATACCAATAGGACTAGTATCAACAGTCAATATAATAGGTTTGTTAGCAAAATAGTCTACACGCTTAAGGATGGGAGCTTCAAGCAATAATTTCTTCAATTTACACATAGCTTGAGTGTTTTTGTCAGTCCAAATAAATTTTCGTTTCTTCCTCAACAAGTCATAGAGACAATCAGCAACATGAGCAAAGTGTGGGATCCAAATAACATAAAAGATGCAAGCACCAAGAAATCTGCATACCTCACTCACGTTGTTACATGTTTTAGAAATCTTGCTAATGGCATCAACTTTTTGTGGGTATAGCTTTCGACCATAATGGCCACATAAATGTCCAATAATAAGAACCTCGTTAACACCAAAAACATATTTTTCTATGGAAAATGTGAGACCTACCTCTTCAAATCGTTGGGATATTCTTTCACAATCAGAGATATGATCAAGAACAAATTTTACGACATCCAGATGAATCTAAAGTAATGTCCTTTACACGTTCCTCACTCCCTTTCATTGGAATATCATCAATGAATGGCATAGTTATATGAAGGATAAAATCATGTAAGACCATATTCATAGCACTCATCATATGAGCCACAGAATTAGTCGCTCCTTGAGGTAAGGTACACATTCACACTAAGCCTAAAGGAGTTTTCATTGTGGTTATGTCAGGACTATCAATTGCTAATTGGAGTTGGTCATATCCAGAATATAAATCACCCATTGAATAGATAGAATGTCCTGAAAATGATTCAACAAACTCATCTACAATGGGTCATATTCCTACATTCCTTATGGTGACTTTATTGACGGGTTGGAGATCTTGAATAAAACGTAGTTTCCCATTCTTTTTAGGCACAGTGAACCATCGATTTGAGTAAGGTGCAAAAGAGGGCTCTAAAATTCTCATGTTTATCTTCTCCTTAAGTAGTTTCATTATCTCAGGTAAGTGAGCCTTTGGAACTGGTATAGGGCGAAGATTCCATGAAATATGTGGAATAGTAAAGATTATCATGGGTGCAACTAGCTTAGGATCTACACAACCAATCTCATGAGGAGACATAGTAAAGGCATGGCTCCGTATAACTCTCTCAAATTTATCTCTCTCTGCTGGCAAAAGAAAGTCATCACCTCTACCAATTTTCACCTGTTTGATTGTCTCATCCGTGAATGTATGTCCTATGTTTTTCTTATCCCGAAGAATTGGATCATTTTTCACATCAATAATTTTTTCATTACTTCCTTGAGGTAATGGTTGAGCTATGGGTTTGATTTTTTTGTCTATACTTTTGTACTTTGTTTCAACTAAGGCATCATGTGCTTGGTTAAATTTTGAGCACTTGTCAACATTGAGAGCATATTCCTGGATTAGAGCATACTCATCAAGGGAAGAAAGAAGAATAATATGGGAATTAGAATTCTGTTGAAGACATAACTCTAACTCCTCAAGAGTAGAGAAACAATGAGATGTTTCAATCACATGCTCAATGTTCTCATCATGTTCCATGATTTTGTTGTTTTTATAATTTTTTTTGGTTTTTCGGATAAAAGACTTGGACAATCGACTCTTATGAAGAAAATCTAATCTAGAATGTGGAAAACAAAGTGACAAACTATTGTACATGTTGGTTGGATGCGAGATGTCAAACCAATATCCACTGTTGTCCCGCTCAACAATGGATTCTATCCGAAATTCTGATCATATGTAGCTCCAAACATGAATCGAGGTGCACAATCACTACAATCATGCTCATGACTGTGAGTAACAATAGGTTTCTTTCTAATTGACAATCGATTCCTAGGATGATTCACTCCTATCATCATGACTTGAAGTGATTGCATTCCATCCTTAGACTTAAATCTAGCATAGGTACACCCATCATCCATGGCTTTAGTTTCCATACGACTCTCACAAATAAAGGGTTGACCTAAGAGAACTTCATAGGAGCAATTATCTTGAATAAAAAAGTGAAACTCTTCTGTGATTCCTCCTATGGATATGGGCACACTAGCTTATGGTACCTACACCATTATCTGCAGTTCTCATATGCCATCCACAATCTTTATCTATGGGCAATCAAAACTTATCATAGACTTCTCTTGAAATCACATTGATTTTGGAGCCAGAATCTACTAATGCATTTACAGTGATAGTGTTCTTATCATTTCCTATTTTAACATGCATCTCTGATGTACCTCTAGACCAAAAGTTTCTTTTAAAGCAACTTTCAGGATTGTTTTCATGATTTTCATGGTCAGGTTGAATAGGTCCTAAGAAAATTTTATTAACATTGACTTCATCATCATCAAAGTCCTCTTCATCAGATTCATCAAAGTTTAAGGCTTCATTCATAGCTTGATCTTGATCTAGAGAATCTTGCATCTCAGTATCTAGATTAAGCGGAAACCTCTTCCTTTTAATTAGGCCGATAAAGTTATCTTTAAAAACAAGCTTTGCAATAGAGAAAACTTCTTCTAAAGACATAGTCACTTGACTCTTAAGCAAAATGTCATCTAAAATCTCCATAGGATCTATTTTTCTCTCAATTTTTGAAATCAAGATGACTTTAGGTTTTCTCTTTGGTTTCTTTTGTTTTTGCTCAAGATCTTGTTTTTGTTCATGTTCTCATGTTTGTTCTTTAGTTTATTTTGATTGTTCTTGTTTATCTAAAGGCTTTGGTTCTGTTTTTCTTTGCATTGTCTTCTTCCCTTTTTGTTTCTCCTCTTGTTTTTGTTCATTGGGTTGTGATTCTTGTTTTTTATCGTTGGATTGTGATGTTTCTACTTGCTCTATGATTGTTTCTATTCCCTCTGAGGTTTATTTTTGAGTCATTCTTCTTTCACTAGGCTCAACTTCATCTCTTTTAGGTTTTTCTTCTACATTGGATATATGAGAAATAAGATATTGATCTTCTATCGGTGATTCCCAAGCCGTTATTCTCCTAATCTCATCTCGTGCTCTTACTAAAGCCTCTAAATGGAAAAATCACCTTCCTTTGTCGGTTTACTTGATTCTACTTGTTGCTCATCAAGAGCTTCTATTTTCACTCCTCTAGTTCCTACATCCGTTATGGTTATATTTTCATAGTGTTTTTTCATTCCTCCCTTACCATAATTTCCTTGCAAAGGTAGCCTAGATCGATAGTCATAGATTTTCTTGTCTATGTCTATTACTAGTCGTTGCTCCTTAGCAGCCTTCAATAGTTCACAATCTCTCAAAAAGTGCTCTAACAAATCACCCCAAGGACACCTACGAGGGCCACGCACAAAACCATTTTGATTTTGAGGATTTTGATTAACTTGTGGTGGGAAATTTTGAAATTGAGGATTTTGTTGATAAGGTATTGTTTGAACAGGATAATTCGGATATAGGCTATTGATGTATTTGAGGAGCTTGGGGAGCAACATGTGATACTTGAGGTGCAAGAGGAGCTTCCATATTATACGGTTGATGATTCTGGAAATTTTGATTTTGAGGATTCTGAAAAGCTATTTGACAAGCTTGAGGATACATGTTTTGATACATGTGAGGATTTTTCACATGGGGATGAGGATTTTGCATTGAAGGATTATGCATTGGAGGAACTTGATATGCTTGAGTAGGAGCTACTTGTGGATTTTGATTGGTAGCTATAACATGTTGATTAGGCTCTTGAAAAGACATTTGGCTCATTTGATTTTGAAAAGTTTTGGTGTAATTAGATTGTAAAGCATCTATAGTCTTGGCCAAATTGGATTGTGTAGCAATAAGACTTTCCATTTTCTTAGTGAGAATTTCCACTTGAGATTGTTCAACTACACTTTTATTTGGCTCTACTTTAAAACCTTGAGTAGGCTCCATCATTTGAGGAATAGGAGTAGAGTAAAAAATCATAGCATGGGATTGTTCGCTAACTTGCTCCTTAGTTTGTGGAAGGCTAGCTTGAGGAAGACTAGTTTGCTCATAAAGCATGGATTGTCTTTGATGTCTATGGGCTACAGCCTTTACTACTTTACACACTTTTTGCCAATTGTCAGTAAGACCATAGCGCTTATCTGGTTCTTCTAATCGCCGTTCAACTTCCCCACGAGTTTCAGGATGAAGAAGCTTAAGAAAATTGATCACAAGATCAGGTTCCAAAGTTATCTTATCCTCATCAGGAAGTTGTTCATAGCGTCTAATATACTCATTTTGTAAGTGAGTAATAAAGCTACTAGGCTTTGGTGAATTGACCCATCGTAAGAATCCATCCCGATTATGTTGGCTATAATCTTCAAGATAGAATTCTTTGAGCATCTCCTTTCTAAAATCACTCCAAGGAAGACTATCATATTGAGTGACACGGTTTATCATAGAGCTATCAACAATTCGTTCAAAGAATGATATCAAAAGATCTTCGGGAAGACAAAATATCATAGCTTGCTCTTCAAACAAATCTAAGTAGCTTGTGATGTTGATGCCATTGAATTTTCCCTTCTCTCTCAACATGGAAGAGACTATTCTTTGGCCTTGTTTCTCAACAATAAGGGATTTGAATGCTTCCTCCATCTTATGTGAATAAGCAAGTGATGCACGATGCTCTAGATCTCTCACAAATGCATTTACTTCACGACGAAGATGTGCATGATACTGTGAGAAATCCAGTGCAACACTCAAGACTGATGATGATGATATGATGAGGATAAAAAATAAGAAACAAAGGATATGGATCACAACCTCCCAAAAAGATCAGAAGCAAAGCCACGAAGCGTTTCACGTCGGGTTCAAATGTGGAGGTGATCGCAATCCGGGTGGATCGGGTCCGGTCGTGGCACACACAGGGTGTATGAAGCTAATGAATGTTGGAAGGTTTAAGGACATGAAAGTGAAATTAATCATGAGTATGGAGAAGAGAGAGATGTTGAAATGATTATGGGAATGGGAATGTAGGAGTGCAAGTTAGATTTATGAACATGACTGATAAAAATGAAAGAGAACCATACACACGAATCAAATTTGGAAGGAAGAATGGTCCATTGAAGGAGCTTATTAAACACTTCCTAATTCTAATCCATGTGCATAGTCTTCTTTGGATGATATGTATGCTGAGAATAGATGGAATCCTTACACATAAATGAGTTTCAAAAGGAAGAATGGTCCAATATTGGAGCTTCTTATACACTTTCAGAAACTAATCAATATGTATGGGTATGCATGGATTATATGCATGCAAGTGAATTATGATGATAGAGTTTAATCACAAGCTCAATGAAACATCCTCACTGGTTCAATGCAATACTGCGGAGCCTTCTCACACATAGAAGAAAATAGAAGACATGTAAAAATACTTAAGAGACTTAGAGACAAGACAAGAGATAAGTGACAAATGACATGAATTAAAAGGATTTGAATTAAGATACATGCATAAGATCGTCTTGATACGTCAAGCTAAGCAGTCTACTGATCAAAGGCGGTTCCGACCTTCAAACCATGAGAGTTCAACCGAATGTCACACGTAAGAAGATGAGTTCCACTTCATTGACCCTATGTATGTCTAGGCTCGTAACCTCTAACTAAAGAAGTCTAAGACTCATTAAAACCAGCTCTAACTCACTCACACGCTCCACCGAGGGTGAGTCAAGATAGAGATGCTAGTTTCAAGAGCCTATCCTAGATTGGAGTTCTAACTTAAATTTGAAACTAGGTACTATACTCATACTAGCCCACCTTGGATCTTCACTCGCTCAACCGAGGGTGATCGTCTTAAGGAAACCTTAAGCTAGCAAGAGCCCTATGGATGCCTAACAATGATGCTGTAGGAGTTTGGAGGGGGGTTTATATAGTTTTTTGAATGATTTTGGGCCCTTGGATCTAGAGAAATCAGCTCTCAACTCTAGGATCACTACTTTCGATTACAACCATTTGATTAATCAAATCAATGGCTTGGAATTGTTCTTTCTATAAAATCTAGTGTAAAGGAGTGAAATTTAGGCGCCTTCATTCTCCACCATTAGATCTGGGGATGATCTGGACGGACTGATCAGTGCTGACATCAATTCGGATAAGATAAGCCACTATTTTTGGAGAAACTTTGCAGTATTGATCTTTAACTGTCAAAAAAGTCTTCTTTGATGAAAAAACTCGTGGATCCTCCTTCGTTTATTCTTTAGTGCATCTTCACCCTTGAATATGAGCTCATCTTGACCGTACAACATGGTTCAATCATATTTTGCCATGTGGCAGGCCTTCAAGCCTTCAATTTTCTTATTCTAGAAAACTGCGATGACCTTGAAAACTAGATTTTGTGCTCTTTGACCCTTCAAATATCCTTTGATGAAGGTAAAAGTTTGTACGACTATGTTTTGAAAGGCCTCCTTTAGGAATATGCAAAAAAACTTCCATGTGAATCTTCCTTGTACAAGTTTGACTACATTTGGAAGCTTGCAAGGTGGCATTAACGTGTCTAGGAAGCTCTGATAGCCTTGAAACTTTGTACAAATATGTAGCCACATATGGTCTTTATACATGCCAAACCATATGGCTAACAAAAATTCCTATACAAAATTTTGTAGGGTCTAAGTGAAAAAATTATATTTTTTACAAAATGCACATGGCATATCAATGTGCTAGAAAATCCATTTGCATGTGAAATTTTGGCTATAGACTACCTTTGACAGGCTTTACAAGCATATGAGTTTTCATGTGATTTTGAGACATTGAAATTTTAGCCCTAATTTCCAAAGTTTGACCAGCTTTGACTGCTACCCTGGATTTGCTCGATTTCTTCCAAAGTTTGCATGTGAACTCCCTTTGATATCCTTGATGCATCTTGGACTTCTTAGGGAATTCTGGCTACCTTTACCGAATGTTTTTCCTATAGGCCTTCATGAGTAAGAGAGGAGAGAAAATCTCGACGACACCATATGTACTTCAAGTCAATCCCTCCTTTTGCCCAGTACCCAGAAGATGCTCCTCGATGCACTTTTGGGAAGCACATTTCCATGGAAGCTTACATAATCAATGGCTAAACTATCCATTATTACCAAGTCCCCCCGTAATTACTAACCAATGGAAGAATACATGGTGAAAACAATTGAATTTCGGATTGCCAGATATGCCATAGTACCGGATTTAGCCATAAAAATGACGAACAAAATTTGAGTATGTTACTTACAGTAATAAAGGTGTTTCAACATGCTCAGTATACTTTTTTGAACTTCATCGGCATTAACCAGGGATCGGATGCCCTTGTTTTTTATCTAGCCACTATTCCGAGTCGATTAACACTAAGGGCCATATATTCTAGATTTATGTTTTTACCAATTCCATATATTGCAGACATTCGAAGAGGCATTTTTTATAGGATTTTTTGAAATGGACTCAGAGATCTTTGCAAAAATATCTTCTAACCTAAATGCACGACTGGTGGCCTACAAATTAAGCTTCTTTGCAGATCATAGACAGTCACCAGATGACGGAGTAAAGTCGAGCCAATGGAAAGAATTCATGATATGTCAAGCAAATTCACTTAACCATCGAGAGTAGAAAGTCATACAAACATATGCATGTCACCACAAAAAGCCTCTCAGGGATGATAGAGTTTAGGATGAGGGAGGTGTGAAGGGGGAATCAAGCAAAAAGAGAAGAAGAAGGAGATCAAAGAATAAAATGGCTCAGTGAAGAAAAAAGCTCATAAACAAAAGAACAACCCTCTGCCCAAAGCCCCGTAGGGGCACGCATCAAGCGACAACACCAAAGAACTAGGTCCTAAGGAATGGAAATAAAGAAAGATAACAACCCGGACTTTTCATGGGAGGTTGCACACAACTTCCTCATCTACTAGGTGCATATGGTGGCAAGAAATGAATAGGCTAAGCAATGCATCGAGTCCTAGAGGAAGTGAAAGAAGATTTAAGAGCAAGGCCTTTAAAATGTAACGCTAGCCCAAAAGAGAGGCAAGGCCGACCAAGTGATGCATGCAACAGAAAGAAGTAAACATGCTCCAAAAAATACAAGAGGGTCAGATGTGTGAAGACAAAGACATATCAGAAGACCAAAAGTTAGAAAGAGGAGAGGCTGAGAAGTTGAAGAGAGTGACTAAGAACATCACGGGGCACACATCAGGCGACAACACCAAAGAACCAGGTCTTGAGGAATGGAAATAAAGAAAGATAACAACCAAGACTTTTCATGGGAGGTTGCACACAGCTTCCTCATCTGCCAGGTGCATGTGGTGGCAAGAAATGAACAGGCTAAGCAATGCATCATGTCCCAGAGGAAGTGAAAGAAGATTTAAGAGCAGGGCCTTTAAAAAAGTAACACCAGCCCAAAAGGGAGGTAATGCCCACCATGTGATGCATGCAACAGAAAGAAGTAAATTGCTCTAGAAAATACAACAGGGTCAGATGTGTGAAGACAAGGACATATCAGAGGACCAAAAATTAGAAAGAGGAGAGGCTAAGAAGTTGAAGAGAGTGACTAAGAATATCACATTCTTAGCCACTCATGGCGTGCATGGTAGCCCGATTTAATACAGCAACCTAGAGTTATGATATAACGAATACCAAGGGGCTTATAGAAGCAAAGGACTAATCTCAGATAAAGTAAGAAATTTCTTGACAATCCTGATTGCTTCTTTGACCACTGGGTGTGTGTATTCAAGAGCCATAGACAAGCTGTAGACAAAAGGCAAAGCCTATCAAGGGACGACAGAGACAAAGAGGGGGAGAGTGTTGTCGAGAAAAGAGGCACAAGAGAAGAGCCCCAAAATTTTCAAATTGATGGCATAGAAATTCTTCTTCCAAATCCTAGGAAACTCTCTTGAAGCTATGTAAATGCACTAGAGGAGTCCTCTAGATGCATAAACCCCAAATCATTGTAACATAATTATTGTAAAATAGTAGTAAGTTAGAGATTATTCAATAAAGTGCCGGTCTCTTGTGTGAAAGGACCATTTTTAGGGCACATGTATATAAGTCACTTTGTGAATCTCTGTAAAGACTTTTTGCCATTGTGAAGAAGGAGAGCTAAAATTTGAAGTTGCTTCTTGCCTGCTGATTTCCATCTTCTCTATGATCTTGTGTGTGTATAATGCTTGGAATGTGTGTGTATGACTGTTAGCTACCCCTTCCCATCACTTTTGAACGGCTCTAGTGTGTGTGTGAGCCACCCCGAGTTGTAGAACGAGTGTTGGTGTTTCCCACCATTCATTGTTTTTCATATAAGTTGAAGAGTGTTTGTCAGATTCGAGTGGTATTTAATAACAGGATAAATGCGTCTGGTTGAGAGCTTTGAAATGAACCTGCTATTGGCCATATTCAGAGTTCGGAGCTGGGAGAAACATTCGAATTTGTGTTTACTATTGTAGGTGGTGTCATGGTAGACATTTCTAGAGATTTAGTGAGTTGGAGAGGTAGTTTAGTCTTTTCACGTACATTATAGCTGAGCCACTTCACTTTCCATCATGTACGCACATGTCCTCATACACTTGGTTCCTATGGTTCTTCAAATTGATAATTAAACATGTATCAATCCATCACTATACACACGTGGGGAAAATGAGATTTAGTCTCTTTGACACAAGTCCCTAAGACTTCACAACTTAGGTACACATGCCCCATACATCTATATGTATTAAGTCCAATAAGTTGTTGTGGATGAAGCCTTTATGGTTGAATGATTGTATTTGTTCCTTCCCAATCTGATATTCATCATATCTGTTGATCATGTGTTGCTTTGATATGTTTGGTAATCCAAGAACACTTTGGTCCTTGCATATATGCTTTAAGGTTCTTTCATTGACATTAGCTAGCTTCTTATGCCACATGTCAAGCTCACTTAGGGTTTGATACCCAAAGTTGAATAGAGCTATGTTTTTGGTTTCTCCTACTTCAAAAGTAAAGAACCTACCATGCTTCTCACCTCTGGCTATCTTCTTCAAGCCTTGACATGGATCTTCCACAAAAGCTCCATGTTGGGTGAACCTAATTTGCAAGCCTTTCTAAACTATTTGGACTACACTTATTAGGCTTTTTGTAATAGTGGGAACATAGAGTACCTTGCTCTAACTAGTTGTCCTACCATTGGAAGCTCTGACATTACCAATCTTCTCCACACTATGCTTTGTGTCATCTCCTCTTTGAAGTTCATGTCTATGGTTTGGACTTTCCAAATCAGATAAGAGAGCTATGTTGTTTGCAACATGATTTGAACATCCTGAATCTATGTAGAATAAATGATCATCTTCTTTCTGTTCCTTGTGGCTTGGATTCATGAAGATCAATGATTCTTCATGTTGTTGATCTTTGGAATAATTGTTTTAGTCCCTTCTATTATGGCCCATATTGTTATTGTTGAAGTTGTGTCCACTTGTGCCTCTATTGCTACCATATCCACCTCTTGCACTTCCTTTCTAGGTCTTCCCATTGAACCAACAATTCTGAGTGGTGTGATTGGTATTATCACAAATGGCACAAGATTGAACATTTTGGCCTTTGGTCTTGTTATGCTTTGGTCCTTTCTTCTTCCCTTTCCACTTGCTCTTTCCTGCAAAGTTGACTTGGGAAGTCTCCTCTTCATTTTCTTCCTTCTTCTTGCCTTTCAGCTTCTTTTCCTTCTTATCTGTATATAGAGCACTAGTTGAATTACCATGATAAGAGTTACCTTCCTTTATGCCATTGCTGGCCTCTTTATTGAAGAGTTCTCCAAGAAAGATATTGATGTTTGGAGTTTGCACAACCATGATGAGATCATAGGTTGTGTTGAAAGATTGTGAGTGCTTGTCACCTCTAATCCCATGGAGAATTTGCCTCATGGATGCCTTTTTTTCAATCAATTTGGTAGTTTAGATTGATTGGAATCTTTTCCTACAATCTAGGAAAAGAGAAAGTTCAAGTCATGTCTACTTTCTAATTGATTGATTGAGAATTAATCCCATCCACTTCTAACTCGTGGCTTTTAGGCCTTTTACTCTTTCCTTTCATAAAGCTAAATACCTTGGACCTTACAAAAATTATCATAAGTAATCAACCAATGATTACGAAGAAAATATGTGCACATAAGTGCTATTCTTCAATGTACATAAATATGGTAGATGGTGCCATACCATCCAAATGATGGATTTAATGTAGAATGTATCCTCCTCAAGCATAATGCAAGCTTGATGTTCCAACAGTATTCTCTACCCCTAATGTACACTCTTAATTCCTTGAAAACCATTACGAATTTACCTCTTCACCATTGACACTCATATTCCTTTTTCTTTTCCGATCAACCCCCTTCACTCTCTAGGTATTCCTTGATGATCAACCACGTAAACAATGAAATTGACTACTTTTGTCACCTTATAGTTTTTCAGCCTTTTATCTACTACATCATTCGCCCAATTTTACCTTCTCATCTTCAATCGATGATCCAATGTCGCATATCAATTAACCTCCTTCCTTTGCCATGATACTTGTCACCTATGCTCCCTAAGCATCTACTGCTTCCTCATGCAACACCCTCTAGCACTTCTAACAATCTTGTGAGAAAAATTGGAATATCCTCCAATAATTTTCATAATGCAAATACACAAAATCACCGATTAGACATGTTCAAATTTCACCAAGCCCCCTCACTGATTGTGATCATTCCTACATGCTCCACATGGGTCATAGATAATCTACTAGGCAATTTCCACATCCACCCTAAGATTTTTACACATGTACCTCAAGGATTTTTGCACTACTTGTACTTCCCCATGATCATTACATCTTGATTCTTTCTTCCCCCTATCTTGTTTCTATTACCTTTTGTGTATGCTCAAATTCATAGTCTACTACAAACCCAACCATGCTTTGGGGATCAAAGCCTAGCACAAGAACCTTTTATATGGTGTGAAGGCCTTTCTTATGGTTTTTTAGGGTGCCATTCTTATCACTAGTGCCCTAAAAGGAGGAGTATTTCATTAGTGATGTTGTTATATCAATATGAGTCACCAATTCATCCTCCAATATTGACCATGTGCATTTTCAAAATGGGGTATAGACTTTGTAGGTCCCATGAACCCCCCCGCTAGAAACTTCCATGCAGAGTACATTATTGTAGCCACAGATGACCTCACAAAGTGGATGGAAGTAAAAGCCACAACCAAGAACGATGCTCAAACTATGGCTAAGTTCTTATTTGAGAATGTGTTCACGAGATATGGATTACCAATAGAGCTAGTAAGTGATAGAGGCACACACTTCTTGAATGAAGTCATTGAAAAACTTCTCCAAGAATTCTTGGTGATGCATAAGAAGTCTGCCCCCTATCATCCACAAGCTAACGAACAAGCCCAGAGCACAAATAAGATCCTATGTAACATATTGACAAAAGTCGTAAATAATAAATGCTCTGATTGGGACAAACAACTTCATCATGCTATGTGGGCTTACCGAGTTTCCTACAAAATGGTACTCAATGCCACCCCATTTCATATGGTCTTCGGACAGAATGTTGTGCTACCATTAGATTTTTTAATCCCAGCTTTAAGAGTATCATAAGAGCATGAGTGGAATGAACACAGGTTGTCTTCCAGGATCTTTGATCTAGAATGCTTAGGGAGATGAGGCTATTAGCGGCAGCATGCATCTATGCAACAAAGAAAAGACAAAAGGCATACTTTGATGCACACATCAAAGATAAAGGATTGAAAGAAGCAGATAAAGTGCTGGTTTATACGCTAAAGCAACATGCTCCTAAATTGGAAAAAAGAGGATCTGGACCCATGATCATTAATCGCGTTTCCACTAGCGGTGCGGTTCAATTGGCCACTTTGGAAGGTGACATCTTGCCAAACTATATTAGTGGATGGTGAGTCAAGCTGTATCAAGAACCTCTTATAGAAGATATGTTAATGAGACTTAACACTGCTAAGAAGCGAAAAGAAGAAGAGGTAAGTGTTAGAGAAGAAGTGCAAGCCGAGGTGAGAGAGCGCATCAGGAGAAATAAGTTAAGGCAACTAGGCCTAGATGTCAACTCGAAATCCCCAAAATATCACATGGACATGTGCCAAAAATTGGGCATAATTACTTCTCAAATAATCGACCGACACCCCTTTGTGACCATAGAGGTAGTAAGATCATGGATCAAGTAACCCTAATTAGATGACAATAGTGTTGAAAGTTATCATGTGGTAGAGCTTTAGTCAAAGCATCTGTAGCATTATCTCGGGTATGAACCTTCTCAAAAATGATTTGCTCACTAGCTAAGCAGTCTCTAATGAAGTGATACCACACCTCAATGTGCTTGGTCTTTGCATGATAGCTCGATTCTTAGCCAATGCAATGGAACTCTACCACTAAGAAAACAAGGTACATGTTGAGGTAGACCCATATCACAAGCAAGATGAGAAATCCAAAATGCTTCCTTACATGCCTCACTTTCTACAACATACTCTACTTCTTTAGTGGAAATAGTTGTACATTCTTAAAGATGAGATCTCCAAAAGATAGCACCTCTAGCAAAACAAAAAATGTACCCTGGTGTCGACATATGATTGTCTTCACAACCAGCATAATGAGAATCTGTGTAACCAATAATGGATGCTTTCCCTATGCCCAAGCATATACACTTATCCTTAGTGCCACTCAAATATCTCAAAATCATCTTGACCACTTCCCAATACTTCTTGCCAAGATTAGACATATATCTACTCACGATTCCCACTGTAAATGCAATGTCTAGTCTTGTAGCTACCATAGCATACATAAGACCACCAATAGCAGACTAAAAAGGAATATAGGTCATGAATTCCTTTTTCCTCATCTAATTTGGGGCAACCGTCCTTGCTCAATTTCACATATGTGGGTAGAGGTGTATTCAATGCCTTTCCACCTTGCATATTGAACATGTGAATTACTTTGGACATTTACTCACTTTAAGATAAGTATATGCCTCTTTTACTCCTGTCATGAGTAATAAAATTGCTAAGAATATGTTTGGCATCTCCCAAATCGTTCATATCAAATCTTTGACTCAACTTCTTTTTGAGAATTGACAAGTCATAAGAGGGATTCCTAGAAATCAACATATCATCGACGTAAAATATCAAGCATATCAAGCTTCCATCTGAGCATCTATAAAAAAAATGACCCTCATTGCTTTGAGAATAGCTTTGAGACTTCATAAAAGCATCAAACTTTTGATACCATTGTCTAGGGGACTGTTTAAGCCCATTTAAGCTCTTCTCTAGCTTACAAATTAGACTTCCCCTGCCAATAACTACATAACCCTCAAGTTGTTCCATATAGATCTCATTTGTAAGATCTCCATGAAAGAAAGTTGTTTTTTTTTCACATCCATTTGGACTAGCTCTAAGCCTCCATTGCAACAAATCCAAGCAATATTTGAAGGGTTAGTCATCTTGAACACTAGAGAGAAGATTTCCTCGAAATCAACACCATGTTGTTGCTTAAAACCCTTTGCAAGAACTCCTCCTTTATACTTCGGACAAGCACTATCTGATTTAAATGTCAACTTATATACCCATTTACATGGTAAAGTTTTCCTATCCTTTGGCAAAGGTACTAAATCCCAAGCACTATTCTTGTAAATAGAATCCAACTCACTCTTCATGGCATGCTCTCACTTGACATGATCCTTTGTTTGCATGGCCTCTTTGCAGCAAGAAGGCTGACTAGCATCTCTTAGCATAACAAAATCCAAACCTTGAACATATCTATGAGGTGGATGTGAGAGAGGTGTAGAGCGTCTCAATGGTTGTTGAATAGGAACATTTTTCAGACTCATTTGATCAAAAATTCTATTAGGACATTAGATTCTTGTAATTTTGCATATATTTTGGTGAAAAGCCATAAGGGCTCAAAGATTGTAACTTCTTCACACATTAATACAAATGTTGGTACTCATGTCGCTTCATCAAGTGCACGACAAGTTCATTGGACTGTGCATGGAGAAAGGAATGTGGTGCAAACTACATTTCTCAAACTATTGTTCTATTCTGTTATGATTCAATATGGTGGTGCTATTTCTCAGATAAGTTATTAATCTTCATTTGTGGCGATTAATCATTGAGAAGTTTTAGTTGAAAGTTATGTGATATAGTTATGTGATTTCATTGATAATTAATTAGTCAGTGATTGCTCTATAAAGTTTCAGCATAAGTGAATTTAGTTGTATGTTATACACTGGAACAATAAAGTGTGGTGATAGATAATTGTGATTTAAGTTCTAGATAAAGGTTAGATCTACAACATTAAGTCATGACTGGTAAATTGGTTTAGTAATTTGTTGTAGTAATCACTTGAATCTTGAGGAGTGGGAAAATATTATAGGGCCTCTGTGTACAGACCTCTACCATCCCAAGAACCCTATAAGTTACCCTACCGCTATTATCCTATCAGATACAGTTGGTTAGGATAGAGGCTAAACATTGGCACCATTTGTGGGAAGTGGAGTTAAGTTTCTGCAAGGTGTTTACAATATATTTCTTGAGAAGATTTCATTTCCTACATGCCAGTTATGCATTCCAGAGAGACGTATCCTAAATATCAAAACGATAAACATACTTTGAGGGTAAATAGTACATTAGGAACACCACCTTGGGGTAATACTGAAGGGAGTACATATGAAGGGAAGGGTGTATTATGCACGAGTGGAGTAGCACCACAACATTTCCTTATTTTTAGCTTGCAAAGTATACCGAGACTTAGTTTGATAGAGTTCATGACAGTCCATTGCTCGGTATCAACACCAAGTTTTTGGGCAATCCACTTCCGTTGGGTAGCGGTATCAATACTCATCTTGGCAATAACCCGGTGCCTTCCAGTGTGGTTTGGTGTCCAACCTCAACACCATGTTTATTGGCATTTTAGCATCTACTAAAAGGATAGAAGAAGCTTGTGAAGATATTAATAGACTTGTAGGTAGCAATCAAGGGCTATGTATTCCTAGTGAGCTACTCATCAAAGACGAATTCCCAAAGTTTTGGAGTTAAAGAAAGGCCCTTTACTCTCATCTCACATCTGAAGGGTGGGATCCAACACACCGATTAAAACTTAAAATCCCAAAAAGCTCGTTTATTAACCACAAACCAGTAGAACCAATAAATACCAGTGAACTTGAAAGATCCACTATGGGAGTCATGTACGCAAAATTTGGTGGCTTTCTCGATGATGACTCAAAGATGCACATGTGCACTTTTGAAATAAATTACAGAGTGCTAAACAACCCAAAGGATCTAGCGTACAAAGACATAGTGTTGCAATCCACCTTACACTACAAGAAATAAGGGGGCCTAGCAACGCCCCAAATTGAAAAAGAAAACGAGCACCGTCGAATTGCATAAGCGACGGTGCTGTTTTTGGATTTTTTTTTTTACGGGCATTCGTCGCATAAGCGATGTCTGTGTCGCTTATGCGATGCTAAATGTGTGCGTCGCAAATAGCGTCGCTAACTAGTGACGTTATTTGCGATGTTGGCAAATTGGATAGCATCGCATATGCGACGTCCTGTGTTCTAGAGCGTCGCATAAGCGACGCTCTTGAATGTTAAAAAAAATTGGATTTCTCCTGACACATTTGTCCCGCGATTTGGACGCGAGAGCAAGAGAATGAGAGAGAGAGAGAGAGAGAGAGAGAGAGAGAGAGAGAGAGAGAGCGAGAGAGAGAGACAGACACTACATAAACATACACACACATACACACACATACACACACACATATACACACACACCTACACACACACATACACAAACACATACACAAACACATACACACACACATACACACATACACACACATATATGCATACAGACACACATAGAGAGACATGCACACACATACACATACATGCATACATATGCATACATAATGCATATGCATATGCATATGCATACATACATACATACTTACATGCATACACACACATATGCATACATAATGCACATGCATACATACACATACATAATGCATATGCATACATAATGCACATGCATACATACACATAGATAATGCATACACACATATGCATACATAATGCATACACACACATACACACACATATGCATACATACATGCATGCACATACACACATACACACATACACACATACACACACATAGACACATACACACACATAAACAGATACACTCATAGACACACACACATACACATAGACGTGCACACACATACACACACATAAACAGATACACTCATAGACACACACACATACACATAGACGTGCACACACATACACACACATATACCCACACACATACACACATAATGATGCATTCACACACATACACATGCATACACACATACACACACATATACACACACATATACACACACATATATGCATACACACACATAGAGAGACATACACACACATACACATATATGCATACATAATGCATATGCATATGCATACATACATACTTACATGCATACATAATGCACATGCATACATACACATACATAATGCATACACACACATATGCATACATAATGCATACACACACATACACACACATATGCATACATACATGCATACACATACACACATAGACACATACACACTATTAGGGTTTTGCTTAGTATTACTTCTTCCAAGAATTGGAAGATACTTCAACTAGATGTAAAGAAGGCATTCTTGAATGGTTAGATAACACAAGAGGTATTTTGGCACAACCACCTGGTTTTGAGAATCATGTTTATCCTGATTATGTGTGTAAAATTAACAAAGCATTGTATGGTCTCAAGCAAGCTCCAAGAGCTTGGAATTTCAGGCTTGTTTCATTCTTGCATGACAAAGGCTTTCAACCAAGCAAGGCAGATCCTTCATTCTTTATTTAAAAAGAGTAATTTTGAGATCATCTACCTATCTGTATATGTAGATGATATTATATTGATAGGAAATGATGCAGATGGTATGAAGAAGATCAAATATCAGATGAGAGAAGAGTTCAAGATAAGTGATTTGGGTTCACTTACCTACTTCCTAGGTTTGGAAGTTGTCTACAAAGATCATTGTTTGTTTCTCACTCAAAGAAAGTACATTAAGGACATGTTGACAAAATTCAAGATGCAAGATTGTAAGATTGCAGGTACTCCAATGGAGGTCAATCACAAATTGAGCTCACATGAAGGTGAACTCATAGAGGACATCACATCATATCAAAGTCTAGTGGGTAGTCTCAACTATGCCACATTGACAAGAGTAGATATATGTTACAGTGTGAGTGTGTCAAGTCAATTTATGCACACACCAAGGAAACCACACATGGATGCTGCCAAAAGGATTCTCAAGTATCTCAAAGGAACCATAAATGAAGGACTTTATTATCCTTATGTATCTGATTTAGGGTTGAAGCTATTTTCTGATGCAGATTGGGCTCGCTCCAAGGAAGATAGAAGGAGCACTTCAGGTTATCTTACCTTTGCAGGTTCAAAGCTTATTTCATGGCCATCCAAGAAGAAACCCACAGTTGCTCTCTCTTTTACTGAAGCTGAATACAGAGGTCTTGCCATAGCTACACAAGAAGCTATGTGGATGAAGACATCATTCAAAGATCTTGGATTGGAGTTTGGAGCTCCAACTATTTATGGTGATAATATGAGTTCTATTCATTTGGCTGATAATCATATTTTTCATGCGAGGGCTAAACGTATTGAAGTTCATTATCACTATGTAAGAGAGAAGGTTCTAAGCAAAGAGATTCAACTATCATATGTGTCCACTCATCAACAATGTGCACATATTCTAACCAAAGCATTGGATGGTACAAAGCTTCGCAAATTCAAGGCTATGATTGGTTTGCAGGTAATCTTGGAAGATTGAAGACCTCAAGCATACTTGGCTTGAGGGGGATCTGTTGGAGCAAGTCTATGACAAGCCTAAGTATTGGCTTGAGTCCTATAAAGTCATAGAAGAAGCCTTAAAATGAAGACAATGTAAAGTTCACTTGTGAACTACCTCTTGTAACTTTTGAAGAGTTTACTTAATATAAAAGTGAAAGAATCTTAAGTGGTTGAGTCCACTTGATCAAAAAGGGAAAGAGGAGCCACGAATTCATGATTTGTGGTAGATAGAGAATCAAATCAATCATTAATTGATTGGAGAGTGATTGAGGGAAGTTAGCCTCCCAAGATCAACTATAAATACATGGTAGTCCTAGTCGTGGTTATGTAAAGACCTCCAAGACCTAAGCTTTATGCCATATCAAGGTCTGACTACAAGGCACACATATGTATCAGTAAGTCCATTGTATTGTACAATCAATATACGTTCATTTTCATGATCATTTGAGTTCATATTTCCATGTTCTTGTGAAGTGTACTACTCACTGCCATCTCTTTCAGTTTTCGCAGTCAGATTGCAGAGGTGGTTTCTCTGAGCTTGGAGCATCATTTTCAGTGTTGTAACTTGGTAAAGTTAGATCTATAAGTCTACTATAGGCTCACCAATTTTCATCTCATTTGGGTATTGCAATCTTCAGTAATGTTTAGTTGAAGTCAACCCTATCTGTTTATTTTCACTTCTCTGTCAGGTACCCGACTTTTTTACTCATCTTGTCAGAGATTTTTGTCAATGTGTACTTATCCAAATTCAATGATCTAACGCTTGTTGGATTCAGCATACTGGATTGTATAAGCATACAAATTTTCGTAATCATTGGTATATTAAATATGGAGTTATGGTCATTTTTCAGCTCATTGGTCTCATTACTATATAGCAACCCGTGAAAATTGGGATGATGTCATCACTTGTTAAACATCATTCTCACTGTGTGGTTGATTATTTTTTATGAGATTACTCTTGAAAGTTAGCTCTTTAAGCTAACTAGACCTCCCCAAGAGGAATTAAGCTATTTGCTGCTGTGCTTAGAGAATTATGCAAAACACTGGACAGGTGTATGAACCAAAATAGCAAGTTCTTCACCTCTGAGCTAACTCCAACTTATCTGTTTTGATCTATCTTTTTGAGAGTGATCTTTGAAGGTACATAGGGTGTCTAATACATCCATTGGCAAGCTAAAAGGGCCCACCATATACTCATGGAGTTCATTTGGCTGGTGTAGATCAAGGATTTTGCAACACCTCTTCATCTTCAAGCACATACCTATCCATCTCTTCACAAAGATTGATGTGGATAAGGACAATCCTAGTACAACAACATCTGAAAAAGACATAGGTAATTTATGTATCATTGTTGAAGGTTGGTAGCACATTGTATATTATTTGGCTTTTATTTGTAAAGACCATTATGAAGTCTGAATAGTATTGAACAATGCAATGTATGCATATGTTTGTTAGATGTTGGAGATGATGGACATGGCATTGATGAGTGTTGCAAGCTTGTGAGTCTCCTGCAAGTGCTTCCACTTTGCTCATTGGTTCTCTAAAAGGTTAGAAACTTTTCTATCATTCTTTATTACATCAAAGTGATTTGCAATTGTATCTATAATGGTTTTGATAACTTGATGGTTTTTTTATATGTGTTGTTGGTCCATAAGAAAATTTTTGAAATGTCTAATATAATTGTTGCTTGATAAAAATTTTGCAAAGGCTTAAGTTTCAGGTTATTTATACAAGTGTTGTATGGAAAAGGAGAAGAAACAATGTCCCACTAAAAAGAGAAAGTCACAATCCAAGATGGATACTTTCTTCTTTAAGGGTATAAGTGAAAGGCGAATTGGTGAAGTTTCCTAGACTGGAGCTCGAAGTGCATTTAGTCATTGGTACCATGTTGTTGATTCTTTTGTGCTCTCATGGAGTTATATACGTATCATGAAAAATTTGAGGAAAGTATGATTGTTTAAAGTTAGACGTATATGGGAGATAGTACTCATGATGGACAAAAAAATAAAGAACACTCTCTATCTGTTGCCAAATTCATTGTGAGTTTGAGGATCATTTCGTGAGATTGCCTGTCATTTGACAAGTGCAAGTACAAAAAGAAATTTTCATATGAAAGACAATCCATAAAAATGCCTGTCATAAGAAATTTTAGGTATGGCTGTCAATTTTAGGCCTTGCTCCCAGGTATGCTTGTCAATCGTGATTGCCTCCCAAGCTATCGATCATGATTGCCTCTCCGGCTTGGTGCTCTCGACGCATGGCTAACCATCGGCTGACATTGGGTGCACGATCATCATGACCCTCTTCCAGCTCACGATCGCGACTATGCCACTATACGGGCTCTAGAATCTTTTTCGCTCTGCATGGGAATTTTCATTTTTTTTCTCGTGGTGTGCGGCGTAAATATCGCAGGCCCCGCTTCCTTTGGTTCCACTTATACACAATGTTGTTTTCTTTTGCTTGGGTGTCACGACGAAGTGGTGAATCGTGATCGCATCGCGATTGTGGTGTGCCACCGTGAGTCACGACCCCGCTGTGTCAGTTTGGAGGCCAAAAGAATACATGTTTTTTTTTTAATAAAAGGAAGTTCAAAC
Source organism: Ceratopteris richardii (assembly GCA_020310875.1). Lineage (NCBI taxonomy): Eukaryota > Viridiplantae > Streptophyta > Polypodiopsida > Polypodiales > Pteridaceae > Ceratopteris > Ceratopteris richardii. Next base: position 103,822,391 of record CM035439.1, on the reverse strand, counting down.
TTAGCCTGCTCTCCCATACTTGTATTAAATAAAAGAAAAGAAAAGTACAAGTGAAGGGGATTAGTGCCCACGGGACCCCCAAGTCCCATAGAGCAAGGGTAGATCTTACAAAGTTTAGATGGCATTACAAAGAAGCTTAATCAGCCTCTCATCACCCTCATGTGGGTGCCCACTTGGGTTTAAGGTTGTTGTTGATTAGGAGGAGAACTTTATGATGCCTAAAAGGGGGAGATTTCTTAATGTTGGTGATTCTTTCATCGAGAATGAATAATGATTTCTCAATCGACCACTCTTTGGGGGAGTCGCCAAAGTTATAAGCAAATCTTTCCTGCCAGATCTTCCAGAGGGCCTCCGCTCTAATGGCATTCTAGAGGGTTTACGGTAGCCAATCGCTTCTCCCAACAAAGCTTTTTTCTAGTTGATATTCTTTTGAAGTCTTATTTTGTTTCCAACGATCTCGTAGAGCCTGTTGGAGTTGGGATAAGTAAAGAAGATGTGACCAATATCTTCAATGGACCAGTAACAACGCTTGCACCAAGGAGACACCCCACAAATTCTGCTAGCCTTTAGCTTGTTCCAGATTCCTCGATGAAGAATTTGCCATAAGAGGATACACTTTTTTTTTTCTATGAGAGGGTGCGAGATAGCCATGAACTTCATTTCCCACCGTACCTGCATCCATGACAGACACCACTTCTTGTTGAAGTTGACCTGATAATCAATGTTTCCTTTGATATTTAGGATATCAGTTAGGCAATCGCAATTATGCCATTTGAGACCCAGCGAACAGGACAAGCCGTTTCTCATGAGAAGATAGACTCTAGAATGGTCCCAAGAAAGACATCTGCTTTGTAAAATATTCCATACTTCATAAGCAATGTTGACGCTAGGGTCGATATCCTTGAAGTTGACCCCTTGGTTGGTGATTTGATCCCAGAGATGTTTCCATTCTCTGAAGCCCTTGTTCCAGAGTTGCTTGGCGCTTTTAATGTTCCAAGATTTCACATTCGTGATGCCATGGATTGGAAACCAAATAGAGTCATTCTGTCTGATACCGACCGCCCACTTTTAGTCTTTATAGATTCTTATAAAGCTTTTGACTTTATTCCAACTCCTCCATAGGGAGCACACAAGGTTCGAAACTTTTGGGAAAACCAAGACCGAGGAAAACAAAATGGTTAGAATGTCGAGATTCTTCCAATTCTAGAATCCCACCAAAGTCAACACATTCTTGTTTTTGAAGATTAGTTTGGCCCACGAAGCCTCCCCATTGCACCACGCCTTAATGATTCATTTTGCTACCTGTTTTGGTGGCCATGCAACCCATGTCTAGGTACCAAGGCCCCCACTATCCCTTTGGCTAGTGCAGATGGACCATTTGATTTTACAAACCCCCTCCTATTGTGGTCTCCCATCCAAAGAAAATTTCTACAAATACTTTCTTGTTTGGTCAACTCTTGCTCTTTTGGTCTCTAGCAAGAGAGGAAGTAAATGGTCGACGAAATAAGAAATGTGTTAATATCCATCGTGTGACCCGCCAGATTGATTTGCATACCTCTCCAATAGTTTAGCTTGCTTTCGAGTCTGGCCAGGACCTAGTTTCAGTGCTACTCCATCGAGATACCAAAGCCCAAGGGAATCTCGAGAAGCTGGAAGACTTGACCTGGGGGCATGTTTTGGCAGCCATGTTCAAAGAGAAGGTCAAGTTGGATCCCGACAATAGCTCTGAAAGCAGTCTTAGAGTGGTTGATTTTGGATCTAGAGGCTTTGCAAAAAGTGTCCAGGCACCTCCAAAACGTCTCGAGAATAGAATGATCATTGTGGACAAAGGGATTCATATCTTCGGCAAAAATTCTCATGGCACTACAAGAAATAGGGGGCATAGCGACGCCCCCGAATTGAAAATAAACGGGTTTCGTCCCTTATGTGATGCTAGCGTCGCATAAGCGACAGTAGTGTTTTTGGATTTTTTCTTTTAAAGGACTGTTCCTCGCATAAGCGATGGTAGCATCGCTTATGTGATGGTAAAATCATGCATCGCAAATAGTGTTGCTAACTAGCAACGTTATTTCCAACGTTGGCAAACTAACTACGACGTTTTTGTGTCGCATAAGCGATGTCATGTGCTCCATAGCGTCGCATAAGCGATGCTCTTGAATGTTAAAAAAAAAATCGATTTCTCGCGGCACATTTGGGCCGGGATTTGGATGCGAGAGAGCGAGAGAGAGAGAGAGAGAGAGAGAGAGAGAGAGAGAGAGAGGGAGAGAGAGAGAGACAGAGGGAGAGAGAGAGAGACAGAGAGAGAGAGAGAGCAAGCATACCTGTTGAAGTTAGGTATGCATGCAAACACACACATACATATGCATACACACACACACATATACACACATAGACACACACACATACACATAGACACACACACATACACACACATATACACACATATACACATAATGATGCATACACACATATATACATGCATACACACACACATACATACATGTACACACACATATATGCATACACACATATGCATACATAATGCATACATAATGCACATGCATACATACATGTACATAATGCATACACACACATATGCATACATAATGCATATATAATGCATACACACACATACACACACAGACACATACACACACATAATGCATACACACACATATGCATATATACATGCATACACATACAGACATAAAAACATACACACACATAGACACATACACACACATACACACTCATAGACACACACACATACACATAGACACACACACATACGCACACACATATATACACACACATAGACACATACACACATAATGATGCACACACACACACATACACATGCATACACACATACACATACACACACACATACACAGACACATACACACACACATACACACACATACACACACATACACACATACACACACATATATGCATACACACACACATAGAGAGAGACATGCATACACATACATAATGCATACACACACATATGCATACATAATGCACATGCATACATACACATAGATACACACACATATGCATACATACATGCATACACATACACACATAGACACATACACACACATAGACACATACACACACATAAACACATACACACTTATAGACACACACTACAAGAATACGGGCGTATAGCGACGGTTAAGGCGACAATTTTTGTCGCTATAAAATTGCAACATGCATCCTAATTAGTGTCGCACGCGGACCGTCGATTAAACGACGAAGTGAACGACGTTTGTTGCGACTTGTGGCACGACGGGGTGCGACGCTCCCATACAGCGTCGCTAACACGACGCATTTAAAAGCGACGCTCTTTTACATCGCATAAGCGATGCTCTTTTACGTCACATAAGCGACGCTCTTTTACGTTGCATAAGCGACGACACTTTGCGGTCGCATAAGTGACGCTAAAAAATGTCGCTTATGCGATGACGGGTAGCATCGTTTACACGACGGTCTGTTGACGGACAAAAATTAAAATGTTGGAGGATCTTCGATTGGCATTTTCACGCATCTGATCGAAGAGCTCTCCAATGTTCGCAATTGCGCTGCGCTTACGAGCTGAAGCAAGTATATGCAGAATTGTTGTTTTGCCTAAGCTCTCTTTTATTGTCTCCCTTTGTCTCTGTTTCTCTCTTTCTACATCTTTCTCTCTTTGAATTCTCTCTCTCTCTCTATCTGTCTCTCTCTTTCTCTCTCTCTCTATTGCAGGTTATTCAAGAAGCTAACCAAGCAAAAAGTCTGGATAACTATTGTAAGTACAATTTCTATTCTTTGTATATCATTTGAATTGTGTTATTTTCATTAGATAGCATACTCACACTTATTGATATGCACTTATACACTTATACATGATGAAGATGCACTTTCACACATATACATATATACATGTGCACATACACACACATATATACACACAGATACATGTGCACATACACTTAGACATACACACATATACACATGCATATGCACAAACATTTCCACAACCACATAAAAAGATTTACATGCATGCATTATTGCATATATATATATATATATATATATATATATATATATATATATATATATATATATATATATATATATATATATATATATATATATATATACATATACACACATTAACATATACGCAAATACATGTATATGCACATGCACATTCAAATGCATGCACATGGATGCAAATGGAAATGCATCCACATATACACATGCACACACATGCACATACCTACATATACACATATACATGCACATACACACATATACACATAGAGTTATACATATACATGCATATACATATACATGCATATACATATACACACACATACACATGCACATGCACATACTCATATACACATATACACTTATACATGCACATGCACATACATATATATACACACACATACACATGCACATACATACATATACACACACATACATATACACTTAGGTACACACATATGAATGAATTATATAATTAAAGTATTAAAACACATATACACATGCACACACACATGCACATACACACATATACACAAAGAGTTACACATATACATGCACATACATATACACACATACACATGCACATGCACATACTCATACACACATATACACTTACACATGCACATGCACATACATACATATACACACACATACACATGCACATACATACATATACACTTAAGTACACACATATGAATGAATTATATAATTAAAGTATTAAAACACATGCTTAATATAAACAATAATAACAATCAATAGAACAAAACTCTTGATTACTTAATACCATATAGACAATTCAAAACATAACTGAAATGAAACATATATAGATAATATATATATATATATATATATATATATATATATATATATATATATATATATATATATATATATATATATATATATATATATATATATATATATATATATATCAATGTAAATACATATAATCCAATGTCATAATCAACTAAAATCCTAATCATCATCATCATGACCATCATCATCATCAGCAATATCATGATCATCCTGATCTTCCTCATCCTCATCATCATGATCACCTTGTGACGATCGAGATCGTCCCTCCTGTGTCTGTCTCTCCACCTCATCCATATTTGTCTCTCCATAATACTCCTCTATTACATATAACAAACATAAATAAATAAAACAATTAAACCATTCATAAAGATAAAATAATTATATAAAATTTAAAAATACTCACAAAGGCATCAGGATGATCCTGCATATACTCGCTCAAACGCCGATATCCAAAATGTGTAGCATACTCGATCTCATCTTTCGTAGAATATCGGCAATAATCCTTCCGCTGCAATGAAACAAATAAAAACATTAGTTACTTGCATTTTAACTAAAATAAAAAATATACTCACAATAACACATATACTTACAAATGTAGCTACAAAACCATTATGGCCCATTTGGCCTAGGTGCGATGTGTGGCCCGACTCCACTCTCTTCTTCGCAGCAGCCTGTTTATTCAAGAAAAAAATACATAAATTAAATGTAAAAAATTACTAAAATATATAAAAATTATAAATATAAACTATTAATTTGTGTACCTTCTGCTGAGGAAATGACTCTTGAAGACGTAGCTGTCTACAAAAAAACTGCCATGACTCAGGTGGTATGTTAGCTCGTCTCTTATTTTTTTCGACCATACAATATCTCCTGTAAATTTAATCTCAAACGAAAAAAAAAAATCAGAATACATACACATATATACACACATATACACATACACATATATACACACATATACACATACACATATCCACATACACATATACATGCAAACATATACGCATATATATATGTATACATATACACATATACATACATATAACATAAACACACATATAGATATCCACATATATACGTACACACACATGCATGCATATACACTCATTCATACAAAATGCATGCATTTGTCCCACAATAATGTGTAGTGTATATGTGAATATATGTGTATGTATAAATGTGTATATGTGAATATGTGTGTATGTGTAAATATATATATGTGAATTTTTTGTGTATGTAGATAATCAGATTATTAATATCAAATACCATTATTTGTAGATTCTGATCAATCAGATGGAACTCCACCACCATCTCCTCATCGTGCAACGAATTTATACTGTAAGTATATCAAACATTTAATTTTAAATATATTTGATGGATACATAATTTATATATTTTTTTGTTTCTTATTATGTACAGATTCTGATCAATCAGAGGGTACTCCACCACCTCCTACCCATGCAACGACTTCACATGTGTCCTCCGATAGGAATTATGATGAATTTTACTATGAAGAGCATATTATATGTTGATGTAACTCTTGTTATGGCACGTATCTAAGACCACGATTGGAATGTATTGAACATGAGGCAGAGTATGGTACTTTTGAGCGTGCACCATCACCTAGTCAACGTGATAATGCTTGGGTATGTATTTTTTATATATATTAAATGTCATTATTTTATTTAAAAACCATATATAAAATCAAATTATTGTTGATATACATGAATACTTGCTCAATGATGATGATGATGATAATTTTTCTCATAATATTAATATACCTCGTACACATCATGGACTTGGTGTTCATCAATTACAAGCAAAGGTTTCTAGAAATCCTCTACCTCCTGGTTTAGAGAATGAAAGGACTGGAGATTATCCATTGCCAGCTCGTGATCGTTCTTTAGTACAAACATATGATAGAAGAAGATATGGAGGATGGAATAGAGGACCACTTCCTTTAGATGGAGAGGTTTTCAACTTTTGGGGTAATCGCTATATGATTGCTCCATCCACTATTACTAATGCTGGTCGTGGTCTCTTTATTGTAGAGGATTTGTATGTGCCTCCGAACTCTGAAGTTACTCTTATGTCATTTTGTGGTCCTATATATGGATGGGGAGATTGGCATCGACTTTCACGTTATGTTCAAAGCATGAGTACTTATGGAATATGCTTGAATGCAGCATCCCTTACTAGTAGAAGGATTTTACATGCAGAAAATGAAAGATTATATATTGATGGAAGACCTTACACACATGGAAGACCTTCTACCTGTTTGAATGTACGAAATGAAATTTTGTAGATACCAACAATAGTTCCTATGTAACCAAGTTTGCCATCTATAAGGTTCGTGTGTTTTGAGCTAGCACGTGATAGTTTCTTGAAAGAAGCAACAATACTAGAATCCTTTATTTTACATAAAGAATCAATGGCTTTGATTCTCATATGCTGTCCAAAAGCCCACATATTAGTGAACATTCGAGCCTGCAAAAGAAATTCAATTAGTAAATAGAAACTAATATACATATATGAAAACAATAAAATATTATTAAAATAAAATTACCTTTCCTTCACAACCTATTATTAACTCTATCTGCTCATCTGTGATTTCTTCTTATTTGCGTTGGCACGTTGCAAACGACTATATAGCCAATCCGTGAAAGAAGACATATCTGTAATGTCATTATTATCGAGATTACATCTATATCTTTTGTTTTTTCACCTTTCACTTTGGAGATTTTGAAGTTCCTGCTCGTACTCGTTAGGGAATGCTTGCACGCATTCGCTATTATATGCTACAAAAGTAGAAACATCATTTTTTTCTTGAAATGTAAATAAGAATGGAACTCCCTTACCTGATAATACCTCATCTGTTATTTTTTAAGAAGACTCGTTGGTCCATGCACGTGGAGCTTCTTCATGAACTCTTTCAAGGTACTCACTAACGTAATGCATGCACTCTTCAAGCATCCAACCCTTTGCCATGGATCCTTCTGGTTTTGCTCTTTGTTGCACATAACTTTTTAATATTCCCATAAATCGCTCGACCCAGAACATCCATCGAGTGTTGTCAAAACTTGCAATCTCTATTTCATCTACAAGATGGACTAATAAATGAATCTGAATATCAAAAAATGAAGTAGGAAGTTCTTTCTTCATCAAACATAGTAGCTCTTTGCATTCACGTTTTTTTTGTGGGGTTGAGTTTTTTTTTCAATCTCTTTGGATGTAATCCACCTATACATATCATAAAAAAAATTATAAAGAAGTTAATTCAAAAATAAAAGATATACAATATTCATACATATTAAATATACAAGTATCATAATTACCTTATAAGTGATCCAAGAGGATAGATCACATCACGTACTCCTTTTGTTGTACATCCATCGATGTCCAAAGGTAAAATATGTTTCAAAAAGTTATGCGAGTCATGGGTCTTTAACCCAGATAAGCTCTTATCATCCATAGTAAACATGTTTTGAAAAGATGCTCCATATCTTGTGGGAGTCTTAATCAATTGAATTCTATTGTTGATAGTATGTATCTCTTTTGTTGTAAGTATCCAAGGAGCAGGTGCATAAGTCGTTTCATGTCGATGTCTATCAAAAACTAGCCATAACTTTGGTTTTGATTTCTGATCTTTCAAATCATTCCTTGATGTTGTGGTATGTTTTAGTCCAAGAAGATGCTGCCATAGTGAATAACCAATATTCTTGAATATATGCATAGGATCAAGAAGATGATATACTTTTAACTCTTTCCAATACTCCAAAGAGTACCATATTGATATGTTCTCTGCGAGTGCCAATTTTCCTTTACCTCTCTTCAAATACTCATTATCTTCATCATCACTGAAGATTTCTGATTCTGGATCTATCAGAGGTCCATCTGTGCATTTTTTATACCAATCCATAGGCGTCATAGGTTTCAGACACTAACCTGTTTCAAGCTTTTCATTAAAATGTATCACTTCTCTTTTAGATCTTAATGGATGATCATCAAGCAAGAATCGTCGATGTTGAAGATAAATATTTTTGTTGAGATTCTTACTACAGATTGATCTCAACCAATCACCATAATATGGACAAGCTTTATAACCCTTAGTAGATATTCCTGCATCATGAAAACGATAAAAATATAATTAGATTAAATCATATTTATTTACATGCATATTGAATAAAAAAAATTACATCAATACCTGAATAGACACCATATCCTGGAAAGTCGTGAATAGTCCAAGCCACAATACCACGAACCATAATATGTCTTTCATTGATGCTTTTCGATACATCAATGACATTAATACCTCTCCATAACTCTTGGAGATCATCAATGAGAGGAGCAAGATATATATTCATATCTTTAACTTGCCTTTTGCCTGGGATTAAAAGTGAAAGCATTAAATGTTCCTTTTTAATGCTAAGATATGGCGAAAGATTGTAGTTTATGACTATCACTGGCCATGTTGACCATTTACTGGATTTCATGTAGAATGGATTAACCCCATCTAATGCAACTCCTAAATTTAGATTGTGTGGATTTTGTACAATTTTAGGCCATGTAGAATCAATATGCTAAAAAGCAACACTATCATGAGAAATTCTGATTTTTTCATAAGTACTTTTATGATCATGTCCCCATGTCAAAAGCTTTGATAATTTAGGGCTTTGAAACATATGTCTAATCCGTGGAGCCAATGGAAAATGTCTCAATACCTTTTTTGGGATTTCACCTTCTTCACCCTTATATCGAAGAGATTGACATTTGGGACATGTCAAAGAGTCTGCATATTCACCTCTATATAAAATACAATCGTTAGGACATGCATGTATACATTGATAATCTATACCAAGATTGTTGATTATCTTCTTCATTTCATCATGTGAGGTAGGAAGAATATTCTGACTTGGTAAAAACTTTTCAGATAGTAACCTGTAAGTTCAACGAAAAAAGATAGATTAAAAAAAGTAAATAAATAAATATACATATATATATATATATATGCATATAGTTTTATATATGTGTATGCTTATGTGTATGTGTATGTGGATATGAATATGCATGTGCATGCGTATATATATGTGTATGTGTATATGTATATATGTATATATATATGTGTTTTAAAGGTGTATATGTATGTATATATGCGTATGCGTATATGTATGCATATATGTATATGTATGTGTGTATACATGTATATGTATGTATGTATGTGTATGTATGAATGTGTATATATGTATGTATATGTATGTATGCATGTGTAGCTCTGTATATTTAATTTCATTTTTAATTGTTTTTTATATATTGTGGTTTGCATATTTTTATTTCTAGACCATTGAATCGTCTGGCACTTTTCCATTTTATAGTCAATCTATTACCTGTCTTGCTAAGCTGTTTACAGATATTAAATAGCCGTTACCAAGGAAGGTATTAAGTCATATGTAAAATGGGAGGATCAAACTTTTCGCGAATATTTTGAAAGATGCATTAACAGTTTTAAAAGATGGGCGGACACAAAGTGTCCATTCAATTCAAGTTCTTGTTCTTACCTTATCTAAAGTAAGAATAAAAACCTGCATTAAAATTATTTTTCCATCCTTCAAAATCTTTAAGATAAATTTGATCATCCCATTTTACATATGATTTAATACCTTCCTTGGTAATTGCTACTTAATATTTGTAATATTATGAATTAGTAGCACATGTATTAGCTCAACTAAAATATGAGAAACATATGTGTCAAGAAGATTCTAAAGGTTGGGTGGATAGTTCTAAAGGCTAGATGGACAAAACATCTTCATTCGATACAGGTATGTATAATTTGACCTTATTCTCATAACATGTGTATGTGTGTATACATTCATGTATATTATGTGTATGTTTATATATGCATGTATATATATATATATATATATATTTATGCATATATATATATATATATATATATATATATATATATATATATATATATATATATATATATATATATATATATATATATATATATATATATATATATTAAAAATTAAAAATTATACCTTAATAGTGTCGAAACAGATACATTACTCCATCCAAAACAATTTTGAAGATTAAGAATAAGTAAGCTCGCACTTAGTCGTGTCACACGACTTCCTTCATATACATGCTTTAGACATTCCTCTCGAAGATATTTCTCATTTTTAGAAATATCAATGCCCTCACTGTCATTTTGATACCAATCCTCAATAAAATCTGCCATGCCATCATCTTCATCATTGACGCACAAATCTTGTACTTTATCTTCTTTTCAATATAGATCTTTCAACCTTGCATATTCCATAGTATCACTTTTGCATAGCCTCCTCATAGAAGCTTCTGATAAATGAGGTCTTACTGGCAATTGTGAATGGTGTGGAGGAATATCATCAACATCATACGTTGGAATCTACACATATTAATAAAATTCATTAGTATTCCATAAATGAATAAAAAGTAAACTTTAAACATAAAATTAAATATATAAGTTATTAAATATGGATAGAAAATTTTTCTTCTCTCTAGCTAAAAGGTATTCTTGGAGGTCTACGCCATCCATAATTAACTAATAGCTCATCACCTGCATGTAATGTAGTAATAGCATTGACAACTATGTATCTTGATACATCTCTACGCATGTATGGTGATTCATGAATAATGGGCCATCATGGTTCTGTAGCTAGATTTGTAAGTATATGTGTTATTGTGAGTATATTTTTTAATTTAGTTAAAATGCAAGCAACTAATCTTTTTTATTTTTTTCAATGCAGCGAAAGGATTATGGCCGATATCCTACGAAACATGAGATCGAGTATGCTACACATTTTTGATATCGGTGTTTGAGCGAGTATATGCGAGATCATCCTGATGCCTTTGTGAGTATTATTAAATTTTATATAATTATTTTATTTTTATGAATGGTTTAATTGTTTTATTTATTCATGTTTGTTTATATGTAATATAGGAGTATTATGGAGAGACAGATATGGATGAGGTGGAGAGATAGACACAAGAGGGACGATCTCGATTGTCAGAGGGTGATCATGATGATGAGGATGAGGATGATCAGGATGATCATGATGCTACTGATGATGATGATGATCATGATGATGATGATTAGCATTTTCGTTGATTATGACATTGGATTATATGTATTTACATTGATATATATATATATATATATATATATATATATATATATATATATATATATATATATATATATATATATATATATATATATATATTTATCTATATATTTTTCATTTCAATTATGTTTTGAATTGTGTGTATGGTATTAATTAATGAAGAGTTTTGTTCTATTGATTGTTATTATGTTTATATTAAGCATGTGTTTTAATACTTTAATTATATAATTCATTCATATGTGTGTACGTAAGTGTATATGTATGTGTGTGTATATGTATGTATGTGTATGTGTATGTATATGTATGTATGTGCATGTGCATGTGTAAGTGTATATGTGTGTATGCGTATGTGCATGTGCATGTATAAGTGTATATGTGTGTATGAGTATGTGCATGTGCATGTGTATGTGTGTGCATATGTATATGCATGTATATGTGTAACTCTATGTGTATATGTGTGTATGTGCATGTATATGTGTATATGTAGGTATGTGCGTGTGCATGTGTATATGTGTGTGTACATATGTGCATATATATGTGTATATATGTGTATAATGTATATATGTGCATGTGTAAATGTATGAAACATGCATGTGTATGTGGACGCATTTCCATTTGCATCCATGTGCATGCATGTGAATGTGCATGTATGTGGATGTGCATATACATGTATTTACATATATGTTAATGTGTGTATGTATATATATATATATATATATATATATATATATATATATATATATATATATATGCAATACTGCTTGCATGTAAGTCTTTTTATGTGGTTGTAGAAATGTTTGTGCATATGCATCTGTATATGTGTGTATGTCTAAGTGTATGTGCACATGTATCTGTGTGTATATATGTGTGTGTATGTGCATGTGTATATGTGTATATGTGTGAAAGTGCATCTTCATAAATCATGTATAAGTATATAAGTGCATATCAATAAGTCTGAGTATGCTATCTAATGAAAATAACACAATTCAAATGATATACAAAGAATAGAAATTGTACTTACAATAGTTAGCCATACTTTTTGCTTGGTTAGCTTCTTGAATAACTTGCAATAAAGAGAGAAAGAAGAGAGAGAGAGAGAGAGAGAGAGAATTCAAAGAGAGAAAGATGTAGAAAGAGAGAAACAGAGACAAAGGGAGACGATAAGAGAGAGCTTAGGCAAACAACAATTCTTCATATACTTGTTTCAGCTTGTAAGCGCAGCGCAATTGGGAACGTTGGAGAGCTCTTTGATCAGATGCATGAAAATGCCGATCGAAGAGCCTCCAACATTTTAATTTTTTTTTGCCAATAGACCGTCGTGTAAGTGATGCTAAGGCATCGAAAAAACCACTTGAGTTGACGTCGCATAAGCGACATTTTTTAGCGTCGCTTATGTGACACAAAAAAGCATCGCAGAAAACATCACTTATACGATGCTGATTAAAGCCGTCGTGTTAGCGATGCTCTATGCGAGCATCGCACACCCCGTCGTGCCACACGTCGAAAAAAACGTCGTTTGGCTCGTCGTTTAATCAACGGTGCGCACTCGACGCTCATTGCGACACGTTTTGTAATTTTATAGCGACAAAATTGTGTCGCCTTAACCGTCCCTATGAGCCCGTTGTCGTGGAGAATCTTTCTGCACGATCACATTGTCATGACTGATCATTTTCTTTCATATGTAAAAATGCTTCCTATGTTGGACTTGATGGGCATGAATGACAACTTCAAATGAGTGTGTGGACACATGGAGGGGCACCAAGTATTCATGTGTTTACTTCAAAAAGGAAACTTGCCAAGCAAATGAAAATTACTAATCTAGTGATGCAACGTGGAGAAAGGGGGAGAATCAATCGTAAGAGAAGGGGGTGGCGCTCATTCATGTTTTCTCTTCGTTTTTTTTGGAGAGATCGCAGGCTGGAGGAGGAGGGAGGCCGCTATTCCGAGGAAAAGAAGGGACGCGCATCAAAGATTGGAGGACAGATTAAAAAGGGGCTCATGATCAGAGGATGATAAAAAGGAAGAAAGGTAGTTGCTACTAATAGAGGTGGGAGCTAACAAAAAGAAGATGTTCTTCGGACACAGGAATTTGGAGGAAGAGAGTGAGCTATAAGCCACTGGTTTCCTCGTCTGCATGCAAAAGTACTTGTTAATGGATTGATATAGCACCGAGGCTTGAGGTGAGCAACATATAGCTATCATCTCTGCCACGTAGCAAAAAGAAAACATGACTTGATTTTGTGTTGAAGTACGGTAGCACTAGACTGTGGCTAGACAAGTAAGCAGAATCATTTACTCGATGGAAGGAGGTGTTCATTGTGCACGGTAAAGAAGAACAGGGTATTGAAGACTTTCAGGGAGCTACGAAGAGTATTACTGTGCTTTCTATTTCAAAGACGATGATGAATCATGTTTAGTTGGAGCAAACTCATGGCATTGATTGAAGCATGAATCTGGCGGAGTTATGATGACTAAAAAGAAATAGCAATTCATATGCAGGTATTTGTTCAGTGGAATACAAGGATGAAGCAACTCAGGAGTGAACCCATAAAGAGTTATAAAGAAGAGAAGGGGGGGGGGGGGATGACGGCCAGCATTGTCAAAAATGAATCCCTCATATGCTCTATTTTGATGGGAAATCTGCCAGGGTTCTCCTCTTCGAAATCTGCATCTCGGGCAGAACAAGAGCACTCATATCCATTTTAGCTTTGCGTGGAAACCCGCATGAAACAGGAATTTTACCAGATGCTGAGGATCCACATCGGAGAATTTTAAAGAAGAAGGCTCGCGACAGAATGATGGATCAAAGTTCAAAAGGAATTATATTTAAAGATAGTTGAGGAAAGAGCATTTGCAGATTTAAAGCCAGATGAGTTCCAAACTCTGTTGCTATCTGTACGAATTCGGACCTGTTTCGGACTGAAGTGAACGTTGAATATGATACACTGAATTCTCCTAAAAACTTTGAATTCTATAATAGATCAGGAGGAACAATATCATGGTGTGCATAGGAAGTAAAAGGGTGATGGAGGAAGCGTTGATGGATTCAGAAGCAAAGATACATAGAACTCTATCGAAAGGGAATTCGAATTTATAATGTTCTGCGAAAAGGTAAATGGAATTTGCTTGATGTCATGAATCAGAAATAATATAAATACTTATGGTCATTTTCCCTCTCTTTAAGAGCTTATATGCACATCCTTCTCCTTGTTTCTGGTAAATGTACATATGTTAGAATATCTTTTCATAGGCACACTTACTGTATTCTAGTGATTGCGATTGCATCCTGCTCAAATAGTGTTGTCAATTTGTTTTTGGAGTTTGAATCTAGTGTGAGCATTAGAATATGAGAAATATGGTTGGAAAGATTTTTTTTCGCAATAAGGGCACTTACAAATTAAGAATCTCATCAGTTCAAAGGAGGACATTCCGTTTAAGCTTCACGTTTTGAATTTCAAGCTCGCATTTTTTATGGCTGAAGTCTGCTCAGGGATATCGTACATTTAGGAAATAGGTGAAGTGATAGATGTTTTTAAGGTTTCTCTCGTAAAGAAATGTTCACATGAGGCCTGTGCATGCCGCTTAATCTGTTCCTTTGCCACTAACTTGATTGTAGTATGAAAATCTCAGCAAGGCTTATGAACGTTACTTTCATTCTTCAAGTGAAGAATGACTTACGATCGCCATGCCATCATAGATGTACATATGAGTGAATTTTTGTGGTCTTCAAATACATCTTTAGATTGCTTGTTGAGTCTCATGGAAATAATAAAGGTTGGCGACATTTCCCTTTATGGTCCGTTTGGAAATTTGTGCACATATGGATCTAACTCCAATGGAAGCCTATTTTGATTTTTTAGCCTGAAAGGAGTGTAGACTTCAACTCCCAAGAAGGAAAAATAATAACAATAATAATAATAGACATCTAAAAGTCACGAACGTGTCGAGCAATGCGATTTCATCTTGATTATTATGTCACACCTGAGATGTTTTTAATCGCCTGAATTCTTAAAGGAATATCAAACATTCATGCCTTTTCTTTCGAATGCCTTAACTATGTTCATATCTACACCTTGAGCCCAATTGAAGGTCATTTTCTTGGCACCCCGTGTGCACCCCTAAGCATGCAATTTCCCGACCACACCGTATTCCTTGTAGTGTGGTGATTTGGCCATGGTTATGGGCCAAGAAGAGGCCTTTGATATTACCAACTTCCACCTATTGTTCCACCAATTGGCTAAGCCCTTCCGTGGCAATGGCAAAGAGAAGGGGAGCCAATGAGCACCCTTTTCTGATCGATCGTTTTAATTTGATCACCTTCGAAAGTTGGTTGTTAACGTTACTTTGAGTCAATCCGTTTCCCAAAAGTGTTGATCATCTTGGTGAATTTTGGGTTGCATCTAATATCTTTAAGAGATTGCAAGATATAGTCTCATTCCAGTCTGTCGTAAGCTTTCTCAAGGTTGATCTTGAGGAGAACCACATCTTGTCTTGCCTCATCCGTGAAGTCGAGACCTTCCCAAATATCAACTATGGCTTCCAAAATAGATCTTTCTTTGATGAAACCCTTTTGGTCCTTGCTTAACCAAGCTCTCAAATGGACGAAAATTCTCTTGGCTATGACTTTAGCAAATGATCTTATAAACCATTTGAAGCATCATAATTAGATGCCAATTCTCAATTCTATTCTTTTCTTCTTTTTTGTAGATTAATTTGATGATGCCGTTGTTAAGACAAGTCAGAAGCACGCCGAACTCGAGCACCTCTTGTGAGAACAAGCAAAGAGGGGTGACCAACACCAACTTCTAGGACTTAAAGAACTCATCAATGAGCCCATGGATCCTATGGGAGGATACCCTGGAGATGGTTTCCATGCAATCACATCTATGAAGGGAGAGGGAAGTCCAAATCCCCAAGAGTCTCGTAAAATGTTCTTCGATGATTTTGATATTTTCTTCTTCCGTATTGCAAGTGACGCCATTTGAGTCTAGCAATAGGGGGATCGATTCCCTGTTTTGTTTCCTTTTAAGGATGATGCAAATCTCTTTGGTGGGCTTGTCGGCTTTGCCAAATCACCACTCCTTAAAAAATATTTTAAAATTTTTCCTCTGTATTTCTTCCTGGTATCTAAGTAGCACTCTAATTCTTCGTAGACCCTTCTCGGATTGAGCTTTTTTTTTGTTCACTTCCTCTTTGAGTCTTTCGAGTCTATGCTATAGGGCTTCTATGCACCCCCACTAAATAGTCAAGAGCATCTTCCTAGTTCTAATCATCATCTACCGTGACTTATCGACCGTGCACCTCCAACTTTTGGCTGGAGATGAGCAGGAAGCGAAAGCCTCCTTCCACACTCTGACGATTTCTTGATGGGTGGAGGGGAGGGAGAAGGAAGTCGAGTAGGCATGAAACTAAGGAACCTTACGGGTTTTGGAGAGAGGTTGGAATGAGATAATGATCGGATAGTGATGAAAGATGGCCAGGCCAGTGCATTGCAAGAGGGAAGGATGGCCCCACTAATTGATAATGCTCTGAGCATTGTAGCTTCTACCGAGTCTAGCTTTCCTCACGTCCTCATCCGCTTGGATATTTGACCATGAAAAGCCATTTGAGTCTTTGAATTTGACCAGATCCAAGTGCAGTTCGGTTTTTTCTCACGTTTCTTTCTCTCGATTGCTGATGATTAGGCCCTTGCCGTTCCATCTGTCCATAGGGTCCTCCACCATAGTGAAGTCATCACAAATTATCACGATGTGGGGGAGCGAGTCCAAGTAGGCCCAAGTGTTCAGTCTCTCTAGCTCCTTGTTAGGGGCATACATAGAAACTAAAGTAAATTGAAAAGGCGCACCAAAGGAAATAGCAATCCATCTATGGCTCTCATCTTCAATGTAGTTCTCCTAGCTTTTCATACTAGAATTGATTTATACCAATTTTCGTCCCACCGGACCTCCATGGGTGCGACGTCTAGATCCAAACATGGGCCGCGGAGACATGTCTAACGTTGATGTATAAAACACCACAAGAAATGAATTAATGTGACACTAGAACACCTCTATGGTCACCATTAACTCATTGCCACTCCAAACTTTGAGAAATGATAGCTTAAAGTAAGAACTTTGCTTCTACAGAAATTCCTAGTCACCGAAATGACATACCTTCAGTATTTTGCTAATTTCTCCTATCTCAAGTACGCTTTCTCCATGAAACGTTATAGGCTGAAACTAGAAGAGTAGAGCTTTCCAACAAGCTATCATATGCATCAAACGGAGCTCTAGAACTCAAGTTATGGCCCTCACAAGATGACCCTGTATGACCTTCCACAACTGGAAATCTTGCCTATTTTAGTATTCCTGATGTCCAAAAATAAAAAATTCGATGCCTAGCATCGAATTTCAGTCCAAGTCGATGCCAGGCATCGACTTTGGGCTTTTTTTGGCTATTTTTTTGCACCAGAAACACTCTATTTTACACACACATGAAGAAGATGACTTATATGATAGAAGTCGATGCCGGGCATCCATTTTATGTTGGAACTCGATGCCAGGCATCGAGTTGCTCCACAAACTTCATATTTTTAGAAGATTCAACAATAGTTAACACACAGAGAATGAAAAATGACTTATCATCCAAGATTCGATGCCAGGCATCGAATTGCTCAGAAAACTTGAACTTTTGAATTCATCACACAGTAGGCAAGCATGGAGATGATGGAGAGAGACTCATACACAGAACTTTACTCAGTTCTTTCTCATAACTATAAAAAACTCAGAAGTTTTTACAGTTGCTTTCTCACTCAGAGAAGCACGACTATACACAGTCGTATAAAATGAACTTCTTCTTCTACTTCTTCTTTCTCTCTCTCTCCCTATTCTCTCTCTCCGCGTCAGTTGATACATACTAACTTATATAGATTTTCTCATTCCCGTGATTTTAAAAAACTTCTAGAACTAAAGTGAACTAACTTTACAAATATGATACATTTGTGAATTTGTCCCTTCACATAGGCATGGGGTTTTCTTCCTAAGATTTGACCTTCAAATATATGTCCAATTAGTGATTGTTTCTCCAAAAGCTCCCCCTCAATCACTAATTTACATTCTCTGTTTCTTCATATCATCTTCTTTTCTTTTACTCCTGCCATGCTTTTGAATCTGCTGGTCTTCACACCATCCAAGCTCTTTGTCATTATGTCTGCTAACTGTTCTTTAGTAGAAATGTACTCCACTTCAATCTCCTTCTCCATTACCTTTTCTCTGAGAAAATGATATTGTATCTCTATGTGCTTTGTCCTTGCATGAAATACTGGATTTGCTGCAAGATAAAGTGAACTCATATTATCTCCATGTATTGTAGGTGTACCTTGATCAATGCCTAAGCTCTTGAACAATGTCTGCATCCATATGACTTCCTTAGCTGCTTCCACAAGTCCTTTGTACTCTGCTTCAGTTGATGATAATGCTACTGTATGTTGTTTCTTTGAACACCAACTTACAAGCTTATCACCAATGTATATCATGTAACCATGAGTTGATCTTCTGTCATCCTGGTTACCTGCCCAATCTGAATCACTATAGGCTCTCAACTTCAAATCTGATGTAAAAGGATAATATAATCCTTCCTTTATAGTTCCTTTGATATATCTGAGAACTCTTTGACCTGCAATCCAATGTGGGTCCTTTGGACAATGCATGAATTGTGACAAAACTCCCACTGCATAACTAAGATCAGGTCTTGTTAGTGTAGCATAAATCAAACTACCCACAAGAGATTGATACTTCCTCATATCTTTGTATTCTGCACCATCATATTTACTGAGCTTGTGATTAACTTCAAGTGGAGTTGAAGCTTCTCTGCAATTTTCCATATCAAACTTCTTCAACAAGTTCAGAAGATACCTTTCTTGTGACACATATATGCCATGATCTTGTCGGAGAGTGTTAATCTCCTTCAGAATAACCTACTCTTGTGATTAGAGCACCTCTATACCAAGAGTAAGTCAAAAACCTTCACAACACAAACATTCTGCTGCACGATTTCTTTAAATTAATCTTCACAGGTTACTTTTGTCTGAAACTGTCATTCTGAACAGTCGACTTCACACCTGTAACTTCTAAGACTTGGTTCTCCTTGAATAGAACCCGTTTAAGCAAATGCTTCTGGTTACGAGTAGCTTATCTTCTAACTTAAAGATTAAGCCTTCACTCATGCAAAACTTTAAAGTATGCACTGAGAAATGATCAAAACATTGATTACCGAAAATGCGCCTATTTCAGTAAACTTTGAACACTCAACACATATGAATGTTCCTACTGACAATTCTCGGTTTCTGTTTACAATTAAACTCTGAAACTTAAGCTATAGATTGATTAACTATAGACTTAGATATCCTCAATAGGATTTCACAAATCATCTATCACAGATGAAGACACACAGAAATTTCGGCGCAGTATTTTTCGATTACTCAAAAAGTTACAGTTGAGTGATGAGAGGAAAACTCAACTAACTTTACATATGTCTCATGACATCTAACTTCTCATTCTTCTATTCTATTCCTTTCTCTTTCGTATATGCCTCAATGCCTATATGCCTCTCAATTCTTCCTATCCTTCCTGGCCTACCTAGCTTTCTCTAGCTTATGCGCCTTTACATTTTTCAGGTATTTATAGATAAATTTGTACAAGCTTATAACGCGGACTATACTACTGTACATATGTGTACAATTTTTCCGGTTCTTCTTCCAACTTCAAAATTTGTTCTTTTCTTCCTCTTTCCATCCTTCAACTCTTCATGAACTGAAAACTGTAAAAACAATCATTTCCGGTAACATTCCGGTGACTTTCCTGTAATCTTCCGGTACTGTTCCAGTGACCTTCCGGTACTGTTCCGGTGCCTTCCGGTGACCTTTTTTTAAGGAAATTTTTGCTGACGTCTCTGCGAACTTAAAGACCTTCAATTGTTGATTGTCTTGCACCAACAGCTCCCCCTCAATCATCAATTGAGGTTTTTCTCTGTCTTCTTTATTCCTGCCATATCTTTAAACCTTTGTAACTTAGGTCCATCCAAACTTTTTGTAAGCATATCAGCTATCTGATCTTTCGTTGAAGTATGGATTACTTCAATCTCTTTATCCGTCACCTTCTCTCTTAGAAAGTGATACTGAATCTCAATGTGTTTAGTCCTGGCATGAAAAACAGGATTAGCAGCTAAATATAATGAACTCATGTTATCTCCAAATATAATTGGAGTCCTCTGTATAGTGTCAAAATTCTTCATTAAAGTCTTTAGCCAAATCACTTCCTTTGCGGCTTCAACCATGCCTTTGTACTCAGCTTCGGTAGAAGACAAAGCAACTGTATGTTGCTTCTTGGAACACCATGAGATTAGCTTATCTCCCACATAACACATGTATCCATAGGTTGACCTTCTGTCATCTGGATTACCTGCCCAATCTGCATCACTGTATATTTTGATATTTGTATCTGATGTAAAACCATAATACAAACCTTCTTTGAGTGTACCCTTAATGTACCTCAACACCCTTTGTCCTGCAATCCAATGTTCTTTCCTTGGATAGTGCATAAATTGAGACAATACTCCTACTGCATATGATAAATCAGGTCTGGTTAAAGTAGCATAGATAAGACTACCAACCAAACTCTGATATTGTCTCACGTCCTTGAATTCTTCACCTCCAAACTTACTCAGTTTGTGATTCACCTCCATTGGAGTAGGTGCTATCCGGCAATCATTCATTTTAAACTTGATTAACAAGTTCTTCAAATATCTTTCTTGGGTCACAAATACTCCATGCTGAGTATATGTGATCTCCATACCCAAGAAGTAAGACAAGTCTCCCAAGTCACTTATCTTGAACTCCTTTTCCATTTGCTTCTTGAGTCTTTGTATACCTGACTCATCTGTTCCTGTAAGGATTATATCATCAACATATATGCACATGTATATGAAACCATTATCACTTGCTTTTATAAGCAGACTACTATCTGCTTCAGACACCTGAAAACCAAGTTCTTTCAAGAACTTTACAAGTCTAAAATTCCATGCTCTTGGCGCTTGCTTCAAGCCATACAAAGCTCTCTTGAGCTTGCACACATGTTCTGGATACCTTCTATCTCTGAACCCTTGAGGTTGTTCCATGAACACATCATCTGAAATATAACCATTCAAAAAAGCATTTTTCACATCTAACTGACATAACTTCCAACCTTTACTCGCAGCAACAGCTATGAGTGTTCTGATGGTTGTCATCTTTGCTACTGGACTATAAGTCTCATCATAATCAACTCCATATGTTTGAGCAAACCCTTTGACAACAAGTCTAGCTTTGTATCTAGACACGCTTCCATCTGCAAATCTTTTGGTCTTGTAGACCCACTTACATCCAATAATCTTCTGGCTATTTGGTTTAGGAACTAAATCCCATGTTTGATTTTCTACCAATGCATCATGTTCTTCCTGCATAGCTTTCTCCCATTTTTCCTTACCTTTTGCCTCTTCATATGTAGAAGGGTCTTCATCTGCTTTCACTATGTAAGCATAATCTTTCGTAGCCAAAAATGAAGTATCATAACTGTACCTTGTAGGTTGCCATCTATTTCTTGATGACCTTCTGAGTTCTCCAGTCCTTGAGGATTCTGGTTCTTCACACTCAGGATCAAATCTTGGTCTTTCTTCAACTTCTTCCTGCTCTTCATAATTTTCTTCTTCATCAATTATTTGAATCTTTGATTTACCTTTCTTCTGACTCACTTCTTCTTCATCACCTGTATTGACATTAACTGTTCCTGCATACCAAGAACTTTGCTCATCAAACGTAACATCTTTTGACACCAGAAAATGTTTTGTGGATGGATTCCACAACCTGTATCCCATCTGTCTGTCATCATAACCAATGAAAACATATTTTTCAGCTTTAGGTTCTAATTTGTGTCTTAATTGTGATGGCACATATGCATATGCCACACATCCAAATACTCTGCAATGATCCAGGGTAGGTCTTTTACCCCACCAAGCTTCATATGGTGTCATACCCTGCAGGGCTTTACATGGTAATCTATTAACCAAATAAGTAGCTGTATTTACAGCTTCAGCCCACAAATAATTAGGGCAATTTTTCTCATTCATCATGGACCTTGCAAACTCAACAAGAGTCCTATTCCTTCTTTCTGCTACACCATTTTGTTGAGGAGAATATCTGCAAGTAACTTCTCTTTTTATACCTGCATTCCATAAGTAGTCACTGAATTCGTTGGAGAAATACTCTCCCCCTCCATCTGATCTTAATCTCTTCAGTTTATGACCTGTAGTTCTTTCTGCATACGCATGATAATGTTTGAATGTATTGAATACTTCTGACTTATCCTTGATCACATAGATAGTGATCCATCTAGTAGCATCATCAACATAAATCACATAATATCTTGATCCATTTATACTGAAATCCTTTGATGGTCCCCACACATCTGTGTGTACCAACTCAAGCTTCTCTGAGTGCATAAAACCATGCTTGGAATAAGAATTCTTATGAGCCTTACCAAATTGACATGCCTCACATTTGTATGTCATATGTTGACCTGCAACATTAGGCAATCCAAGCACTGAACCATTGTTAATCATATCTTTAATACCTCTTTCATTGAAATGTCCAAGCCTTTTGTGCCAAAGATCTAACTCAGAAATTTTCTGTCCTTCATATGTAAACATGGCCTGACCAATGTTACCTTGAATCTTCAGTGTAAACAGTCTTCCTTCTTTTTTTCCTGAAACAATCTGTTTATACCCCTGACTGGGATCTTCCACGTATACTCCTTCATTAGTGAATCTTACTTCATATCCTTTTTCAACAATTTGTCCTACACTTATCAAATTCTTAGGAATTGTAGGAACATACAGAACCTTACCCAATAAGGTACTGCCGTCTTTGGCTTTCACTGATCCAATCGACTTCACTTTATGCTTTGTGTTGTCACCTGTTTGAACAACATGATTAGAAACTTTATTCTCCAAATCAGTCATCAATGATATGTTTCCACTCAGGTGATTACTACATCCTGAGTCAATGTAGAAGACTCTTTGATCTTCATTCTGACTTTCACAGGTAGCATTCAATATCATCGTTGAATCTTCCTTCTGTTCTGAAGCGTAATTGTAGTAGGTATTGTTATACTGTTGACTTTGGAATCCTCTACCTGCATTTCTTCCAAAGTAACTCCTACCACCTCTGCCTCTGAAATTTCCTCTTTGATTTCTGCCACCTCTTCCTCTTGCATTGTAACTTTGACTATATCCATTATTACTTTGAGTATTGTGCCAACAATCATTAGCTAAATGATTTGTCTTACCACAAATCCAGCAAGCTTTGCCTCCATCTTTGTTGTTTCTGCCTCTTCCTCTACCTTTGCCACCTCCTCTTCCTCTTAGGAAGTTGGCTTGGCTAGTTGTTCCTTCATCTTCATTTGCTTGTTGCTTTCCTTTGCTATTCTTCTTTTTATCTTTCGAGTACATTGCGTGACCTGCACTCTTGTCACCATCTCCTTTAACATCATTCTCAAATGTTAGCATATGACCTAGCAGCTGATTTAAATCTGGAGTGAAATGGTCAAGCGATAATTCTGTAGACAAAATAAACGGTTTCCATTTGTCATCACCTCTTAAGCCTGTAAGAATTTGTCTTACCAATTTATCCTCCTCAATGTCTTCATCAACAGCACCTAATGCATCTGCAATGTCTTTCATTCTTGTCACATAGTCTGAAACGGACTGAGAAGCCTTCTTCTTGAAGGTTGTAAACTCTGCCCATAAGGATGCCTTTCTTGACTTAGTAGTATTCTGGAAATGCTCCTCCAATGCATTCCAAATGTCCGTTGCACTTTCAAGACCTCGAATATGAGGTAACAAGTAATCATTTACTGCCATATAGATAATGCTTCTAGCTTGAGCATCTTTCTTCATCCAGTTTTTCAAATCTGCTAACTCTTCCCTAGTCGGAACACTAGGATCTCTGAACTGTGGCTTTTCTTCTTCTCCTGTGATATAAGCTATCAAATCTTTGCTCATAAGATGAGCTTCCATCCTCATTGACCACGTAGGATAGTTTTCCCTATCCAGTTTCTCTATCTGTAGAGAATCTCCCATCTTGTGTCTTCCTGTGTATTGAAAACTTCAATCTTTATGAATAATATATGTACCTTTGCTTCAACTTAGACTCCGTTTGTCTTTCTTGATGTCGTACGATCTCTTCTTCAGGTTTCACCTTCAAGCTTTCACCTTTTAGTTCTTCGGTTGTTGAATTCTTTGTAACCGCAGCAATCAGGAACCTCCTTTCTTTGATTTTGGTGTCTCCTGCTCTGATACCACTGATGGACTGATACCTGCTCTGATACCACTGATGGACTGATACCTGCTCTGATACCACTGTCGGAGAGTGTTAATCTCCTTCAGAATAACCTACTCTTGTGATTAGAGCACCTCTATACCAAGAGTAAGTCAAAAACCTTCACAACACAAACATTCTGCTGCACGATTTCTTTAAATTAATCTTCACAGGTTACTTTTGTCTGAAACTGTCATTCTGAACAGTCGACTTCACACCTGTAACTTCTAAGACTTGGTTCTCCTTGAGTAGAACCCGTTTAAGCAAATGCTTCTGGTTACAAGTAGCTTATCTTCTAACTTAAAGATTAAGCCTTCACTCATGCAAAACTTTAAAGTATGCACTGAGAAATGATCAAAACATTGATTACCGAAAATGCGCCTATTTCAGTAAACTTTGAACACTCAACACATATGAATGTTCCTACTGACAATTCTCGGTTTCTGTTTACAATTAAACTCTGAAACTTAAGCTATAGATTGATTAACTATAGACTTAGATATCCTCAATAGGATTTCACAAATCATCTATCACAGATGAAGACACACAGAAATTTCGGCGCAGTATTTTTCGATTACTCAAAAAGTTACAGTTGAGTGATGAGAGGAAAACTCAACTAACTTTACATATGTGTCATGACATCTAACTTCTCATTCTTCTATTCTATTCCTTTCTCTTTCGTATATGCCTCAATGCCTATATGCCTCTCAATTCTTCCTATCCTTCCTGGCCTACCTAGCTTTCTCTAGCTTATGCGCCTTTACATTTTTCAGGTATTTATAGATAAATTTGTACAAGCTTATAACGCGGACTATACTACTGTACATATGTGTACAATTTTTCCGGTTCTTCTTCCAACTTCAAAATTTGTTCTTTTCTTCCTCTTTCTATCCTTCAACTCTTCATGAACTGAAAACTGTAAACCGGTAACATTCCGGTGACTTTCCTGTAATCTTCCGGTACTGTTCCAGTGACCTTCCGGTACTGTTCCGGTGCCTTCCGGTGACCTTTTTTTAAGGAAATTTTTGCTGACGTCTCTGCGAACTTAAAGACCTTCAATTGTTGATTGTCTTGCACCAACAGATCTGTATAAGTGACTTCCATTCCAAGAAAGTATGACAACTTTCCTAGATCACTGATCTTGAATTCTTTCTCAAGTAATCTCTTTACCTCCTTGATTCCTTCATCTGAAGTACCTGTGATTATAATGTCATCTACATAAATACAAATGTAGATCGTACCTTCCTCTGTTCTTTTGATAAGTAGACTTGAATCTGCTTTTGAACTTTGATATCCAAGATCATTGAGATACTTCACCAGTCTATAGTTCCAAGCTCTTGGAGCTTGCTTCAATCCATACAATGCTCTTCTCAACCTGCAAACAAAATTTGGATACCTGGAATCTATAAACCCTTGAGGTTGTTCCATGTATACCTCATCTGATATGTATCCATTCAAGAATGCATTTTTTATATCCAATTGACTTAGGGTCCATCCTTTTGAAGCTGCAATAGCAATGATTGTCCTTATAGTTGACATCTTAGCTACAGGACTGAATGTCTCATCATAATCTATGCCATAGGTCTGGGCATAGCCTTTCACCACCAATCTAGCTTTGTATCTGGCTATACTTCCATCTGCAAGCTTCTTCACTTTATAAACCCATTTATTTCCAATTACTTTCTTACCATTTGGTTTAGGAACAAGTTCCCATGTCTTGTTCTCCTCCAGTGCATTGAACTCTTCCTTCATTGCTTCTTCCCATTGCTTCTTACCTTTAGCTTCATCATAGTTCTGAGGTTCTTCATCATCTTTGACCATATATGCATAGTTCTTCTGAGTTATGTAAGAAGTATCATAAGAATACCTTTGTGGTTGTCTTCTAGTCCTGCTTGACCTTCTTGGTTCACATTCTTCATATGTGTCTCGATACACTTCTTCATCAAATATAGGAGCTTCTTCATTCCTTCTTGTTAATCCACTTGTGGATGTACTTGCTTGCATATAGTCTTCATCTCTATTTACCTGCACAATTGATTTTCCTTTCTCACATCTTCTTACCTCTTCTTCAAATTCTTCAGCTGTGTGACTTTGATCTGCATACCAACTTTTCTGTTCATCAAATGTAACATCTCTAGAAACAAGAAATTGTTTTGTTAGAGGATTCCACAACCTGTAACCCATCTGCTTTTCATCATAACCAATGAACACATATTTTTCTGCCTTTGGTTCAAGTTTATGCCTAAGCTGTGATGGCACATAAGCATATGCAATTGATCCAAACACTCTACAATGATCTAGTGTTGGTTTCTTACCCCACCAAGCTTCATATGGAGTCATTCCATTCAGAGCTGCACATGGTAATCTATTCACAAGATATGTAGCTGTATTTACAGCCTCAGCCCAAAGATAATTTGGACAATTCTTCTCCTTTAGCATAGCTCTAGCAAACTCAACCAAAGTCCTATTCCTTCTTTCTGCTACACCATTTTGTTGTGGTGTATACCTACAAGTTATTTCTCTCTTAATACCTGCATTCCAAAGATAATCATTGAACTCTTGGGAGAAATATTCTCCCCCTCCATCAGACCTCAGTCTCTTAAGCTTTTGACCTGTGACTCTCTCTGCATATGCATGAAAATGCTTGAAAGCTCCAAACACTTCTGATCTTTCCTTCAAAACATATAATGTTATCCATCTTGTAGCATCATCAATGAAAAGAACATAATACCTTGAGCCACTGATAGATCCTTCTTTTGTTGGTCCCCATACATCTGTATGAATGAGCTCAAGTACTCCATCATGTTTGAATCCTTTCTTTTGAAATGGTAACCTGTGTGCTTTACCCATTTGACATGCTTCACATTTATAAACCATATGTTGACTTTGCACATTTGGTAATCCTAGTACAGACTGATTAGCAACCATAGCTTTAATTCCTCTTTCATTGAAATGACCTAATCTCTTATGCCAGAGATCAAGTTCTGTAATCACTGCTTCACCATGTGTGAGCAAAGCTTGACCAATGTTCCCTTGCACTCTTAAAGTAAAGAGTCTACCTTCTTTCTTACCAGAGACAATCTGATTATATCCATTCTCTGGATCTTCCACAAAAACTCCTTCATTTGTAAACCTGACTTGAAAACCTTTTTCAACTATCTGTCCCACACTAATCAAATTTTTAGGTATTGTAGGAACATACAAAACATTGGTTAGCAAATCTGCTCCACTCTTGCATTTCACTTTTCCAATTGAATGTACACTATGTCTTGTATTATCACCAGTTTGAATTGTATGACTAGAAATGCCTTTTTCCAATTCTGACATCAATTCTATGTTTCCTGACAAATGATTAGAACATCCAGAGTCAATGTAAAATACCTTTAGATCTTCTTTATCTGATGTGCTGATTGAATTCATCATCAATGATGTATGACTTTCATTATGTGTGTCATTTGCATAGTTGTAGTAGGTGGTGTTGTAGGATTGATTATGTCCCCAACTTCTTCCTCCACCTCTACCATAGCCTCCTCTTTGACTTTGTCTACCTCTTTGGAAATTACTTTGATATCTTCCACCTCGACCTCTGCTATTGTTGTTTTGATTCTGGTTTGAACCTTGTTGATTGTGCCAACAGTCATGAGCCAAATGATTACTCAATCCACAGATCCAGCAAGCCTTCTTGTTGTTATTTTGATTACCTCTTCCTCTTCCAAAACCTCTTGCTCTTCCTCTGCCAGTGCCTTTACCTCTTGCATAATAAACTTGAGAAGTTGACTCTTCTTCATCCTTTGCTTTACCTTTATATCCTTTCTTCTTATTCTTCATGTACATTGCAGAACTTTGACCTTTATCTCCATCTCCCTTCAAGTCTTGCTCATATGTGAGCATCAAACCAAGCAACTGGTTCAAATCTGGAACATAATGATTTAATGAAAGTTCTGTTGATAAGACAAAAGGTTTCCACCTTTCATCCCCTCTCAAGCCTGCAAGTAGTTGAGCAATCAATCTGTGATCTTCAACATCTTCATCTATGGATCCAAGACTATCTGCTAGATCCTTCATCTTAGTGACATAATCACTAATGGTTTGACTTGGCTTCTTCTTGAATGTTGTAAACTCTGACCATAGACTTGCTTTCCGTGCTTTAGTAGTGCTTTGGAAATGATATTCCAATGCATTCCATATATCTTCTGATGATTCCAATCCTCTGATGTGTGGTAGCAAATGATCTGAGATTGTATTGTAGATGTAGGCTTTTGCACTTGCATCCTTCTTCTGCCAATGCTTTAAAGCATCAAGTTCCTCTTTCTTTGGTCGGCTTTCATCTTCAAATACTGGCTTCTCTTCTTCACCTGTTACATATACCATGAGATCCTTACTCATAAGTAAGGCTTCCATTCTCATTACCCATGCGGGGTAATTATCTCTGTCCAGTTTGTCAATGGAGATATGATCTGCCATAGTTCTTTCCTTCTGCTGCAACCTGTGAGCTTAAAGGATAAAGGATAATACCTTTTGAAGTTCTTTGTGTATGAGGATACTTTTGAAGTAAGCTTTTGATGCCTTGTGTCTTCAAATGCTTCACCTTTCAAACTTTAATGGAAAACTTTACAAAACTTCTCGTACCTTTGTCGCCTTCTGCTCTCGAGAATCTTTCTGCTCTGATACCACTTGTTGATGTATAAAACACCACAAGAAATGAATTAATGTGACACTAGAGCACCTCTATGGTCACCATTAACTCATTGCCACTCCAAACTTTGAGAAATGATAGCTTAAAGTGAGAACTTTGCTTCTACAGAAATTCCTAGTCACTGAAATGACATACCTTCAGTATTTTGCTAATTTCTCCTATCTCAAGTATGATTTCTCCATGAAACGTTATAGGCTGAAACTAGAAGAGTAGAGCTTTCCAACAAGCTATCATATGCATCAAACGGAGCTCTAGAACTCAAGTTATGGCCCTCACAAGATGACCCTGTATGACCTTCCAAAACTGGAAATCTTGCCTGTTTTAGTATTCCTGATGTCCAAAAATAAAAAATTCGATGCCTAGCATCGAATTTCAGTCCAAGTCGATGCCAGGCATCGACTTTGGGCTTTTTTTGGCTATTTTTTTGCACCAAAAACACTCTATTTTACACACACATGAAGAAGATGACTTATATGATAGAAGTCGATGCCGGGCATCCATTTTATGTTGGAACTCGATGCCAGGCATCGAGTTGCTCCACAAACTTCATATTTTTAGAAGATTCAACAATAGTTAACACACAGAGAATGAAAAATGACTTATCATCCAAGATTCGATGCCAGGCATCGAATTGCTCAGAAAACTTGAACTTTTGAATTCATCACACAGTAGGCAAGCATGGAGATGATGGAGAGAGACTCATACACAGAACTTTACTCAGTTCTTTCTCATAACTATAAAAAACTCAGAAGTTTTTACAGTTGCTTTCTCACTCAGAGAAGCACGACTATACACAGTCGTATAAAATGAACTTCTTCTTCTACTTCTTCTTTCTCTCTCTCTCCCTATTCTCTCTCTCCGCGTCAGTTGATACAAACTAACTTATATAGATTTTCTCATTCCCGTGATTTTAAAAAACTTCTAGAACTAAAGTGAACTAACTTTACAAATATGATACATTTGTGAATTTGTCCCTTCACATAGGCATGGGGTTTTCTTCCTAAGATTTGACCTTCAAATATATGTCCAATTAGTGATTGTTTCTCCAACATCTAAGACGTTTCTGGAGGTCTAGTCCATCAATTTTAGTCTCTTGAATACATATAAATTCAAGGTTTAGACTAATGTCGTGAAGCCATTGACCAATGGTAATCACTCTTGAGGGGTCAGTTAGCCCCCTTGCATTTAACGAGATGATGATCAATCTCATAAGCTACCCTCTTTGCGAGAGGGGGCCTTATCCTTTCTCTTCTTGGATTCGTCTTTCCTTTTTGCATGGAGGGGATCCCGAGTTAGCAATTTGTTCTTGTGGGGACTTTTCTATCTTATCTCAAAAGTTTGTTTTCCCTTGTGAGAGGCCTCCTATTTGTTGGTGCACGACAACCATCAATTGATGTTTTTGGACAAAGGTTTGAAGTCAAAGGATGAACCAAAGACCAATATATGAATCTTGAAGTTAGACTCCATGTACTTCATTATACTCCAAGGTGGACATCCTAAGAATGAATTTGGCGAGATCAAATCTCCAAGACATGCCCCCCTCCAAACTTGTGCTACCTTCTTATGAGAAGATGATGAGATAGGTTCTATGTTGGAGTTTATTGACCTCCAAAATATAGCTGGAAGTAGGTGGAACCCCCTAGGAACAAGTTGACCTTCTCACAAACTTCATCACAAAAAACCAGTCATGCTTGCAGAGATTACTGTTCTCCATTCACTTAGAATTTTGTAAAACTATTTTAACCACATATACTAGATACCAAGAGCTTTCCAATGAGCCAAAGAACACTCAATTTGGATGAATACACAAGGCGATATGACCTCTGCAAGTTTGAGGTTTAATGGAGACCTTCAGCAGGGGTGAAAGCCGAGAACACACACTACTTGCAGAGAGTACTGCTCTCATGTCACAAATCAAATGATTATGAAAATTGATAGTATGAAAGTATCCAGCAAGAGCTTTCAAATGGGCTATGAGACATGTAATTGGGATATATAATGAGGGAGATACAAGCTCTGCAATCTCTGCATACAAAACTACAACAGCATGAGATACACATATGACTCTCTTGGACTTCCCACAAGATCACGACTTCTCCCCTCTTTTTATAGCATGGGGAACTAATATAAAACCTTCATAATACATCTAAATTTGTGGTAGACACTTGGGTGGAGATATTACATGACTCAAGTGCTCAAATAATCAAAGTATTGATGGACTTTGACAACTAGCCACATCGACCTTCCGCTAGGACACCACTGCAGCTCCCTTGTGACTCACTAATTTGACTCACCATGTTCTAGAACTCACGTGGTATTTTGGCTACCTTTTATGAATAATATGAGCCTTCTTGAAGTATTTGAAGACTTCCCAAAGGTATTTACATAATTTGAAACTTGTACTATACATAAAACAAATGCTTGCAACATTCTCCCCCTCAAGTTTCAAAGGGTATTTCCTTCATGCCAATAATATAGTCGAATCTTTGAAGCTTTGGTCCATCCAAGGATTTAGTGAAGATATCTGCAACTTGATCCTTTGTTCCCACAAAAGAAGCTTGTACTATATTGTTTATGGCCTTCTCTCGAACATAATGATAGTGAACCTCTATATGCTTTGTTCTAGCATGAAAAATAGGATTTGAGGTCATATGAATGCTGCTCAAGTTATCCCCATATATCAGTGGTACATCAACCTGCACATTCAAGTCATGAAACAACTTTTTAAACCACATAAACTCAGTAGTAGCCAATGCTAAACCTCTATACTGAGTCTTTGTAGAAGATAAAGCAACTGTAGGCTATTTCTTTGAACTCCATGTTAATGTATTGTTTCCTGCTATTACCACATATCCACTTGTGGATCTTCTGTCATCTTTGCTTCCAGCCCAATCTGCATCACTAAAGAATTTAAGAGTTAGATCAGCATCATGATTACAAAATAATCCCTCGTTCATGGTATCTTTCAAACACCTAAGCACTCTTTTCGTTGCATGCATATGAGGTACTCTAGGTTCATGCATAAACTATGACAATACTCCCACTACATAGCATATATCAGGTCTAGTTTTTGTTGCATAAATCAAAGATCCTACCATGGATCTATATGCATTCATATCATGCAACTCATCACCTTCCTTTGCACTCAACTTTACATTACATTCCATTGGAGTAGAAACAAATTTACATTCTTGCATACCAAACCTTTTCAGCATATCACATATATAATTTCTCTATATCAA
Source organism: Ceratopteris richardii (assembly GCA_020310875.1). NCBI lineage: Eukaryota > Viridiplantae > Streptophyta > Polypodiopsida > Polypodiales > Pteridaceae > Ceratopteris > Ceratopteris richardii. Next base: position 103,789,037 of record CM035439.1, on the reverse strand, counting down.
CCACATACCTTCATCGCCATACACAATTTCAGTCCCAAGAAAGTATCTAAGCAAACCAAGATCTGAAATTCTAAATTCCTTTTCCAAATTACCTTTTATCTCTTCAATTGCTTTTGCATCATTCCCTGTAATCAACAAGTCATCCACATAAATGCATACATAGACACACATGTCATCTACATGTTTTACATAAAGTGAAGGATCAGCATGACTCACTGTGTATCCTTGCAGCATAAGATACTTTACCAAGCTTGCATTCCATGCCCTTGGTGCCTGTTTAAGACCATATAATGCCTTCTTTAACTTGCATACATGATTAGGCCATTTTGCATCCGCATAACCATCTGGTTGTGACATATACACTTCTTTACTTTACTCACCATTAAGAAAGGCATTCTTTATATCAAGTTGATATATATTCCACCTTTTACTTGCAGCTAAAGCCAACAAAGTTCTCACCGTTGCCATGTTTGCTACTGGACTAAATGTTACCTCATAGTCCAATCCTTGAGTTTGATTATATCCTTTTGCTACAAGTCTAGCCTTATATCTTGACACACTACCATTACTATTTCTTTTAATCTTAAAAACCCACTTGCAATCAATTACCTTTTGTTTTGGTGTCTTTGGAACTAAATTCCAAGTCTTGTTATCCTGTAGTGCTTCCATTTCTTCTCTCATTGCTTTCTCCCACTTTTCATCTCCTTTTTCCTCATCATAACATGTAGGTTCATTTTCCTGCTCAACTTTTGTCATAAAAGCATAATGAGTATTCATGAAAGATTCATAAGTATACCTTTGAGGTTTCTTACTCACTCTTGAAGTTCTTCTTACCTCCAATGTAGATGCTCTTCCTTTCTTATTAGGAACCTTTGATAATTCTCCACACTCACATACATCACTAATTTCCTCTCCTTCATCATTAACTTCAACAAGTTTGAGTTTACCTTTACTTTTAACACTTGGAGGTGACTCTTGCCTTAATCTTCCATTGAAATCTAGCTCTCTTTCTTCATCCAAACCACTTTTCTCATCCCTTAAACTTCTTGTGGGCTGAGGTGAGCACTCATCTCCTTCACCTGTATCTTCTTCATCTCCATTTATGACCTACAAACTTTTCTTATCTTCATACCATGAAAGTGATTCATCAAAGTTTACATCTCTTGAAACAACCACCTTATTTTTATGAGGATTATAACATCTATATCCTCTTTGAGTATCTGCATAACCAATAAATATACACTTTTTTGATTTCACATCAAGTTTTGATCTCACTTCACTAGGTACATGTACATAACATACACAACCAAATACTTTCAAATGACTTACACTTGGTTTCCTTTCATGCCATACCTCATATGGTGTCAAATGATGAACGCCGGTAGGTACTCTATTCATAATGTACACACTTGTGCTAATAGCTTCAGTCCAAAAAGAATTAGGCAAACACATATCATTTAGCATGCTTCTAGATGCTTCTGCTATGATTTTGTTTCTTCTTTCTGCGACTCCATTTTGTTGTGGAGTATATCTGCATGTAACTTCTCTTTTGATACCTTCACCATACAAAAAATCAGTAAACGCTTGAGAGAAATACTCTCCCCCTCCATCGGATCTTAGCTTCTTAACATATCTTCCTGTTTGCTTCTCGACAAATGATTTAAAATTTTTGAAACAATCAAAGACTTCACTCTTATGTTTAATGAAATACACAAATGTCATTCTACTATGATCATCAATGAATGATACATAGTACTTATTACCAGCCAAGGATGCCTCTTTAGTACGACCCCATACGTCCGTGTGTATAAGATCTAGCAATCCACTGCTTACATAGCTTGAATGCTTGAAAGGCTGTCTACTTTGCTTACCCATTTGACATGCTTCACAAAGATGCACCATATGTTGCTTAGTAAGATCCGGTAATCCTTCAACAATCCTCTTCTTTGATAGCTCCTTTAACCTATGTACAATCATGTGTCCAATCCTTTTGTGCCATAGATCAAGCTCTGCTATTCGATGCATACCATAAGAGAAATAGTTTGTATGATTTGGGTTTACCTTGAATGTAAACAATCTACCTTGTTTTTTACCTCTAGCAATTAACCCTCTTTGCTTTGGCTCCTCAATGAAGCAACCTGCATGATCAAATCTTATTTGCAAACCTTTTTCTACCATTTGACCAACGGACATCGAATTCTTAGTGATCGTTGGCACATAAAGCACATCCTTCAAGCAATTTGTCTTGCTCTTATCCTGCATAACAACATCTCCAACCTGCATAATCTTATGTGTTGTATCATCTCCTATTTCAACATGACCTTTACATGAAGGATTATGCATATTAGAAAACCATGAAGCATCATGTGACATATGGTTAGAGCAACCACTATCTACATACCATACATCACTATTGCAATTCATCTTAGTTTCTATATTCATCATAAGAAGAGAATCATAATCATCACTTTTACCTTCAATTGCCTAATTTCCTTGTTGTTTACCTCTTCTTGAATAACCTCCTCTTCGATTACGACCTTGATTATTTTCATTTTGATAGCAATCTTTGGCATAGTGTTCATACCTTCCACATATATAGCAATTGTTGCATCTTCACTCCTTTTTCTTTGATTGTAGTTGTAGTAGCCTCTTGTACCTCTAGTGCTTGATCTTCCTCTTCCTCTTGTGTTGAAGAAGCCACTTGAAGTCCCTTGATCATCGCTCCTTCTTCCTCAACCTCTATTTGAACCTCTTCTTCCTCTGTTTCCACCTCTTAATGATCCTACATAAAGAGCTTGTCCTTGAGATCCTTTTTTATTTGAAGTAGAGCCATTTAGATTCATCTCCTCCATGACCATAAGAGCAACAAGCTGATCAAAGTCTTGCAATTCTCCTCTAACATAAACTGAAGTAATGAATGGTTTCCATCTCTCATCATCCTTGAGTCCGTTGAGAGTATGTGCAACCAAGTCGTCGTCCTCCACATGAGCTTGAATTGGTCCTAGTTGATCTGCAATCTCTTTAACCTTCAACAAGTAATCATTGACTGATGTCCTTGTATCTTTCTTTATTTTATTCAACTCATTTTTTAGTTGAATCTTCCTTGCTCTTGTACCTATAGCATACAACCTTTCCAATGCAAGCCAAACATCTCTACATGTGTCTAGATCTTGTGTGTCCTACCATTGAATCTTGAATATTTTGTGATAAAATGAATATAACACTTTTGTCTCTTTCATTCCAAAGTCTAAACTCCCTCAATTGTTGCTGATTTGGATCCTCTGGTAATATAGGTTTGATATCTCTTGCAGCAATCAAACCATACAAGCCTCTACCTTGCAAGTATGTTGTGATTCTAAATCGCCATGCTTGATAGTTGTTATTATCAAGCTTCTCTATTTGTGCATGTTGATCGCCCATCATGTAAATACTAAACTTCCTCCTTTAACCCTCCTTTTGGATATGTGTGATAAGAAGAAGTATGAGATTAACCTTTGTAATAAAGTTTATGCACCTTTCTTTGCTTGAATGATGCTTGAGATGTTTCCTTGCTATCTCCTTCTACCTTTGTGTAGTGTCGATGATGAACCTCTGCTCCAATAGCTTCAAATTCTTCATCAAGGTATTATAACCTTCTCCAAGCTCCAATTCCAAGCTCTGATACCAATGTTGGAGTTTATTGGCCTCCGAAATATAGCTCGAAGTAGGTGGAACCCCCTAGGAACAAGTTGACCTTCTCATAAACTTCATCATAGAGAACCAGTCATGCTTGCAGAGATTACTGTTCTCTACTCACTTAGAATTTTGTAAAATTGTTTTAAGCACATATACTAGAGACCAAGATCTTTCCAATGAGCCAAAGAACACTCAATTTGGATAAATACACAAGGAGATATGACCTCTGCAAGTTTGAGGTTTAATGGAGACCTTCAACAGGGAACAGCGAGTCGTAACAAACGAGAACTATGTCGTAAAAAGAGAACACTTACGTCAAAAATTACATGTTTTCACCTCATTTTTGGAATTCCTTTACACCAGTATACATATATTACAAAAATGAGGTGAAAACAAGTAATTTTTGACGTTTTTTGTCATTTTCTCAAAAAAAAATGAGCTCAAAATGTAGTCAAAATTTCACTATATTAGGCATTGACGTGTCCCAAAATGTATATGATAAGACATTGACATGTCCAAAATCTATATGCTAAGACATTGACATGTCTAAAATATATATAAGAATGTAGAAGTCAATAGTTTTTACACAAAAATAACATTTTAGACATATCTTTAATGGGTGGATATCTGATTGTTATTCAAAATTGCTACAAAACATGGTTTCATTAACCAAACTACTTTGAGGCATTTACATAAGCACTAAAAATGTCTGAGAGCTTCAATGCAACTCACAACTTTATCGATCTATGTCTACACCCTCATCATCTGATGCACTTGATTCAGTCTCATACTGTTGAGAGCTCTCTTCTTCTTCTTCTATATCCACAAGAGCTCTATCTTCATCCACGTACATACCAAATTCTGCAGGATCATGCACAACTCTTCTTGTTTTCCTATGATTTCCTGTACCACATACATCTGGAAGCTTTTGTTTTATCATGTTGATGGTTGCTTTCCTCAAGTGACCAGTTTTTGTCAAGGAAAAATCATAAACAAGAATATCTACATCATCCATTTTAAGAGTGGATGTGCTTCGAATATTCTTTTTCCTTTTTGAACCTGTTCGTTTAGCATCACACACCATTTCTAAGTTATATTTACCTGTGAATGCATTACTACTTTTAGTGTAATACCAATGCACCACCAAAGCCTCTATTCTTCTCTGATCAATATCTTTAGTTATCTCTAAAACCTTTGCAATCCAAAATGGTCTGGTAGCCTCATCACCATCAGCAAGTACTGCAATAAGCGTTCCAACATTTATCTCTATTAAATTTCCTTGCCATCTTGCTTCTGCCTGTTTTGTCATCCTTGGGCCTACATAAATATTTCTTTCTGGTGGATGTATAAAACTTTGAAGTGCATCTGCATTACATGCTTGGGCCACATTCACGGATCTTTGTGTACAAAAATCCCATGTGAATGGAACATCAACTGGCCAGTGACCTGCAATTGTATACTGTTGATATATTTAGGTAGTGATGTGTGTGAACACTCTAGGACCGCCGGGGCACTTTTTTCCCTCTTTAGGAGGTTTTTTTCCCCCGGCTTGTATATACGCCTATTGCCCTAATGGGCTACTTATCTTTGTACATTCTCTAGTAATACATTCAGTCTTGTGTGTTGTGCTCCAAGCTTCTTCTTCTTCCTTGTGTTGTTCGCGTGCTTCCGCAGACGTCTAACTCCAACAATTGGTATCAGAGCAGGTCGTTGCTTCTTCTAGGGCGCCGTCGACACTCCTCCGTTTGCAGTCTCAGATTCGCACAAAATTTGGTGAGCATACTCAGGGTGTTTCCGAGATCAAAACAGCTTTGCTTTGTGGTGCCGAAATCGCGATCTGAGCTCGTTTCGGCCTCCGAACGCACTATCGTAGTGCTTGTGCAGGCTATTTCGTCCTTTTGTGCCAAAGGTATATACCAGTTTCTGTTCGCCAGTTTAAGCGTCTCGAAGTCTGCTACAGGTCTAGCAGAACTCGTGTGGGCAGTTCTGTTCAACTTTTTGAGATACAGTCAATTTTCTGCATCAAGGTATTTTAGTCACCGGCCATGGCTGAAAGCAGTGATGTATTCCGTATGTTGGCTGTTGAGGATAAGTTGGATGGTACCAACTACCCATTATGGGCTTATATGATGCGACATGTACTGGTTGCAAAAGGATTGTGGAACATTGTGCAGGGTGTTGAAAGACGTCCTGTTACACCTGTAACGACAGGTACTACAAATACAGGTGTTGGAGCTGATGAAGATGGTGTCGAAGATGATATTCCGCAGATTCCTGTTCGTGCTGCTGTTTCTGTTGCACCTACTGTAGAGCAGATTCGATGGGATGGCAGAGATGCCCAGGCACATGCATTGATAGCTTTGTCTGTCAAACGTGCCATTATTCCTCACATTCGCTCTTGCAGAACAGCAAAGGATGCTTGGGATACACTTACCACTTTGTACCAGGCTAGGAATGAGGCTCGTGTTGCTTACCTCCGAAAACAGTTGGAGAGTGAGCACATGAATGAAGGTGATTCGATGGACAGTTTTCTTACAAAGATCAAAGACCTGAAGGAACAATTGATTTCTGCTGATGAGGTTATACCAGATAGCTCACTTGTGCAGACCGTTCTGAATGGCCTTCCTGATTCATATCAGAGTTTTGCCTCTACTCTTCGATTGATGATGAAAGGCAATCCGAATGCCTTGTCATTTGAGGAATTAGTCTCTGTTCTGTTGCAGGAAGATCAGTCCAAGCAGAACAGGTCCATTATGCGTGTTGCAGATCAAGCTTTCCTGGCTAGTCAGAAGGGCAAAGGAAAATGGAGCTCTTCTACTAGTAAGCAGAAATCTGCAAATGCTGCACAATCGAAGAACCAGGATAAAGATGAGAAGAAATCAGAAAAGTAGAAATTGTTCTGCAAGTACTGTAAAGGAAATGATCATATTATAAAGAACTGTCCAAAACTGGCTGCTAAAGAGGCAAAGAAGAAAGAGGCTGGAATGGTTGTTGCAGAGGCCTCTACACCAAAAACAGAGTCTGCAAATCTTGTGCAGGAAGAAGAATGGGCGTTTACTACTGTCTGCAGTTTTGACCCATCTTCTCATGATCAGTGCATGTCTGCAGTAGACTCAGATGTTTGGTACTTTGACAGTGGGGCGACCAAACATATTACCTCGCAGCGCAGTTTCTTCTCTTCACTCGAGCCTGCCCCTATAGGGAATACTGTCACATGCGCCAATAACTCCTCTTATCCTGTTATGGGAGTTGGTAAGATCATTCTGACTACTGCTGATGGTAGTTCTTTCACTTTGTCAGATGCTTTATTTGTGCCAGGGATCAAAAAGAACCTGTTATCAGTTTCTGCATTAGCCAAGATTGGCTTGGTTGTGAAATTCGTTGATGACAGGTGTACAGTCCATGATCTCTCAAATGGCGATGTGATTATTGCTTCTGGCATTTTATGTCGTGGGCTGTATAAGCTCATAGACTATGAAAGATCTGTGAATGATTCGGCATGTGCAGTTCATGATTCTCAAGCTATGTCAGATGCAAAGCTTTGGCATGCACGCTTTGGTCATCTGAATTTTGCTAGCTTGTTACGCCTGCAGAAATCTGAAATGGTGTCCTCTTTGCCCAAACTTGAGGCACCTGGAAAACATGTTTGTGAAGGCTGTATTTTGGGCAAAATGCAGCGTTCTTCCTTTCCAAAAGATGGTTCAGTTCGGGCTATGCAGAAATTGCAGCTTGTACATAGTGATGTCTGTGGTCCTATGCAGACACCCTCTTTTGGAAATTACCTTTACTTCGTGACTTTCATTGATGATTTTTCCAGGCATGCATGGGTATATCCACTCAAAGCAAAGTCCGAAGTGTTCATGTGCTTCAAACAGTTTTTGGTTTTGGCTGAAAATCTGTCAGCATGTAAAATGGGCACCCTCCATTCTGATCGAGGGGGGGAATATATGTCTTCAGATTTTAATGCATTTCTGGCTGAACGTGGAATAAAACACCAGTGTACAGTGCCGTATACACCTCAACAGAATGGAGTTGCTGAACGAAAGAACAGGTCACTCATGGAGATGGCGAGGTGCATGGTCAAAAGTCAGGCTTTACCACATAGTTTCTGGCTTGAGGCTGTCATGTGTGCAGCATATGTACTGAACAGGTGTCCCACCAAAGCGTTGCAGTCTATCACTCCATATGAGGCTTGGCATGACCGCAAGCCATCTGTTGCTCATCTGCGTGTTTTTGGTTGTTTGGCATATGCATTAGTGCCTGAACAACATCGCAGAAAATTGGATGATAAGGCAGTAAAATGTATTTTTGTTGGGTACAGTTCTGAAAGTAAAGGCTATCGTCTGTATCATCCACAGACTAAACGCATTCTGGTTAGCCGTGATGTTGTCTTTGTGGAAGATGCTATTCAGCCATTGCTTTCATGTACTAAGGAGACATCTGTTAGCTCCAAAGACATGTATGATACTTTGATGCCTCTTCTTACAGGTGGACAGGCTAGCGCTGGTCCCAATGAGGCAACTTCTCAGCCTTTGCAGGTTTCATATGATGATGCAGATCATTCCATTTCTGATGCAGATTTACATGATGCACTTGTTGATGAGAGAGCTGATATTGAACAGGCAAAAACTATGCCAAAATGGCTGGTGCAGACTTTGCGTGACAGCAAATTAGATGCACCTTTGTCATATTGTACTCGTTTAGGCTCTCATAGTACCTCCTTTGCATCAGATTGCTATGCTATGGCTGCATCTAGTCTCTGTGATGAGAATGAGCCTGTTTCTTTTGATGAAGCACAAAATTCAGAAAATTGGATGGCTGCTATGCAATCTGAATATGATGCTATAATGAAGAATGGTACATGGTCTTTGTGTGACTTGCCTCCTGGCAAGAAGGCCATTGGCACTAAGTGGGTATACAAGCTGAAGCGTAAACCTGATGGTACAGTTGACAGGTATAAGGCTAGGCTTGTTGCAAAGGGTTATGCGCAGGAAAGAGGCATTGATTTTGATGAGACCTTTGCACCTACATGCCGTATGACTACTGTTCGGAGCATTTGTGCACTTGCAGCCCATCATGGTTGGAATGTACATCAGTTGGACATTAAAACAGCATTTCTGAATGGTGACTTGCATGAAGAAGTGTATGTTTTTCAGCCCCGTGGCTTTGTGCAGAAAGGGCATGAAAACCAGGTGTGCAGGTTAAAGAAGGCGTTATATGGTTTAAAGCAAGCACCACGTGCTTGGTATGAGAAAATACATGCCTATCTGATTGCACATGGTTTTGAGAACAGTCCAACTGAAAGCACCTTATATGTGAAGCGTGCTAATGATGTGCTTCTGATCATTGTTGTCTATGTAGACGACATGCTGCTCACTGGTCCTCTTGAGAAGCATATTGCTGATTTCAAGGCTGATTTGCATGCCTCATTTGAGATGTCTGATTTGGGGCATTTGCATCACTATTTGGGCATTCAGTTTATGCAAGTTGATGGTGGAATGGCTTTGTGTCAAACGAAATATATTGACACATTATTGCAGCGTTTTGGCCTTGAAGACTGTAAGCCTATTGCCACTCCTATGGAGACAGGTTTACGATTGAGTCTTCATGATGCTGGAGATGCATTTGATGCTGTTCTCTATCAGCAGGCTGTTGGATGCTTGATTTACTTATGCATTACTCGGCCAGATATTCAGTTTGCTGTCTCACAGATGAGCAGGTTTATGCATTTCCCAGGAGTCACGCATTGGAAAGCGGTTAAGCGCATCTTTCACTACTTGAGTGGTACTCGGCTACTTGGGTTGTTTTATCCCAAGGGGGGATCACTACCGCCAGATTTGCATGCTTTTTCTGACTCAGATTGGGCTGGTTGCTATGACACTCGTGTGTCCACCAGTGGTTTTTGCTTCATGCTTGGTAGCTCATGTATATCTTGGTTGAGCAAGAAGCAACCTACTGTGGCCACTTCCAATTGTGAGGCTGAGTATAGGGCAGCTTTCACAGCGATTGTTGAGTGTGTGTGGCTCAGACGCCTTATGGCTGATTTGGGTGTTGGCCAGTCTTCTGCCACCACCATCTTCACTGACAGTCAGAGCGCATTGGCAGTTGCGAGGAACCCTGTGTTCCATGCTCGCACTAAGCACATTGAGGTGCATTATCACTATGTCAGGGAGAGGTTCTCTGCTGGGGAGATCAGCTTGGCATATGTGCCCACGTAGGAGAACATTGCAGACCATTTCACGAAGGCTCTGCCTAGGGAGAAGTTTGAAGCTTTCCGCAAAGCTTTGGGCTTACTTCCTTTTGTGGAGTGATTTCCACATAGCTCGGCACTTCCTTATACATGAGTGCCAGCTCCTTGTTCACCGCATCACTCCCAGGGGGGATTTGTTGATATATTTAGGTAGTGATGTGTGTGAACACTCTAGGACCGCCGGGGCACTTTTTTCCCTCTTTAGGAGGTTTTTTTCCCCCGACTTGTATATACGCCTATTGCCCTAATGGGCTACTTATCTTTGTACATTCTCTAGTAATACATTCAGTCTTGTGTGTTGTGCTCCAAGCTTCTTCTTCTTCCTTGTGCTGTTCGCGTGCTTCCGCAGACGTCTAACTCCAACATATACTGTATAATCTCTTCTTGATGATTGAAAAAGTCCTCCCACCAAGATACATCTTGATCTCCAGCATATTTTTTTGCACGCTCAATATGTCTCTTCTTTTCAATGAGTGCATGCATCCAGCTTTTACTTTGATCAACCACACTTCCACATCTTTCTGTATTGTTTTTATCTTCATATGGTGATTGTTCTGCACCATACACTGTTACAGTAGACAAATTAGGCACCTGCAATAAGAATCTGCATCCCTCTGTAGGCTCCCACCCAAGAGAAGATGAATACTGCTTTGCAAATAAAAGGGTTATTTCATCAACCCTCCTCATCAAGAATACATGGTTGAAACTAATATTGTGCAATGGAGCCAAAACCTTAGCACTGTTATCAAGGCCCATTGAGCAAAAGTGCTTAAAGTCATAAATCTGTGTGAGGTGTTGAACTTCTGGTTTTGGAGTATATGCTTCTGAAATCAGCTCAGATAAAATCGGAAGAGTAAAAGCATTGTTACGTGCCAACTTCTTAGAGAAAGTACTGAACATTTGATCAATGTGATCATGAGTGTGGCCAACCAGAAGAAAATTTACCTTAACCTTCTGAAATACCTGTTTTTCAACAAGCATGCTTAAATATCCAAAGACTGTAGAATTTTTATTCTCTCTTGGAGTATTATCTAGTTGCAAATATAGAGTTGGTGGCAAAAGACCCTTCCATGATTGCAAAACACGATGAATGACAGTAACTGTAAGGTTTGGATCATTATGCACATTCGGATATGTGAAGAAAACCTTGGACATTACAGTTCCATTGTATACCAAAGCGCCAACCAAATGCATTTGCACAAGGACTTCATCTCCAATGTCCTTAGGGATGCGATAAAAATGTGGCAAACAAGTTTTTTTTTGATCCATACCATCGATCAACAAACACATATAACGCTCCGGATTTCTGAGTGCCTTACTTCGATGATGAATTGCTTTCTTTCTCTCTAATGCTTGACTGTCATGATGGTTGTTAAGAAGGTTTTTAAAATTATGCTTTTCCTGTGGTGTTGTAGCCCCTTTTGCCATGTTTTTCAAAGTGGCACAAACTGAACATTCACCCATTCTAACTTTACGAGGAATAGAAACATTGTTAAACTCCTCCTTCCATAATCGAGTAAAGTGACGATACAACACATACTTCTCATTTCTATTTTCCATGTCTTCTCTATATATTTGAAATACCTCTCGACGAGTAAAGTTATCTGACAAGTGCAACCTTCCAGTTGTAGGCATAACTTCACAATGCAAGCTAAAATAGTTCATCATCCAATTCATTGCATGACGTCCAACAGATCCTTTGGTCCCACCATGGAACGTATCCAAAATGAGATCCCCATTCAAAAACCCTTGTTGAACCCTATGTATTCTAAAATTTCCTACACCCATTGCAATTTTAAATGCAGCCCTACAGCATGGCATCCCTTGAGTAAAGAAATATTCAAAACCAACACGCGTTACTGACATGTTATCCTCAATCATTTGCATGCAAGAAACAAGGTATATATCTTGCCTTTCACTATCTAAATGGAGGAATTTTTCTCTTATGTGCTTTAGTTTCTTCATCCCTAAATTATACAAGCATTTCAAATCACAACAATGCTTCACAATATCCAATGCAATCTGTCTATCTGAAGTAAGAAATTTAAATCTTTTTCGACTTACTTCACGAGACCTTCTTTTAAATCGTAGATTGAGCTTGCTTTGCTTTTTCGTTGCTCCACATGCACTTGAGTCAGAAGGGAGATCAATGGTTGGATCAGATGGGAGATCAAGAGGTGCATTTGTATGAGTAGCATTGCACTGTGAATTGGATAACTTAAATGACTCAACAGAAAACATGGAATCATCAGCACGTTCTAAATCATAGGGATCATCACTTCTCTGGAAAGGCTCAACTGAGAACAATGAATCAATATGAGCAGAGGAAGCTGATGCCCAAGCATCCACTGAAAAGATTGAGCTCATCTTCACTGAGTTCACAGAAGACTGAAGATGAATGACCTTTTTAAATAAGTAGAAATCCGAGATCAAGTGAAGATATCACATCAAATGTCACATCAAGAAGATATGAAATCAAAAGCTTATTAAAGTACATTAAATAACATAAAACATCAAATTACATCAAATCACTTAATTACTCAAATATACACTAATAAGGGAACCAAAGATTTGATTCACTTTTGATTCAAATGAGAAACACAGTTGATTTCTAACTTCATATGAGTCATTCAGTCTAAGCATTGTGAATGAATCAAAATATATCAAAGTTGTGTTCCAATAGGAATATATAATAAAATTGTTTGGATGAAATTTTACAAGAAGAAATTTTACAACTAGAATATATCCAAGTTGAGTTCCAACTGGAATATGCTATGCCATTGAACACTATACAAGAAGAAATTTTACATTTGGTTAAGATTTCAAGGATTAGGTTTTATTGTGGTCTTGGCTAGATATCAAAGAGGTAGATGAAAGTATATTGAAAAAGAATTATGTGTAAAAGAGGCACACAGAAAGTATATTCATACATTGATTTTCCATTTCAACAATGTGTTACAAGATAAATGTGAATATGAACTAAAGTGTGGAGGATAACACTATAAAGATGTCATTAATCTCACAACTTAGACCTAATTTTCTCCCAAGCAACAGACTCTAAGAAAAAACATCTACATGAGATTAGAAATCCTCATGTACATACCATACTGTTGCCATTGAAGTTTAATTTCCATGCAAATGTATATAAATAGTTGCAAGGTTCTGTACTATAATGTTTATTCATAGTGATTTTCCATTTCAACAGTGAGTTACAAGATAAATGTGAATATGAACTAAAGTGTGGAGGGTAATACTATGAAGATGTCATTAGTCTCCCACATTTAACACAACTTTGACTTGATTTTCTTCCAAGAAAGAGATTCTTAGAAACAAATCTCTACATGAGTTTAGACATCCTCATGGACATACCATACTCTTGCCATTGAAATGTAATTTCTATGCAAATGTATATAAATAGTTGTAAGGGTCTATGAATATTTCATTAAAGTGGCTCTGAAACAGCCTATTTGTGTGGGTGCTATTCCTTGGTTAGATAAGTTGACAGATTTAGTTAGCAAGTGGACTCATTCAGTTAGATCCAGTTAGTTTCTGGTTCAAGTTACCCAATTGCCTATAAATACCAGAGGAGGAGATCATTCGCATTTTCAAAATCCACGAGCAAGAGAGAGCAGCAGAGCACAGACAGCCATGGAGCACAGAGGTCAGCATACCAGCAAGCCAAGCCTGATGGAGAAGAAGAATGTTGGCAAAAGTACCAAGAGGTAGACAAAATCATAACTAAAAAAAAGATTCCAAAAAGATTCCCTCTGTATGTCTGTGTAAATTTCTCATTTCTAGGTCTTTATTTTTCTTGCCTCTAGAAATATGGATCCAAAGCATGTACAGGTCGATGCCTGGCATCGACTTTAAGGTGTAAGTCGATGCCAGGCATCGACTTAGGATTGCAAGTCGATGCCAGGCATCGACTTGCAGCCCCAAGTCGATGCCAGGCATCGACTTGGGGCTGCAAGTCGATGCCTGGCATCGACTTGCTCCTGCAAGTCGATGCCTGGCATCGACTTGTCGGTGCAAGTCGATGCCTGGCATCGACTTGTCGGTGCAAGTCGATGCCTGGCATCGACTTGCAGCCCCAAGTCGATGCCAGGCATCGACTTGGTCCCAAAAAACGATGCCAAGCATCGACCTGCCAGCATCATCATGCACTGAAAAGTCGATGCCAGGCATCGAGTTGGGGGTGAAAGAGTCGATGAATGGCATCCATTTTTGGGCCCAAGTCGATGCCTGGCATTGGCTTTTGGGCCCAAATCGATGCTTGGCATCGACTTTTGTGCCCAAGTCAATGCCAGGCATCGACTTTGTGTTCAAGTCGATGCCAGGCATCGACTTGAGGGTAAAAGTCGATGCCAGGCATCGACTTGGCCCAAAAGTCGATGCCAAGCATCGACTTGGGCCCAAAAATGGATGCCATTCATCGACTCTTGCACCCCCAACTCGATGCCTAGCATCGACTTTCACCCTCAAGTCGATGCCTGGCATCGACTTGCACACAAAGTCGATGCCTGGCATCGACATGCACTTAAACATCGATGCCTGGCATCGACCTGAAGCTCAAAATCCATGCCTTGCATGGACATGGGCTGATATTTCTTATTGCTTGATATTTCCAATTGCTTTCAGGGATGCGGAGTACAAGGATGAAAGGCCCATCAAGAAGCTCAGAGTCACCATGGGCTCTGCTGACCAGCAACGTGACAAAGGCAGTGGTCACCAAGCAAAGGCAAAGAAAATTATTGCACCATTATCCTCTGAGAAGGCCAGCAACCCACTAGGAATATCCTCAGGTGGACAGAGTAGCATTAAAATTCCTGTGGAGGATCCAAATATGAAGGAAAGGTCGAGGGAGACAGAGGTCATGAAGACAGATCGTCCACTTCGGGACATGACAAATCTCGAATGGTGCCTTCAGTACGTTGAAGAGAAGAATGCAGTCCTCCTTGTGTTCGCAGGGGCCTATGGCAGAGGAAAGATCACGACAACACAAGGTTTTCAGTATGGCCTTGTTTACAAATTGGATTATGAAGATGAAGATTCTGACAACCTGCTTTTCTTGGTGGAGACATCGAAGGGATTAAGAAATGTCATATGCAAGATGGATTTCTTGTGCCCAGAATGCTGTGTTCCAGAGGAGCTAGCTCAGATATGCAGAGACTCAGTGAATTTCATCAAGGACCTGATGCCATGGATACAGGGCAATATCATGCCAACACGGCACAAGAAGACGACCCCTGTAAAGGCAAGGGGTAAGCAGAGTGTGCAGAAAAAGCCCCAAAAGAAAAAGAAGATAATTGCAGAAGAGGATTTTTCTGACTCAAGCTCTAGCTCTGGGGACATTATTGTTGCACCTGGTGGTGAGATTGCATCTGGTGTGCTTGGCACTGAGCAGAATAAGATGAGGGAGGACATAGCTAGAAGAAAAGTTGTGAAGAAGGGGCAGTTGTTCCACCTGCCTATTAATATTATCCACAGGCCACTAGTGGATCCAGTCACAGGGAGGAGGCCCCTTGAGATCAGGGAGCCACATAATTTGCATGTCCAAAATCTTAAGAAGAAAATGAAAATTAATCCTCATGCTACTGTTGTGCCATTCCTTGTAATGGTGGATCCGCATGAGTGCAGCTGTGTGGAGGATTTCAATGAGAATTTGTTTGAGGAGTACACGTATTATGTGATTGGAGGTTCACACTCTGCAGAGGCTCGTAGACAGTTAGTGAAGGAGCACCCTACTACATTTTTCTTTAGGTATGCAGAGTGTAAGATATATGCTGGTCTTACAACTGAGGAAGCCAAGCTTCTTGCTTGGGATCACAACAACGATAATGACTACAGGCAGAAAATGTCCTCCATAGAGAGAATTCGGTTCTTCCACCATGAATACGAAGATTGTCTTGTGAAGGAAGCTGGGAGAATACATCCCAATCTACGAAAGCAATGCCTTATTGAGGTTGGAATTGCATTGGATGAGAATAGAAAGTCAGATGCTTTGAGGAAATATGACCCATGGTGTCAACTGGCATTCAGATCAGGTGAGATCTGGGATCTTCAGGATAGAATCTTCACAATGTGGGAGCACAAGGAGGTCAAGGGCCAGAAGCAACGAAAGTCGAGGCCAGACCCACAAATTGATCTGAGGGGAAAGGGAAGGAAAGTTGACCTTTCAATTGAGGAGGCTCCTGAGGACATGAAGCTGACCCCATGGAGGGCCCTTCAAGGAATCAAGGATGATACATTGATCATATCAACTTTGTCAAGGGTAATCTCGAAGGAGTTGAGCCTCGAGGAGATGGTGACTGAGCTCAATAAGTATGTATGTTATTCTCAGATCCTTTTTCCCTCCTCCCATGCTTCTTGTCTAACCTAGTCTCTTTTATATTTATGTGTCTGTAGTCATAAAGTGTACATGAAGATTCAGGAGGTGATGATGAAGAGGCTGGGTTGCTTTTCTTGGACAGAGGTCCAAGCAGACTATCCAACCACATCATCCTACAAAGCCTTATCAGAATATTTCATCCTGTTTCGTGATTGGGTAGATTCTCGTATCAGAATATTTCATACTAAACAATTTGATGCATTGCATGGCATCAACATGGGGGCATAAGTCGATGCCTGGCATCGACTTGGGGGCATAAGTCGATGCCTGGCATCGACTTGCAGCATAAGTCGATGCCTGGTATCGACTTGGGGGCATAAGTCGATGCCTGGCATCGACTTGCAGCATAAGTCGATGCCTGGCATCGACCTGCAACAAAAGTCGATGTCTGGCATCGACCTCGTGGCAAAAGTCGATGCCAGGCATCGACTTAGGTCCCTAGTTCGATGCCAAGCATCGATTTTTAGTAGAAGGTCGATGCCTAGCATCTACCCCAACAAGAAATCGATGCCATACATCCGTTCTTTATGTTCTGTTTGCTGTACTGAAGAGCTCTTCTAATTGTTTTTCCAATTTGTTCTGCAGAAACCAAGGAAAAGTAAGTCTACAGAGGTACTAGATGATTGCCCCCCTACATTCCTTGCTCACATTCAAAGAGCAAGGCATGAGAAATCTAGACTGAAAGCGAAGGAGATGGATTTTGATGATGAACCCGATCTTAAATGTTTCTCCAATCCCCTAGACCCCCTTAGGCCTGTATATTACAATGTGTTCTGTAGTGATGTAAATAATATTTGTTCTGTTGTGCCTAGAAAACATTTCTCCCTTCTCATAGCGGACATACCCTATGGATTTAGGATGTTAGGATCAGTTAATGATGATGAACCCTTCAAACACCCTCAGATTCGGAAGATGGTCACTGATTTTGCAGAGTTGACTATGTCTCCTCTTTGGAGGATAGTAATTTTCCATAGCAGAGACCAGTCTTTCTCTGTTTCAACTGCTCTGAAGGCAAGATGTCATGCTGTGGAGTGCCTCACTTGGTAAGTAATCTTCTTTCTATCTCCATGGCTTTCATGATGCCCTATGTGACTCATAGTTCTTTTTTGCAGGGTGAAGACAAACGTAAATCACACTCCTTTGCATCGGTTTGTGAGTGCCACTGAATGCATTACAGTGGGCTATTATGATGAAGTAAGCAAAAGGAGAGTCAGGGAGCATTGCAATGAGAATGGGATCTCAAATGTGCTCATGTTCCCAGCCGTTACCAAGAAACTTCGTCATGTAGCTGGGGACATGACATTGGTTAACCCTTATCAGAAGCCACAAAAACTCATAATGAGATTGCTTCAGCTATTTTCCAATGATGATGACTGGGTCCTAGACGTTTTTTTCGGGCACAGGTAATTTCAATTTTCACAATTTTCATTAGTCATTGTTGATTGAAGCCTCTAAGAGGTTTTCTGCTGTTTCAGGAACGACTCTGGCTTGCTCCTTAAAGATGTTCAGGCACTGCATAGCTGTGGAGAAGGATGATGCTCAAGTGAGCTTCATTAGAATGAGAATCAATGGGCTGAATGAATGCCCAGATGAAGACCAAGAGGTTGGAAGGAAGCACATTGCAGATACGGAGAGATTCCAAGCAGCTTCAAGGGAGCCTGTTCCCCCACTTGCAGATGAACCTGGGGACATGGCTGACCTTGAAGAGCCAATCTTGGAGCAAGAGAGGCAAGATAGGTGTTCTAATGTGCCAGAGGATACCAATACCCTGGAGCCTGAGGAAAGCTATGATCAACTTCTATTGTAGATTCACATAACTCTTGTAAAACACATGAAATGTAAAATATCATTTTAATGGAAATATAATTTGGAGTTCTGCTTCCACTTCGT
Organism: Ceratopteris richardii; assembly: GCA_020310875.1. Classification (NCBI taxonomy): domain Eukaryota; kingdom Viridiplantae; phylum Streptophyta; class Polypodiopsida; order Polypodiales; family Pteridaceae; genus Ceratopteris; species Ceratopteris richardii. The sequence continues at coordinate 103,770,834 of CM035439.1, read as the reverse complement.
GTTCAGCTTGATTTATCTTGAGCATTTCTCTGATCATGTGTGAATGTTTCTTAGTATAATTTTGTTGAATATTATCTTCTCTTGGGAATGCTTTTGTGAAGTGTATTTCATATTCTGTTAATATGGCCAGGCATTCAATGGGGATCTTAACCATACAAAGGGGATGATCTTAATTGCCTTGTTAAAATGCTCTGATTTTTACAACACATGTTCTCTAACTTTCGAGTAACTCTTAATTAGCTATCTTCTGTGGTTGTTGAGGTTATAGATGTAATGAAGGAGCTTCGCGAATTCTTACATGTACCTTTTCAACTCTAATCTATTGTCCAAGATCATGATGTGGGATTCTTGGTCATGCTCAACAACTAGTTTTCATGGCAGCAAGAATTTTAGTATATCTATCTTGACTACTTGGGATATGAGATCAAGCTTCTAAAGACAATATTTACAAGCAAGACTTGTGATGCTTTCTAGATATTGTAAAATGCCCACTTTTTTGCTTCATATAATGGTATTTAGGTAAAAAGAAAAAGAGAACATGTCTTTGTTCTCCTTTGTTGTGAGAATCAATCCTAAGAGAAGGGGGTGGCGCTCATTCATGTTTTCTCTTCGTTTTTTTTGGAGAGATCGCAGGCTGGAGGAGGAGGGAGGCCGCTATTCCGAGGAAAAGAAGGGACGCGCATCAAAGATTGGAGGACAGATTAAAAAGGGGCTCATGATCAGAGGATGATAAAAAGGAAGAAAGGTAGTTGCTACTAATAGAGGTGGGAGCTAACAAAAAGAAGATGTTCTTCGGACACAGGAATTTGGAGGAAGAGAGTGAGCTATAAGCCACTGGTTTCCTCGTCTGCATGCAAAAGTACTTGTTAATGGATTGATATAGCACCGAGGCTTGAGGTGAGCAACATATAGCTATCATCTCTGCCACGTAGCAAAAAGAAAACATGACTTGATTTTGTGTTGAAGTACGGTAGCACTAGACTGTGGCTAGACAAGTAAGCAGAATCATTTACTCGATGGAAGGAGGTGTTCATTGTGCACGGTAAAGAAGAACAGGGTATTGAAGACTTTCAGGGAGCTACGAAGAGTATTACTGTGCTTTCTATTTCAAAGACGATGATGAATCATGTTTAGTTGGAGCAAACTCATGGCATTGATTGAAGCATGAATCTGGCGGAGTTATGATGACTAAAAAGAAATAGCAATTCATATGCAGGTATTTGTTCAGTGGAATACAAGGATGAAGCAACTCAGGAGTGAACCCATAAAGAGTTATAAAGAAGAGAAGGGGGGGGGGGGATGACGGCCAGCATTGTCAAAAATGAATCCCTCATATGCTCTATTTTGATGGGAAATCTGCCAGGGTTCTCCTCTTCGAAATCTGCATCTCGGGCAGAACAAGAGCACTCATATCCATTTTAGCTTTGCGTGGAAACCCGCATGAAACAGGAATTTTACCAGATGCTGAGGATCCACATCGGAGAATTTTAAAGAAGAAGGCTCGCGACAGAATGATGGATCAAAGTTCAAAAGGAATTATATTTAAAGATAGTTGAGGAAAGAGCATTTGCAGATTTAAAGCCAGATGAGTTCCAAACTCTGTTGCTATCTGTACAAATTCGGACCTGTTTCGGACTGAAGTGAACGTTGAATATGATACACTGAATTCTCCTAAAAACTTTGAATTCTATAATAGATCAGGAGGAACAATATCATGGTGTGCATAGGAAGTAAAAGGGTGATGGAGGAAGCGTTGATGGATTCAGAAGCAAAGATACATAGAACTCTATCGAAAGGGAATTCGAATTTATAATGTTCTGCGAAAAGGTAAATGGAATTTGCTTGATGTCATGAATCAGAAATAATATAAATACTTATGGTCATTTTCCCTCTCTTTAAGAGCTTATATGCACATCCTTCTCCTTGTTTCTGGTAAATGTACATATGTTAGAATATCTTTTCATAGGCACACTTACTGTATTCTAGTGATTGCGATTGCATCCTGCTCAAATAGTGTTGTCAATTTGTTTTTGGAGTTTGAATCTAGTGTGAGCATTAGAATATGAGAAATATGGTTGGAAAGATTTTTTTTCGCAATAAGGGCACTTACAAATTAAGAATCTCATCAGTTCAAAGGAGGACATTCCGTTTAAGCTTCACGTTTTGAATTTCAAGCTCGCATTTTTTATGGCTGAAGTCTGCTCAGGGATATCGTACATTTAGGAAATAGGTGAAGTGATAGATGTTTTTAAGGTTTCTCTCGTAAAGAAATGTTCACATGAGGCCTGTGCATGCCGCTTAATCTGTTCCTTTGCCACTAACTTGATTGTAGTATGAAAATCTCAGCAAGGCTTATGAACGTTACTTTCATTCTTCAAGTGAAGAATGACTTACGATCGCCATGCCATCATAGATGTACATATGAGTGAATTTTTGTGGTCTTCAAATACATCTTTAGATTGCTTGTTGAGTCTCATGGAAATAATAAAGGTTGGCGACATTTCCCTTTATGGTCCGTTTGGAAATTTGTGCACATATGGATCTAACTCCAATGGAAGCCTATTTTGATTTTTTAGCCTGAAAGGAGTGTAGACTTCAACTCCCAAGAAGGAAAAATAATAACAATAATAATAATAGACATCTAAAAGTCACGAACGTGTCGAGCAATGCGATTTCATCTTGATTATTATGTCACACCTGAGATGTTTTTAATCGCCTGAATTCTTAAAGGAATATCAAACATTCATGCCTTTTCTTTCGAATGCCTTAACTATGTTCATATCTACACCTTGAGCCCAATTGAAGGTCATTTTCTTGGCACCCCGTGTGCACCCCTAAGCATGCAATTTCCCGACCACACCGTATTCCTTGTAGTGTGGTGATTTGGCCATGGTTATGGGCCAAGAAGAGGCCTTTGATATTACCAACTTCCACCTATTGTTCCACCAATTGGCTAAGCCCTTCCGTGGCAATGGCAAAGAGAAGGGGAGCCAATGAGCACCCTTTTCTGATCGATCGTTTTAATTTGATCACCTTCGAAAGTTGGTTGTTAACGTTACTTTGAGTCAATCCGTTTCCCAAAAGTGTTGATCATCTTGGTGAATTTTGGGTTGCATCTAATATCTTTAAGAGATTGCAAGATATAGTCTCATTCCAGTCTGTCGTAAGCTTTCTCAAGGTTGATCTTGAGGAGAACCACATCTTGTCTTGCCTCATCCGTGAAGTCGAGACCTTCCCAAATATCAACTATGGCTTCCAAAATAGATCTTTCTTTGATGAAACCCTTTTGGTCCTTGCTTAACCAAGCTCTCAAATGGACGAAAATTCTCTTGGCTATGACTTTAGCAAATGATCTTATAAACCATTTGAAGCATCATAATTAGATGCCAATTCTCAATTCTATTCTTTTCTTCTTTTTTGTAGATTAATTTGATGATGCCGTTGTTAAGACAAGTCAGAAGCACGCCGAACTCGAGCACCTCTTGTGAGAACAAGCAAAGAGGGGTGACCAACACCAACTTCTAGGACTTAAAGAACTCATCAATGAGCCCATGGATCCTATGGGAGGATACCCTGGAGATGGTTTCCATGCAATCACATCTATGAAGGGAGAGGGAAGTCCAAATCCCCAAGAGTCTCGTAAAATGTTCTTCGATGATTTTGATATTTTCTTCTTCCGTATTGCAAGTGACGCCATTTGAGTCTAGCAATAGGGGGATCGATTCCCTGTTTTGTTTCCTTTTAAGGATGATGCAAATCTCTTTGGTGGGCTTGTCGGCTTTGCCAAATCACCACTCCTTAAAAAATATTTTAAAATTTTTCCTCTGTATTTCTTCCTGGTATCTAAGTAGCACTCTAATTCTTCGTAGACCCTTCTCAGATTGAGCTTTTTTTTTGTTCACTTCCTCTTTGAGTCTTTCGAGTCTATGCTATAGGGCTTCTATGCACCCCCACTAAATAGTCAAGAGCATCTTCCTAGTTCTAATCATCATCTACCGTGACTTATCGACCGTGCACCTCCAACTTTTGGCTGGAGATGAGCAGGAAGCGAAAGCCTCCTTCCACACTCTGACGATTTCTTGATGGGTGGAGGGGAGGGAGAAGGAAGTCGAGTAGGCATGAAACTAAGGAACCTTACGGGTTTTGGAGAGAGGTTGGAATGAGATAATGATCGGATAGTGATGAAAGATGGCCAGGCCAGTGCATTGCAAGAGGGAAGGATGGCCCCACTAATTGATAATGCTCTGAGCATTGTAGCTTCTACCGAGTCTAGCTTTCCTCACGTCCTCATCCGCTTGGATATTTGACCATGAAAAGCCATTTGAGTCTTTGAATTTGACCAGATCCAAGTGCAGTTCGGTTTTTTCTCACGTTTCTTTCTCTCGATTGCTGATGATTGGGCCCTTGCCGTTCCATCTGTCCATAGGGTCCTCCACCATAGTGAAGTCATCACAAATTATCACGATGTGGGGGAGCGAGTCCAAGTAGGCCCAAGTGTTCAGTCTCTCTAGCTCCTTGTTAGGGGCATACATAGAAACTAAAGTAAATTGAAAAGGCGCACCAAAGGAAATAGCAATCCATCTATGGCTCTCATCTTCAATGTAGTTCTCCTAGCTTTTCATACTAGAATTGATTTATACCAATTTTCGTCCCACCGGACCTCCATGGGTGCGACGTCTAGATCCAAACATGGGCCGCGGAGACATGTCTAATGTTGATGTATAAAACACCACAAGAAATGAATTAATGTGACACTAGAACACCTCTATGGTCACCATTAACTCATTGCCACTCCAAACTTTGAGAAATGATAGCTTAAAGTGAGAACTTTGCTTCTACAGAAATTCCTAGTCACCGAAATGACATACCTTCAGTATTTTGCTAATTTCTCCTATCTCAAGTATGCTTTCTCCATGAAACGTTATAGGCTGAAACTAGAAGAGTAGAGCTTTCCAACAAGCTATCATATGCATCAAACGGAGCTCTAGAACTCAAGTTATGGCCCTCACAAGATGACCCTGTATGACCTTCCAAAACTAGAAATCTTGCCTATTTTAGTATTCCTGATGTCCAAAAATAAAAAATTCGATGCCTAGCATCGAATTTCAGTCCAAGTCGATGCCAGGCATCGACTTTGGGCTTTTTTTGGCTATTTTTTTGCACCAGAAACACTCTATTTTACACACACATGAAGAAGATGACTTATATGATAGAAGTCGATGCCGGGCATCCATTTTATGTTGGAACTCGATGCCAGGCATCGAGTTGCTCCACAAACTTCATATTTTTAGAAGATTCAACAATAGTTAACACACAGAGAATGAAAAATGACTTATCATCCAAGATTCGATGCCAGGCATTGAATTGCTCAGAAAACTTGAACTTTTGAATTCATCACACAGTAGGCAAGCATGGAGATGATGGAGAGAGACTCATACACAGAACTTTACTCAGTTCTTTCTCATAACTATAAAAAACTCAGAAGTTTTTACAGTTGCTTTCTCACTCAGAGAAGCACGACTATACACAGTCGTATAAAATGAACTTCTTCTTCTACTTCTTCTTTCTCTCTCTCTCCCTATTCTCTCTCTCCGTGTCAGTTGATACATACTAACTTATATAGATTTTCTCATTCCCGTGATTTTAAAAAACTTCTAGAACTAAAGTGAACTAACTTTACAAATATGATACATTTGTGAATTTGTCCCTTCACATAGGCATGGGGTTTTCTTCCTAAGATTTGACCTTCAAATATATGTCCAATTAGTGATTGTTTCTCCAACAGCTCCCCCTCAATCACTAATTTACATTCTCTGTTTCTTCATATCATCTTCTTTTCTTTTACTCCTGCCATGCTTTTGAATCTGCTGGTCTTCACACCATCCAAACTCTTTGTCATTATGTCTGCTAACTGATCTTTAGTAGAAATGTACTCCACTTCAATCTCCTTCTCCATTACCTTTTCTCTGAGAAAATGATATTGTATCTCTATGTGCTTTGTCCTTGCATGAAATACTGGATTTGCTGCAAGATAAAGTGAACTCATATTATCTCCATGTATTGTAGGTGTACCTTGATCAATGCCTAAGCTCTTGAACAATGTCTGCATCCATATGACTTCCTTAGCTGCTTCCACAAGTCCTTTGTACTCTGCTTCAGTTGATGACAATGCTACTGTATGTTGTTTCTTTGAACACCAACTTACAAGCTTATCACCAATGTATATCATGTTACCATGAGTTGATCTTCTGTCATCCTGGTTACCTGCCCAATCTGAATCACTATAGGCTCTCAACTTCAAATCTGATGTAAAAGGATAATATAATCCTTCCTTTATAGTTCCTTTGATATATCTGAGAACTCTTTGACCTGCAATCCAATGTGGGTCCTTTGGACAATGCATGAATTGTGACAAAACTCCCACTGCATAACTAAGATCAGGTCTTGTTAGTGTAGCATAAATCAAACTACCCACAAGAGATTGATACTTCCTCATATCTTTGTATTCTGCACCATCATATTTACTGAGCTTGTGATTAACTTCAAGTGGAGTTGAAGCTTCTCTGCAATTTTCCATATCAAACTTCTTCAACAAGTTCAGAAGATACCTTTTTTGTGACACATATATGCCATGATCTGTATAAGTGACTTCCATTCCAAGAAAGTATGACAACTTTCCTAGATCACTGATCTTGAATTCTTTCTCAAGTAATCTCTTTACCTCCTTGATTCCTTCATCTGAAGTACCTGTGATTATAATGTCATCTACATAAATACAAATGTAGATCGTACCTTCCTCTGTTCTTTTGATAAGTAGACTTGAATCTGCTTTTGAACTTTGATATCCAAGATCATTGAGATACTTCACCAGTCTATAGTTCCAAGCTCTTGGAGCTTGCTTCAATCCATACAATGCTCTTCTCAACCTGCAAACAAAATTTGGATACCTGGAATCTATAAACCCTTGAGGTTGTTCCATGTATACCTCATCTGATATGTATCCATTCAAGAATGCATTTTTTATATCCAATTGACTTAGGGTCCATCCTTTTGAAGCTGCAATAGCAATGATTGTCCTTATAGTTGACATCTTAGCTACAGGACTGAATGTCTCATCATAATCTATGCCATAGGTCTGGGCATAGCCTTTCACCACCAATCTAGCTTTGTATCTGGCTATACTTCCATCTGCAAGCTTCTTCACTTTATAAACCCATTTATTTCCAATTACTTTCTTACCATTTGGTTTAGGAACAAGTTCCCATGTCTTGTTCTCCTCCAGTGCATTGAACTCTTCCTTCATTGCTTCTTCCCATTGCTTCTTACCTTTAGCTTCATCATAGTTCTGAGGTTCTTCATCATCTTTGACCATATATGCATAGTTCTTCTGAGTTATGTAAGAAGTATCATAAGAATACCTTTGTGGTTGTCTTCTAGTCCTGCTTGACCTTCTTGGTTCACATTCTTCATATGTGTCTGGATACACTTCTTCATCAAATATAGGAGCTTCTTCATTCCTCCTTGTTAATCCACTTGTGGATGTACTTGCTTGCATATAGTCTTCATCTCTATTTACCTGCACAATTGATTTTCCTTTCTCACATCTTCTTACCTCTTCTTCAAATTCTTCAGCTGTGTGACTTTGATCTGCATACCAACTTTTCTGTTCATCAAATGTAACATCTCTAGAAACAAGAAATTGTTTTGTTAGAGGATTCCACAACCTGTAACCCATCTGCTTTTCATCATAACCAATGAACACATATTTTTCTGCCTTTGGTTCAAGTTTATGCCTAAGCTGTGATGGCACATAAGCATATGCAATTGATCCAAACACTCTACAATGATCTAGTGTTGGTTTCTTACCCCACCAAGCTTCATATGGAGTCATTCCATTCAGAGCTGCACATGGTAATCTATTCACAAGATATGTAGCTGTATTTACAGCCTCAGCCCAAAGATAATTTGGACAATTCTTCTCCTTTAGCATAGCTCTAGCAAACTCAACCAAAGTCCTGTTCCTTCTTTCTGCTACACCATTTTGTTGTGGTGTATACCTACAAGTTATTTCTCTCTTAATACCTGCATTCCAAAGATAATCATTGAACTCTTGGGAGAAATATTCTCCCCCTCCATCAGACCTCAGTCTCTTAAGCTTTTGACCTGTGACTCTCTCTGCATATGCATGAAAATGCTTGAAAGCTCCAAACACTTCTGATCTTTCCTTCAAAACATATAATGTTATCCATCTTGTAGCATCATCAATGAAAAGAACATAATACCTTGAGCCACTGATAGATCCTTCTTTTGTTGGTCCCCATACATCTGTATGAATGAGCTCAAGTACTCCATCATGTTTGAATCCTTTCTTTTGAAATGGTAACCTGTGTGCTTTACCCATTTGACATGCTTCACATTTATAAACCATATGTTGACTTTGCACATTTGGTAATCCTAGTACAGACTGATTAGCAACCATAGCTTTAATTCCTCTTTCATTGAAATGACCTAATCTCTTATGCCAGAGATCAAGTTCTGTAATCACTGCTTCACCATGTGTGAGCAAAGCTTGACCAATGTTCCCTTGCACTCTTAAAGTAAAGAGTCTACCTTCTTTCTTACCAGAGACAATCTGATTATATCCATTCTCTGGATCTTCCACAAAAACTCCTTCATTTGTAAACCTGACTTGAAAACCTTTTTCAACTATCTGTCCCACACTAATCAAATTTTTAGGTATTGTAGGAACATACAAAACATTGGTTAGCAAATCTGCTCCACTCTTGCATTTCACTTTTCCAATTGAATGTACACTATGTCTTGTATTATCACCAGTTTGAACTGTATGACTAGAAATGCCTTTTTCCAATTCTGACATCAATTCTATGTTTCCTGACAAATGATTAGAACATCCAGAGTCAATGTAAAATACCTTTAGATCTTCTTTATCTGATGTGCTGATTGAATTCATCATCAATGATGTATGACTTTCATTATGTGTGTCATTTGCATAGTTGTAGTAGGTGGTGTTGTAGGATTGATTATGTCCCCAACTTCTTCCTCCACCTCTACCATAGCCTCCTCTTTGACTTTGTCTACCTCTTTGGAAATTACTTTGATATCTTCCACCTCGACCTCTGCTATTGTTGTTTTGATTCTGGTTTGAACCTTGTTGATTGTGCCAACAGTCATGAGCCAAATGATTACTCAATCCACAGATCCAGCAAGCCTTCTTGTTGTTATTTTGATTACCTCTTCCTCTTCCAAAACCTCTTGCTCTTCCTCTGCCAGTGCCTTTACCTCTTGCATAATAAACTTGAGAAGTTGACTCTTCTTCATCCTTTGCTTTACCTTTATATCCTTTCTTCTTATTCTTCATGTACATTGCAGAACTTTGACCTTTATCTCCATCTCCCTTCAAGTCTTGCTCATATGTGAGCATCAAACCAAGCAACTGGTTCAAATCTGGAACATAATGATTTAATGAAAGTTCTGTTGATAAGACAAAAGGTTTCCACCTTTCATCCCCTCTCAAGCCTGCAAGTAGTTGAGCAATCAATCTGTGATCTTCAACATCTTCATCTATGGATCCAAGACTATCTGCTAGATCCTTCATCTTAGTGACATAATCACTAATGGTTTGACTTGGCTTCTTCTTGAATGTTGTAAACTCTGACCATAGACTTGCTTTCCGTGCTTTAGTAGTGCTTTGGAAATGATATTCCAATGCATTCCATATATCTTCTGATGATTCCAATCCTCTGATGTGTGGTAGCAAATGATCTGAGATTGTATTGTAGATGTAGGCTTTTGCACTTGCATCCTTCTTCTGCCAATGCTTTAAAGCATCAAGTTCCTCTTTCTTTGGTCGGCTTTCATCTTCAAATACTGGCTTCTCTTCTTCACCTGTTACATATACCATGAGATCCTTACTCATAAGTAAGGCTTCCATTCTCATTACCCATGCGGGGTAATTATCTCTGTCCAGTTTGTCAATGGAGATATGATCTGCCATAGTTCTTTCCTTCTGCTGCAACCTGTGAGCTTAAAGGATAAAGGATAATACCTTTTGAAGTTCTTTGTGTATGAGGATACTTTTGAAGTAAGCTTTTGATGCCTTGTGTCTTCAAATGCTTCACCTTTCAAACTTTAATGGAAAACTTTACAAAACTTCTCGTACCTTTGTCGCCTTCTGCTCTCGAGAATCTTTCTGCTCTGATACCACTTGTTGATGTATAAAACACCACAAGAAATGAATTAATGTGACACTAGAGCACCTCTATGGTCACCATTAACTCATTGCCACTCCAAACTTTGAGAAATGATAGCTTAAAGTGAGAACTTTGCTTCTACAGAAATTCCTAGTCACTGAAATGACATACCTTCAGTATTTTGCTAATTTCTCCTATCTCAAGTATGCTTTCTCCATGAAACGTTATAGGCTGAAACTAGAAGAGTAGAGCTTTCCAACAAGCTATCATATGCATCAAACGGAGCTCTAGAACTCAAGTTATGGCCCTCACAAGATGACCCTGTATGACCTTCCAAAACTGGAAATCTTGCCTGTTTTAGTATTCCTGATGTCCAAAAATAAAAAATTCGATGCCTAGCATCGAATTTCAGTCCAAGTCGATGCCAGGCATCGACTTTGGGCTTTTTTTGGCTATTTTTTTGCACCAGAAACACTCTATTTTACACACACATGAAGAAGATGACTTATATGATAGAAGTCGATGCCGGGCATCCATTTTATGTTGGAACTCGATGCCAGGCATCGAGTTGCTCCACAAACTTCATATTTTTAGAAGATTCAACAATAGTTAACACACAGAGAATGAAAAATGACTTATCATCCAAGATTCGATGCCAGGCATCGAATTGCTCAGAAAACTTGAACTTTTGAATTCATCACACAGTAGGCAAGCATGGAGATGATGGAGAGAGACTCATACACAGAACTTTACTCAGTTCTTTCTCATAACTATAAAAAACTCAGAAGTTTTTACAGTTGCTTTCTCACTCAGAGAAGCACGACTATACACAGTCGTATAAAATGAACTTCTTCTTCTACTTCTTCTTTCTCTCTCTCTCCCTATTCTCTCTCTCCGCGTCAGTTGATACAAACTAACTTATATAGATTTTCTCATTCCCGTGATTTTAAAAAACTTCTAGAACTAAAGTGAACTAACTTTACAAATATGATACATTTGTGAATTTGTCCCTTCACATAGGCATGGGGTTTTCTTCCTAAGATTTGACCTTCAAATATATGTCCAATTAGTGATTGTTTCTCCAACATCTAAGACGTTTCTGGAGGTCTAGTCCATCAATTTTAGTCTCTTGAATACATATAAATTCAAGGTTTAGACTAATGTCGTGAAGCCATTGACCAATGGTAATCACTCTTGAGGGGTCAGTTAGCCCCCTTGCATTTAACGAGATGATGATCAATCTCATAAGCTACCCTCTTTGCGAGAGGGGGCCTTATCCTTTCTCTTCTTGGATTCGTCTTTCCTTTTTGCATGGAGGGGATCCCGAGTTAGCAATTTGTTCTTGTGGGGACTTTTCTATCTTATCTCAAAAGTTTGTTTTCCCTTGTGAGAGGCCTCCTATTTGTTGGTGCACGACAACCATCAATTGATGTTTTTGGACAAAGGTTTGAAGTCAAAGGATGAACCAAAGACCAATATATGAATCTTGAAGTTAGACTCCATGTACTTCATTATACTCCAAGGTGGACATCCTAAGAATGAATTTGGCGAGATCAAATCTCCAAGACATGCCCCCCTCCAAACTTGTGCTACCTTCTTATGAGAAGATGATGAGATAGGTTCTATGTTGGAGTTTATTGACCTCCAAAATATAGCTGGAAGTAGGTGGAACCCCCTAGGAACAAGTTGACCTTCTCACAAACTTCATCACAAAAAACCAGTCATGCTTGCAGAGATTACTGTTCTCCATTCACTTAGAATTTTGTAAAACTATTTTAACCACATATACTAGATACCAAGAGCTTTCCAATGAGCCAAAGAACACTCAATTTGGATGAATACACAAGGCGATATGACCTCTGCAAGTTTGAGGTTTAATGGAGACCTTCAGCAGGGGTGAAACCCGAGAACACACACTACTTGCAGAGAGTACTGCTCTCATGTCACAAATCAAATGATTATGAAAATTGATAGTATGAAAGTATCCAGCAAGAGCTTTCAAATGGGCTATGAGACATGTAATTGGGATATATAATGAGGGAGATACAAGCTCTGCAATCTCTGCATACAAAACTACAACAGCATGAGATACACATATGACTCTCTTGGACTTCCCACAAGATCACGACTTCTCCCCTCTTTTTATAGCATGGGGAACTAATATAAAACCTTCATAATACATCTAAATTTGTGGTAGACACTTGGGTGGAGATATTACATGACTCAAGTGCTCAAATAATCAAAGTATTGATGGACTTTGACAACTAGCCACATCGACCTTCCGCTAGGACACCACTGCAGCTCCCTTGTGACTCACTAATTTGACTCACCATGTTCTAGAACTCACGTGGTATTTTGGCTACCTTTTATGAATAATATGAGCCTTCTTGAAGTATTTGAAGACTTCCCAAAGGTATTTACATAATTTGAAACTTGTACTATACATAAAACAAATGCTTGCAACATTCTCCCCCTCAAGTTTCAAAGGGTATTTCCTTCATGCCAATAATATAGTCGAATCTTTGAAGCTTTGGTCCATCCAAGGATTTGGTGAAGATATCTGCAACTTGATCCTTTGTTCCCACAAAAGAAGCTTGTACTATTTTGTTTATGGCCTTCTCTCGAACATAATGATAGTGAACCTCTATATGCTTTGTTCTAGCATGAAAAATAGGATTTGAGGTCATATGAATGCTGCTCAAGTTATCCCCATATATCAGTGGTACATCAACCTGCACATTCAAGTCATGAAACAACTTTTTAAACCACATAAACTCAGTAGTAGCCAATGCTAAACCTCTATACTGAGTCTTTGTAGAAGATAAAGCAACTGTAGGCTATTTCTTTGAACTCCATGTTAATGTATTGTTTCCTGCTATTACCACATATCCACTTGTGGATCTTCTGTCATCTTTGCTTCCAGCCCAATCTGCATCACTAAAGAATTTAAGAGTTAGATCAGCATCATGATTACAAAATAATCCCTCGTTCATGGTATCTTTCAAACACCTAAGCACTCTTTTCGTTGCATGCATATGAGGTACTCTAGGTTCATGCATAAACTATGACAATACTCCCACTACATAGCATATATCAGGTCTAGTTTTTGTTGCATAAATCAAAGATCCTACCATGGATCTATATGCATTCATATCATGCAACTCATCACCTTCCTTTGCACTCAACTTTACATTACATTCCATTGGAGTAGAAACAAATTTACATTCTTGCATACCAAACCTTTTCAGCATATCACATATATAATTTCTCTATATCAACCACATACCTTCATCGCCATACACAATTTCAGTCCCAAGAAAGTATCTAAGCAAACCAAGATCTGAAATTCTAAATTCCTTTTCCAAATTACCTTTTATCTCTTCAATTGCTTTTGCATCATTCCCTGTAATCAACAAGTCATCCACATAAATGCATACATAGACACACATGTCATCTACATGTTTTACATAAAGTGAAGGATCAGCATGACTCACTGTGTATCCTTGGCGCATAAGATACTTTACCAAGCTTGCATTCCATGCCCTTGGTGCCTGTTTAAGACCATATAATGCCTTCTTTAACTTGCATACATGATTAGGCCATTTTGCATCCGCATAACCATCTGGTTGTGACATATACACTTCTTTACTTTACTCACCATTAAGAAAGGCATTCTTTATATCAAGTTGATATATATTCCACCTTTTACTTGCAGCTAAAGCCAACAAAGTTCTCACCGTTGCCATGTTTGCTACTGGACTAAATGTTACCTCATAGTCCAATCCTTGAGTTTGATTATATCCTTTTGCTACAAGTCTAGCCTTATATCTTGACACACTACCATTACTATTTCTTTTAATCTTAAAAACCCACTTGCAATCAATTACCTTTTGTTTTGGTGTCTTTGGAACTAAATTCCAAGTCTTGTTATCCTGTAGTGCTTCCATTTCTTCTCTCATTGCTTTCTCCCACTTTTCATCTCCTTTTTCCTCATCATAACATGTAGGTTCATTTTCCTGCTCAACTTTTGTCATAAAAGCATAATGAGTATTCATGAAAGATTCATAAGTATACCTTTGAGGTTGCTTACTCACTCTTGAAGTTCTTCTTACCTCCAATGTAGATGCTCTTCCTTTCTTATTAGGAACCTTTGATAATTCTCCACACTCACATACATCACTAATTTCCTCTCCTTCATCATTAACTTCAACAAGTTTGAGTTTACCTTTACTTTTAACACTTGGAGGTGACTCTTGCCTTAATCTTCCATTGAAAGCTAGCTCTCTTTCTTCATCCAAACCACTTTTCTCATCCCTTAAACTTCTTGTGGGCTGAGGTGAGCACTCATCTCCTTCACCTGTATCTTCTTCATCTCCATTTATGACCTACAAACTTTTCTTATCTTCATACCATGAAAGTGATTCATCAAAGTTTACATCTCTTGAAACAACCACCTTATTTTTATGAGGATTATAACATCTATATCCTCTTTGAGTATCTGCATAACCAATAAATATACACTTTTTTGATTTCACATCAAGTTTTGATCTCACTTCACTAGGTACATGTACATAACATACACAACCAAATACTTTCAAATGACTTACACTTGGTTTCCTTTCATGCCATACCTCATATGGTGTCAAATGATGAACGCCGGTAGTAGGTACTCTATTCATAATGTACACACTTGTGCTAATAGCTTCAGTCCAAAAAGAATTAGGCAAACACATATCATTTAGCATGCTTCTAGATGCTTATGCTATGATTTTGTTTCTTCTTTCTGCGACTCCATTTTGTTGTGGAGTATATCTGCATGTAACTTCTCTTTTGATACCTTCATCATACAAAAAATCAGTAAACGCTTGAGAGAAATACTCTCCCCCTCCATCGGATCTTAGCTTCTTAACATATCTTCCTGTTTGCTTCTCGACAAATGATTTAAAATTTTTGAAACAATCAAAGACTTCACTCTTATGTTTAATGAAATACACAAATGTCATTCTACTATGATCATCAATGAATGATACATAGTACTTATTACCAGCCAAGGATGCCTCTTTAGTACGACCCCATACGTCCGTGTGTATAAGATCTAGCAATCCACTGCTTACATAGCTTGAATGCTTGAAAGGCTGTCTACTTTGCTTACCCATTTGACATGCTTCACAAAGATGCACCATATGTTGCTTAGTAAGATCCGGTAATCCTTCAACAATCCTCTTCTTTGATAGCTCCTTTAACCTATGTACAATCATGTGTCCAATCCTTTTGTTCCATAGATCAAGCTCTGCTATTCGATGCATACCATAAGAGAAATAGTTTGTATGATTTGGGTTTACCTTGAATGTAAACAATCTACCTTGTTTTTTACCTCTAGCAATTAACCCTCTTTGCTTTGGCTCCTCAATGAAGCAACCTGCATGATCAAATCTTATTTGCAAACCTTTTTCTACCATTTGACCAACGGACATCGAATTCTTAGTGATCGTTGGCACATAAAGCACATCCTTCAAGCAATTTGTCTTGCTCTTATCCTGCATAACAACATCTCCAACCTGCATAATCTTATGTGTTGTATCATCTCCTATTTCAACATGACCTTTACATGAAGGATTATGCATATTAGAAAACCATGAAGCATCATGTGACATATGGTTAGAGCAACCACTATCTACATACCATACATCACTAGTGCAATTCATCTTAGTTTCTATATTCATCATAAGAAGAGAATCATAATCATCACTTTTACCTTCAATTGCCTAAATTCCTTGTTGTTTACCTCTTCTTGAATAACCTCCTCTTCGATTACGACCTTGATTATTTTCATTTTGATAGCAATCTTTGGCATAGTGTTCATACCTTCCACATATATAGCAATTGTTGCATCTTCACTCCTTTTTCTTTGATTGTAGTTGTAGTAGCCTCTTGTACCTCTAGTGCTTGATCTTCCTCTTCCTCTTGTGTTGAAGAAGCCACTTGAAGTCCCTTGATCATCGCTCCTTCTTCCTCAACCTCTATTTGAACCTCTTCTTCCTCTGTTTCCACCTCTTAATGATCCTACATAAAGAGCTTGTCCTTGAGATCCTTTTTTATTTGAAGTAGAGCCATTTAGATTCATCTCCTCCATGACCATAAGAGCAACAAGCTGATCAAAGTCTTGCAATTCTCCTCTAACATAAACTGAAGTAATGAATGGTTTCCATCTCTCATCATCCTTGAGTCCGTTGAGAGTATGTGCAACCAAGTCGTCGTCCTCCACATGAGCTTGAATTGATCCTAGTTGATCTGCAATCTCTTTAACCTTCAACAAGTAATCATTGACTGATGTCCTTGTATCTTTCTTTATTTTATTCAACTCATTTTTTAGTTGAATCTTCCTTGCTCTTGTACCTATAGCATACAACCTTTCCAATGCAAGCCAAACATCTCTACATGTGTCTAGATCTTGTGTGTCCTACCATTGAATCTTGAATATTATGTGATAAAATGAATATAACACTTTTGTCTCTTTCATTCCAAAGTCTAAACTCCCTCAATTGTTGCTGATTTGGATCCTCTGGTAATATAGGTTTGATATCTCTTGCAGCAATCAAACCATACAAGCCTCTACCTTGCAAGTATGTTGTGATTCTAAATCGCCATGCTTGATAGTTGTTATTATCAAGCTTCTCTATTTGTGCATGTTGATCGCCCATCGTGTAAATACTAAACTTCCTCCTTTAACCCTCCTTTTGGATATGTGTGATAAGAAGAAGTATGAGATTAACCTTTGTAATAAAGTTTATGCACCTTTCTTTGCTTGAATGATGCTTGAGATGTTTCCTTGCTATCTCCTTCTACCTTTGTGTAGTGTCGATGATGAACCTCTGCTCCAATAGCTTCAAATTCTTCATCAAGGTATTATAACCTTCTCCAAGCTCCAATTCCAAGCTCTGATACCAATGTTGGAGTTTATTGGCCTCCGAAATATAGCTCGAAGTAGGTGGAACCCCCTAGGAACAAGTTGACCTTCTCATAAACTTCATCATAGAGAACCAGTCATGCTTGCAGAGATTACTGTTCTCTACTCACTTAGAATTTTGTAAAATTGTTTTAAGCACATATACTAGAGACCAAGATCTTTCCAATGAGCCAAAGAACACTCAATTTGGATAAATACACAAGGAGATATGACCTCTGCAAGTTTGAGGTTTAATGGAGACCTTCAACAGGGGTGAAACCCGAGAACACACACTACTTGCAGAGATTACTGCTCTCATGTCACAAATCAAATGATTATGAAAATTGATAGTATGAAAGTATCCAGCAAGAGCTTTCAAATGGGCTATGAGACATGTAATTGGGATATATAATGAGGGAGATACAAGCTCTGCAATCTCTGCATACAAAACTACAACAGCGTATAGATACACATATGACTCTCTTGGACTTCCCGCAAGATCATGACTTCTCTCCTCTTTTTATAGCATGGGGAACTAATCTAAAACCTTCCTAATACATCTAAATTCGTGGTAGACACTTGGGTGGAGATATTACATGACTCAAGTGCTCAAATAAGCAAAGTATTGATGGCTTTGAGAACTAGCCATATCAACCTTCCACTAGGACACCACTGCAGCTCCCTTGTGACTCACTAATTTGACTCACCATGTTTTAGAACTCACGTGGTATTTTGGCTATTTCTTATGAATAATATGAGCCTTCTTGAAGTATTTGAAGAATTCCCAAAGGTATTTACGTAATTTGAAACTTGTAACATACATAAAACAAATGGTTACAACATTCTAGAGATGAGCTAGTGTTGCACAAAACTTGGTCTTCACCTACCAATCTGGCTTTAGGGATGCATAATAGACTCCTTTAGCTTCAAAATGATGTATTTAGAACCACCAAGGTCTTTGGAGCATCACTCTCAATCGTTTATATCAAGACAGATAACACGAGTATGCAAGAAATGTTAAGAAATTTTTGGGAATAGAAGGTATGAGCATTATGCTCATAGCTCACAACCTGGTACGAATTGACTAGAGATCTTTTTTGCACATCAAATTTAAGTGTATAGCTAGCTAAAGCAACTTAGTTCATGAATTAGCTACACCATGTGCTAAGAAATGATTCTAGCAAGTCAGGGAGTCATCCCTACTTTTCAAGATCTAGAAGGTGTGCAAACACAATCACTTCCTTACTTCATATCTCGAGATCTACTTAACCAAACTTGATGAAAATTGATAGGTGAAAACCTGAAAATCTAATCTAACTATTGCAAGATAAATTATGGCAAAAGAGTGAGTATACATACAGAGACTGATTCCAGAAGTTCACTATAATGATGAAGATGCACCAGAAGATAGTAGATAGAAATCCACTTGAAGAAATGTATCAAATTGTAAATGCTATTGAACATATGCTATAGGGAAAGTGTAGTGGACTAGTCATACATGATGTGGGCTCAAAGTATGATTATTTGAGTAGCTCAATGACTCTAAAAATATGTCTCTATCTTCTGACTAAAACCATGTGAATATATACACATGAATTGAGTTTGAATTTTGAATTTTTCGTCACCTAAAAATGATCCTACACTTTAGGGAAATAATTGATTTAATTCCTCTACTAAATGACTGATGTCATAACTCTACTAATTCCATGAGATTCCATCTTCTTTTGAATTTTACATTAATCCAAAGTAAATACACTCAAATTGACAAGCATGAGTTCATATGTGGTTCTTCATGTGAAGAGCTAAATAAATGTTTAGTCCAGACCCTTTAGCAATGCACTTAGGCTTGCTAATTGTACCAAATGCTTCCCCTCAAGCCAAAGATTCTTGAGTCTTCAATCCTTCATGATCTAAAACAATCCATTAATTGATTTGAATATGTTTAATTTGCTTCAATCCAATTCCTTTGTCATCATATCTGCACATTGTTGATGAGTTGACACATATTGTTGGGAAAGATGGATGGACAGTTCAAGAAATGAGTTGGTACTACTAATCCCTACTTTGTACCAGCCCTATTTTACTTCAGAGTTGAGTTGTAGGCCCTTTTAGCTTTCGAATGACACTAAATAAGTGCCTATGTACTTTGGAGATGATGCTTCAAACAATTTGATCAAAACAGATAAGTTTGCAACTAGCTTATGGCCAAAAGGTTACTATTTTGGTCTTGGTACATGTTCAAATTTGCTCAATACTCATAGTACAATAGCAATTAGAAAAATTCATTACCTCAGTTAATGAAAGATCAATTGTGGGTTGCTTCTTTGAGGACCATCAGATTAATTTTGTACCTACAAACATCTTTAGATTTTGCCCAATCTACATTAGAGAAGAGCTTAACATCTATATCAGATGTATATGGATAGTACAATCTATTGATTCCGCCCTCCAAGTACTTTAGGATTCTCTTGTTTGCTTCCATGTGAGGCTTCTTTGGAGTGTGCATGAAATCACTTAGCACATTTACTCCATAGCATATATCCACTCTAGTTAGAGTTGCATAATTTAAACTTCCTACAAGACTTTGATAGCTAGTGACATCTTCAATTAGCTCACCTTTATCAGCACTTAACTTCAAATTGACCTCCATGGGAGTACTTGCAACCTTTGTATTCTCCAGCTTGAATTTAGAGAGAATATCTCCAATGTAATTTCTTTGAGTGAAGAATATAGTTTTCTCTATGTATACAACTTCCAAACCTAGCAAGTATGTGAGTAAACCAAGATCATTGATCTTGAACTCTTCCTTCATTTGAGCTTTGATCTTCCTGATTCAATCTAGATAACTTCCTCTAATAATTATGTCATCCACATATACACAAAGGTATATGAATTTTGAATGATTCGTCTTAATGAAGAGGGAAGGATCTACCTTGCATACACTGAAACCTTTATCCTACAAGTAAGTGACAAGTCTATGATTCCAAGATCTAGGAGCTTGCTTCAAGCCATACAAGGCTTTCCTCAACCTACACACATGTTGAGGATATGTTTGATTTTCAAATCCAAGAGGTTGATCCATATATAAGTCCTCTGAAATCCAACCATTCAAGAAAGAATTGTTAACATCCATTTGATATATCTTCCAATTCTTGGAAGATGCAACACTCATGAGTACCCTAATACTAGGCATATTTGCAACATGTGAAAATGTTTCTTCATAAATAATACCTTGAAAGTTGTGCAAATTCTTTGGATAAAAGCCTTGCTTTGTACCTATTGATTGAGCTATCAGAATTCTTTTTTACCTTGTATATGCACCCTGAGCCAATGAGATTCATAGATGATTTATTGGGTACCAATTCCGAAGTCTGATTCTCTTGTAAAGCTTCTATTTCTTCTTCCATGGCGCTTCTCCATTCTGGCTTCTTCTTGGCTTCTTTATAAGTAGAAGGTTCTTCAGATTTTGAGTCATGTGCTACATATATTGAGTGTTTAGTGGCTAAAGAGGTATGATAACCATACCTTTCAAGATTCCTTTTCTCCTTAATAGACCTTCTTATAGTTTGTTGGGATGATTTTGCTACATCTCTCAACACTTGCACTTTGGCATTGCCTTTGGAGCTCAAAGAATTGATTTCCCTTCTTGGAGTTTTCTAGTCATCATCAGAATCACTTGATGTTTCAAATGTAAGCTCATTCCTCTTTGATAATGTTAGAAATTCTTCCTCTAGATCATAGGGAAGTTTGATTTTCCTCCAATCATCTTCAAACCAAGATTTGTTTTCATCAGACACATCATCTCTACTTATAATGAATCCTTTGTTGCTTGGATTGTATAGCCAATAAAATTGCATTGCTCTCCTTGTGGATAATTTATCTCTCATTTGTAAAGGTATTTGTGCATATGCTATGCACCCAAAGATCCTGCAATGATCAAGGCTAGGTCTTCTTACATTACATGTATCATATGGTGTCATCCCATAGAATGCTTTTGATGGGATTCTATTGATTAAGTATGTGGCTATGGGTACAACATCTACCCATAAGTAGTTGGGTAATTCCTTCTCATTTAGCATTGACCTTCTAGCCTCCACAATGGTTCCATTTCTTCTCTTGCCACTCCATTTTGTTCTGATGTATACCTGGTTCTAATTTCTCTTTTGATTCCTATCTCTTGGAGATAAGAATCTAAATCATGAGAGAAATATTATCCCCCTCCATCTGACCTTAGTCTCTTCAAGGATTACTTTTTTTATTTTCTAAAGGTGCTAGATATTTCCTAAAACATGAAAACACTTCATCTTTATATTTCATAAAGTATAGTATTGTCCATCTACTACACTAATCAATGAATGAAACATAATACCTGGATCTAGATATTGAAGGCTCCTTTCTTCATCCCTATACATTTGTATGAAATAACTCCAATAGGTCTACATGAATATATCCCTTCTTTGTGAATGGTTGCATATGTGGGTTACCAAATTGACAAGCATTACATTTGTAGATCATGTGTTGTTTGGAGATATCTACTAGAACAAGTAGACTCTAGTCCCTATTGATTTTTTTGAGAGCTCTTTCACCTATGTGAGCTAATCTCTTGCACCAAATTTCCAATTTTGACAGAGATATATACCATAATTGAACAATGCAATATTTCTAGTATCTTGGAGTTCAAATGTAAATAATCTACCTGATTTTTCTCCTCTTGCAATCCTCTTGAATCGTTGTTGTTGTATACGTTACTATTGAATCAATTATTGTTGTTGAATCTACCTCCTGAGCCTCCATAGCCTCTTCTATTGTAGACTCTATCTCTTTGATTCTTGGGATTCCTGAAACAACTCTCACTTATGTGATTAGTTAGGTTACACGTATAAGCATGTGGAGATGGGATTTTAGCTCTCCTCTTGGCTTGTCTTCCTCCTCTGCCTCTTCCTTTTGAGCCTCTACCTCTACATGCAAAGTTTTCTTGAGAAGTACTACCTTCATCATCACACTTTTTACCTTTTCCTTTGCTATGCTTGTTCTTATTCTTATCTATATAGAGAGTAGATGATCAATTACTTTTTGATTTATCTCCATTCTTCATAAGCTTTGCCTCGTGTGTGAACAACTATCCCATGAGTGTGTTGAAATCAAGAACTTGCATGTCCATGGCTATGGTGAAAGCTTCCCATTTGTTATCTTCTTTTATTCCATTGATCACTTGCCTTATTATTTTCTCTTCATCAATGATTTCTCTAATTCTTTCAAGTTGGTCTGCTATGTCTGGTGACAAAAAATCAACCAAACTTTTCTTGGGCATCTTTTTGAGTGTGGTGAATTCCATCCGCAATTTCCTTGCCTTGGTACTTGATGAGAAGAATGCTTCAAGAGCATTCAAAGTCTCTTTTGAAGTCTTGCAACTCCTAATGTCTGGAAGTAAAGAATGAAAGATTGAATTGAGCATATATGACCTTGCTAGATCATCCTTGTTTAGCCTCTCTTGTTCTTCTTGTGTTGGTTGGCCCTTACTTCTGAGGATTGGCATCTTCTCATCTCCAGATAGGTAACCCTAAAGGTTTCTCCCTTGAAGAAAATATTTGATTCTAAGTGACCAAACTGAGTAATTATCTCAATCCAATTTATCCATGGGCGAAGGAAATCCATCTTCCATGTTGACTTGTTGCTCTGATACCACTGTGAGGAGATGATGCGATAGGTTTCAGAGATGAGCTGGTGCTGCACAAAACATACTCTACACCTACTAATTTGACTTAAGGGACACATAATACACTCTTTCAGCTCCACAATGATGCGTTTAGGACACCAAGTTCTTTGGAGCATCAATTTCAATTGTTTATATCAAAATAGATATTTAGAGTATGCAAGAAATATGAAGAACTTTCTATTTTGGGAATAGGTCTTAGTATTATGCTCATAACTTAGAACTTTGTATGAATTGGCCAAAGAGCTTTTGCACACATCTAATTGTAGTGTATAGCTACCTTAAGCAAGTTATATCATGAATTTAGCTCCACCATGCACTGAGAAATGAATATATCACATTCGAGGGGTGATCCTGACCTTTCACAATCTAGAAGGTGTGTAGACATAGTCACCTTCATCACTTCATATCTCACGACCTACTAAACCAAACTTGATGAAAAATTGATATGTGAACACTAGAGAATCTACTATAACTATCCCAAGTTAAAGTATAGCAAATGAATTAGTATAAACAAAGACATCAGTTCCATAAGTTCATTGTAATGATGAAGATGCATCAATAGATAGTAGATAGAAATGTACTTGAAGAAATGCATCAAAATGTAAATGCTAATGAACATATCATACAAGGGAAGTGGAATAATCATACATGAAGTGAATGCAAAGTATAATTAGTGGAGTAGCTCAATGTCTCTTAGAATAGCTCTCTATCTCACGAGTAAAACCATGTGTATATATACACATGTCTGGAGTTTGAGTTTTGAATCTTCCCTCACCTAATTATAAAAGTAAAGGCTATTGTCTGTATCATCCACAGACTAAACGCATTCTCATTAGTCATGATGTTGTTTTTGTGGAAGATGCTATTCAGCCATTGCTTGCATGTACTAAGGAGACATCTATTAGCTCCGAAGACGTATGACACTTTGTTGCCTCTTTTTATAGGTGGACGGTCTAGTGCTGGTCCTAATGAGGCAACTTCTGAGCCTTTGCAGGTTTCATGTGATAATGCAGATTATGCCATTTTTGATGTAGATTTACATGATGCAGTTGTTGATGAGAGAGCTCATATTGAGGAGGCAAAAACTATGACAAAATGGCTAGTGCCAACTTTGTGTGATAGTAAATTAGATGCACCTTTGTCATATCATACTCGATCAGGCTCTCATAATGCCTCTTTTGCATCACATTGCTATGCCATGGCTGCATCTAGTCTCTGTGATGAGAATGAGCCTATTTCATTTGATGAAGCAAAAAATTCAAAAAATTGGATGGCTGCTATGCAATCTGAATATGATGCTATAATGAAGAACAGTAATTGGTCTTTATGTGACCTGCCTCCTAGCAAGAAAGCCATTGGCACTAAGTGGGTTTACAAGCTAAAGTGTAAGATTGATGGAAGAGCAGACAGGTATAAGGCTAGGCTTGTTGCAAAGGGTTATGCATAGGAAAGAGGCATTGATTTTGATGAGACCTTTGCACCTACATGGCATATGACTACTGTTCGGAGCATCTCTGCACTCGTAGCCCATCATGATTGGAATGTACATCAGTTGGACATTAAACTGCATTTCTGAATGGTGACTTGCATAAAGAAGTGTATGTTTTTCAGCCCTGTGGCTTTGTGTAGAAAGGGCATGAAAACCAAGTTTGTAGGTTAAAGAAGGCATTATATGGTTTAAAGCAAGCACCACATGCTTGGTATGAGAAGATACATGCCTACCTGTTTGCACATGGTTTTGAGAACAATCCAATTGAGAGCACCTTATATGTTAAGCATGCTAATGATGTGCTTCTGATCATTGTTCTCTATGTTGATGGCATGCTGCTCACTGGTCCTATTGAGAAGCATATTGCTGATTTTAAGGCTGATTTTCATGCCTCATTTGCATGCCTCATTTGAGATGTTTGATTTGGGGAATTTGCATCACTATTTGGGCATTCATTTTACGCAAGTTGATGGTGGAATGGATTTGTGTCAAAGGAAATATATTAACACATTATTGTAGTGTTTTGGCCTTGAAGACTGTAAGCCTATTGCCACTCCTATGGAAAAAGGTTTACGATTGAGTCTTCATGATGCTGGTGATGCATTTGATGTTGTTCTCTATCAGCAGGCTGTTGGATGCTTGATTTACTTATACATTACTTGGCCATATATTCAGACTACTTGGCCATATTTGCATGCGTTTTCTGACTCTGATTGGGCTGATTGCTATGACACTCATGTTTCCACTAGTGGTTTTTGCTTTATGCTTCGTAGCTCATGCATATCTTGGCTGAGCAAGAAGCAGCCTACTATGTCCACTTCTAGTTGTTAGGCTGAGTATAGGGAATCCTTCAGAGCGAGTGTTGAGTGTGTCTAGCTCAGATGCCTTATGGCTGATTTGGCTATTGGTCAATCTTCTGCCACCACCATTTTCACTGATAGTTAGAGCGCATTGGTAGTTGTGAGGAACCCTGTGTTCCACGGAAAAGGTCACACTAAGCACATTGAAGTGCATTATCATTATGTTATGGAGAGGTTTTCTGTTGGGGAGATTAGCTTGGCATATGTGCCCACGCAGGAGAACATTGCAGACCTTTTCACAAAGGCACTACCTAGGGAGACGTTTGAAGCTTTCCACAAAGCTTTGGGCTTACTTCCTTTTGTGGAGTGATTTCCACATAGTTTGGAACTTCCTTATACATGCATGCCAACTACTTGTTCACCGCATCACTCCTAGGGGGGTATTTGTTGATATATTTAGGTAGTGATGTGTGTGAACACTCTAGGATCGTCGGGGCACTTTTTTCCCTCTTTAGGAGGTTTTTCCCCTCAGCTTGTATATATGCCTATTGCCCTAATGGGCTACTTATCTTTATACATTCTAGTGGTAATACATTCAGTATTGTGTGATGTGCTCCAAGCTTCTTCTTCTTCCTTATGTTGTTCGTGTGCTTCCGCAGACATCTAACTCTAACATCAATTGCTAGGGCATATACTAACCTTTGAGTAGGGTATCAAAGGTGATGTTGATAAGAGTACAGGTCAAGCAATATATTCAAAGGACAAGAAGAAGATTAACAAAGGGAAGCAAGAATTGAATGAAGATGAAGGCACTATGAGTCAAGCCAACTTCCTAAGAGGAAGAGGAGGTGGCAAAGGAAGAGGAAGAGGCAGAAGCAATAAAGATGGTGTTAAAGCTTGGTGCATTTCTGGTAAGACTAATCATTTAGCTCATGAATTTTGGCATAATAATCAGAATGAAGGAGGATATAATCAAAAATTTAATTCAAGATGAAGAGGTGGTAGAAATTAGATAAGCAATTTCATAGGTAGAGGTAGTAGAGGTTTCTTTGGAAGAAATGCAGGGAGAGGCTTTCAAAGTCAATCCTACAATAATACGTACTACAATTACGCTTTAGATCAGAAAGAGGATTCAACTTTAATTATGAATGCAACTTGTGAAAGACAAAGTGAAGATCAAAGAGTTTTCTACATTGACTTAGGGTGTAGCAATCACCTAAGTGGCAACATAGCTTTGATGATTGATTTGGAGAATAAGGCGAGTAATCATAAGTCCAAACAGGTGATAACACAAAGCACAATGTGAAGTCCATTGGATCAGTAAAAGCCAAGGATGGAAGCACTCTTTTGAGTAAGGTTTTGTATGTCCCTACAATTCCAAAGAATTTGATAAGTGGAGGACGAATTGTAGAGAAAGGATATGAAGTAATGTTCACTAATGATGGAGTTTATGTTGAAGACCCTACCCATGGGTATAAACAAATTGTTTTAGAGAAGAAAGAAGGAAGGATCTTTAAATTTAAGATTCAAGGCAATGTTGGTCATGCCTTGTTCAGTTATGGAGAGCATAAGATCTCTGAGTTGCATCTTTAATGAAAGAGGTATTAAGGATATGATTAACAATGGTTCTATGCTTGGATTGCCTAATATTGTGGTTCAACACATGACATACAAGTATAAAGCATGTCAATTGGGTAAAGCTTACAAGAAAACTTATGGTAAGAAAGCATTTATGTATTCAGAGAAGCTTGAATTGGTGCATACAGATGTGTGGGTCCATCAAAGGACTTTAGCAATAATAGTTCGAGATATTATGTGATTTATGTTAATGATTCTAATAGGTGGATCACTATATTATGTGATTTATGTTAATGATTCTAATAGGTGGATCACTATATATGTGATCAAAGATAAAAAAGAGGTGTTCAATACATTTAAACATTATCATGTGTATGTAGTGAGAATCACACGAAAAAAATTGAAGAGACTAAGGTCAGATGGAGGGGGAGAGTATTTCTCTAATGAGTTCACTAATTACTTATGGAATGCAGGTATAAAAAGGGAAGTTACTTGTAGGTACTCCCCTCAACAAAATGGTGTAGCAGAAAGGAGAAAAAGAACTCTTGTTGAGTTTGCAAGGTCAATGATGAAGGAGAAAAAAATCCCTAATTATTTGTGGGATGAGGCTGTGAATACAGCTACTTATTTGGTTAATAGACTTCCATGTAAGGCTTTGAATGGTATGCCGTCTTATAAGGCATGGTGGGGTAAGAGACCTACCTTAGATGATTGCAAAGTGTTTGGATGCTTGGCTTATGCATATGTACCATCTCAATTAAGGCATAAATTGGAACCTAAAGCTAAAAAGTATGTGTTCATTGGTTATGATGATAAGCAGATGGGTTATAGATTGTGGAGTCCATCCACAAAGAAATTCCTTGTGTCAAAGGATGTTACATTTGATGAGGAAGGTACTTGGTATGCAGGTACAGTTAACATTCATGCAAGTGATGAAGAAGTCATGACACAAAGAAAGGGGAAATCAAAGATTCAAGTTCTTGCTGATGAAGAGATTGTTGATGCTCAGATTGATGAATAATTTCCAAGTTTTGATCTAGAATATTAAGAATCAAAGACTTCAAAGAGTGGAGAAGATAGACGGTCAACAAGGAATGGAAAGCAATCCATAAGGTACAAATATGATACTTCATTTTTTACCAATAAAGATTATGCTTACATGGTAAAAGTAGAAGAAGACCCTTCTACATATAATGAGGCAAAAGGTAAGGAAATTGGGGAAACGCTATGCAGGAGGAGTATGATGCATTGATGGAGAATGAGACATGGGATTTGGTTCCTAAACCAAATAATCAAAAAATCATTCGATGCAAATGGGTCTACAAAACAAAGAAGTATGCAGATGGAAGTGTGCCTAGGTATAAAGCTAGACTTGTTAAGAAAGGGTATGCTCAAACATATGGTGTAGATTATGATGAGACTTATAGACCTATGGCAGAGATGAAAACTATAAGGACTCTCATAGCTATTGCTGCATGTAAAGGTTAGAAGCTATGTCAATTAGATATGAAGAATGCTTTTCTAAATGGTTACATTTCATATGATGTTTTCATGGAGCAACCAGAAGGTTTCAAGGATAAATGTTATCTAGTGTATGTATGTAAGCTCAAGAGAGCTTCGTATGATTTGAAGCACGCCCCAAGGGCATGGAATTATACACTTGTGAAGTTCTTGAAAGATCTTTGTTTCCAAGTGTCTAAGGTAGATATTAGCTTGCTTGTTAAAGCAAGTGATGATGTGTTTATTTACATATGCATATATGTTGATGACATAATTCTTATAGGTACAAATGAGAAGGGTATACAAAGTCTTAAGAAGCAGATGGAGCAAGAGTTCAAGATTAGTGACTTGGGAGGCTTGTCATATTTCTTGGGAATGGAGATTCCATATACTCAACATGGAGTATATGTGACTCAAGAAAGGTATTTGAAGTATTTTCTAATCAAGTTTAAAATGGAAGATTGTAGGGTAGCACCTACTCGAATGGAGGTGAATCGAAATTGAGCAGATATGGAGGAGAAGAATTCAAGGACATGAAATTGTATCAAAGTCTGGTTGGGAGTCTAATCTATGCTACATTGACTAGGCCTGATTTTTCATATGCAGTTGGAGTGTTGTCTAAATTTATGCATTGTCCTAGAAAAGAACATTGGATTGCAGGACAAAGGGTGCTAAGATACATTAAGGGTACACTCAAAGAAGTTTTGTATTATGGATTCACAACAGATACAAAAATCAAGATATATAGTGATGCGAATTGGGAAGGTAACTCTGATGATAGGAGATCAACCTATGGATATTTATGTTATGTGGGAGATAAATTAATCTCTTGGTGCTCTAAGAAGCAACATACAGTTGCTTTTACATCTACATAAGTAGAATGTAAAGGTATGGATGAAGCTGCAAAGGAAGTTATATGGTTGAAGACACTTATGAAGAGTTTTGACATCATTCATAGTACACCCACTATTCATGGAGATAATATGAGTTCATTGTATCTAGTTGCTAACCTTGTGTTTCATGCTAGGATTAAACATATTGAGATCCAATATCATTTCTTGAGAGAGAAGATGATTGATAAAGACATTAAAGTCATACACACCTACAAAAGATCAGATTGCGGACATGTTAACCAAAAGCTTGGATGCACCTAAGTTGTAGTGGTTCAAAGACATGGTATGTATAAAGAAGATGGGGAAAATTACAATTGATGACTAAGGGGGAGCTGTTGGTGTAGGACAATCATCAATTGATGATTAGGAAAAAGGTTGAAGTCAATAAGTACAGCAAAGGTTACCATATGAGGCTTGAAGATGAGTATGTGATTAGAAGATGGAAACTTGTATATACATGTATATTACTCTTGTAATGAGTTCATGAAAACCTTTGTATCTATGATGTGTCGGGATGTAAATGTCTATATATACTTGAATATAGGCATAATACATATGAGAGATCATGAGTGACAAGTTTTAGAAGTCATTAGAGACTTTAGAAAGTGAGAAGAATATGTAATATCTATCAAATGTATGATTTCTCTGAATAGACGAAAGTTGCACCTCAATCTTTTGCTCAGTGCTCCTTCTGTGTTTATCTTCTTGAGGAATTCTTTTATACAAGCTTAACTCTATTATTGATTGACCTTGAAAGAAGTTTTGAGAGCCTAAGCATAATCAGACTAAGAGATATTTAAGTAGGAACATTTGCATGTGTAAAGAGAAGAAGTGAATATAGGTATAGGTACAAATTTGATGATCAATGTTTTGATCAGATCTCCCTCCATATTGTAAATTTTTGAGTTCTCTACTTCTTCTGGTTCATCATATTCTGGATCAAACCTTTGCATTTCTTCAACTTCAACTTGTACTTCATTGTTCTCTTCTTCATCAAATATTTGAACCTTTGATTTACCTTTCTTCTGATTCAAAGTTTCTCATCACTTGCATGAATATTAATTGTACCTACATACCAAGTACTTTTCTCATCAAATGTAACATCTTTTGACACAAGGAATTTCTTTGTGGATGGACTCTACAACCTGCTTATCATCATAGCCAATGAACACATACTTTTCAGCTTTAAGTTCCAATTTATGCCTCAACTGAGATGGCACATATGCATAAGACAAACATCCAAATACTTTGCAATGATCTAAGGTAGGTATCTTACCCCACCAAGCTTCATATGGTGTCATACCCTCCAAAGCTTTACATGGTAGCCTATTAACCAAGTTTGTGGGTGTATTTATAGCCTCACCCCACAAATAATTGGGACCTTGCAAAACTCAACAAGAGTTCTATTTATCCTTTGTGCTACACCATCATTGACCTTGCAAACTCAACAAGAGTTCTATTTATCCTTTGTGCTACACCATTTTGTTGAGGAGAGTACCTTCAAGTAAATTCCCTTTTCATACGTGCATTCCGCAAGTATTCACTAAACTCATTAGAGAAATACTCTCCCCTTCCATGTGACCTTAGTCTCTTCAATTTTTGACCTGTGATTCTCTCTACATACACATGATAATGTTTAAATGTATTGAACACCTCTGATTTATCTTTGATCACATATATGGTGATCCACCTAGTAGCATCATCAACATAAATCATATAATATCTTGAACCATTAATGCTAAAGTCCCTTGATGGTCCCCACACATCTGTGTGTACCAATTCAAGCTTCTCTGAATACATGAAACCATGCTTATTATATGATTGCTTATGAGTCTTACCTAATTGAAATGACTCACATTTGTATGTCCTCCAACATTAGGTAATCCAAGCATTGCACCATTGTTAACCATATCTTTAATACCTCATTCATTGAAATGTCCAAGCCTTTTATGCCAAAGATCTAACTCAAAGATCTTATGCCCTCCATAAGTGAACAAGGCATGACCGACATTGCCTTGAATCTTCAATGTGAATAGCATTCCTTCTTTCTTTCCTGAAAAAATTTGTTTATACCCATTGCTAGAGTCTTCCACAAAAAATCCATCATTAGTGAACCTTACTTCACAACATTTCTCTACAATTTGCCCTACACTTATCAGATTCTTTGGAATTGTAGGAACATACAAAACCTTACTTAGAAGAGTGCTTCCATCCTTGGCCTTTACTTATCCAATGGGCTTCACATTATGCTTTGTATTATCACCTATTTGAACCACATGATTACTTACTTTATTCTCCAAATCAGGTCATCATAGCAATGTTGCCACTCAGGCGATTGCTACACCCTGAGTCTATGTAGAAGACTCATTGATTGACTTTGAAAGCCTCTACCTGTATTTCTTCCAAAGAAACCTCTACTACCTTTACCTCTGAAATTACCTCTCTAATTTCTATTACCTCTTCCTCTTGAATTAAAGTTCTGATTATATCCTCCACCATTCTGATTATTATGCCAAAAATCATGAGCTAAATGATTATTATTACCACAAATCTAGCAAGCTTTGCCACCATCTTTATTGCTTCTGCCTCTTCCTATTCCTTTGCCACCACCTCTTCCTCTTAGGAAGTTAGCTTGGCTAGTTGTACCTTCTTCTTCATTCAATTGTTGCTTGCCTTAGTTAAACTTCTTCTTGTCCTTTGAATACATTGCTTGACCTATACTTTCATGATCATCACCTTTGACATCTTGCTCAAAGGTTAGCATATGTCCTAGCAACTGATTCAAATCAGGAGTGAAATGATCTAGTGACAATTCAGTGGATAAAATGAATGGCTTCCATTTATCATCTCCTCTCAAACCTATAGAGAATTTTCCTTACCAATTTGTCCTCTTCAATATCTTCATCAACTGCTCCTAATGCATCTGCAATGTCCATCCTTTCTACATAATCAGAAATGGATTGAGAAGCCTTCTTCTTGAATGTGGTAAACTCTACCCATAAAGATGCCTTCCTTGAATTTGTGGTGTTTTTGAAATTTTCTTCCAAAGTATTCCATATGTCACTTACACTTTCAAATCCTCTAATATGAGGTAGCAAGTAATCATTGACTCCCATGTAGATAATGCTCCTAGCTTGAGCATCCTTCTTCGTCCATGTCTTCAAATATGAGAGTTCATCCCTAGTTGGAACATTAGGATCTATTAATTCTAGTTTTTCTTCTTCACGTGTGATATATCCTATCATGTCTTTGCTCAAAAAATGAGTTTCCATCCTATTGATCAAGCAAGAAAGTTTTCTCTATCCAATTTCTCTATCTCAAGAGAATTCCCCATGATTTCTTCACCTACGTATTAAATTCTTCAAGCTTTGTGAGGAATAAGTGTACCTTTACTTCAAATGTAGTTCCTTTTGATCTTCCTGATAGCTTTAGGCTTCCTTCTCTAGCTTTCACTTCAAACTTTCACCTTTTGAATCTTCAAAGATTTATTTCTATATAACTGCAATAGTCAAGATCCTCCTTTCTTTAATTTTGATGATTCCTACTCTAATACCAGTGATGGAGAATGTTAATCTCCAAAAGAACAAGTTATTCTTGATGTTAGAGTAACTCTATATCAAGAACAACTCAAAAACGCAACCAGTTTTGGAAGATTAATGCTATATTATCAATCTTTGCACTAAAGTTGTGAAGAGAGTGACTATTCAATAAAGTCTGTTGCACTTAATTCACTCATTGAGTGATCAAATGTGTAAAGTTTTCAATG
This sequence comes from Ceratopteris richardii, assembly GCA_020310875.1. NCBI lineage: Eukaryota > Viridiplantae > Streptophyta > Polypodiopsida > Polypodiales > Pteridaceae > Ceratopteris > Ceratopteris richardii. The sequence goes on along the minus strand of CM035439.1, from coordinate 103,737,935 downwards.
AAACTTTGTATGACATGTCGGCTACATTTTAGCACCTTGTTCATATTAAACTTTCTCAAAAGGTCTAGTAAATCTTGAGATTTACTTCAAACAATTCACCTATGTCTAAAAATGTACTTCTATACAATCAACTTTGACACCTACAACTTCTAATGCATTGTTCTCTTAAGTTAGAACCCGTTTAATGAAATGCTTTTAGCCATAGGTAGCTTACCTTCAACTTAGAGAATGAGTGCTTGCTTGCTCAAAATTTTACACAATGGAAGGAGAACTGACCAAAATGTTATCATCCAATTTGCGCCTGTTGCAATCTGCTCTTCTTCACATTTACACATGTAAATGTTCCTACTCTCAATTCTCTCAACCAGATCACAATTAGAATATGAAAATTTGTACAATGGTCTCTCAACCATAGACTAGACTTAGACTTATACAAAAGAATTTCACAAAATGATAAACATAGGAGCACTAAGCAAAATATCGGGTGCAATTTTTCTTCTGTTCAAGAAAACATTACATCTAATTGATGAGACATTCTCTTCACTTAGAAAGTATCTAATGACTTATAAAATTTATCATTCATCATCTCTCTTACATGACCTAACTTTCTACTTGTATATATAGGCATATATGTACAAACTCTTAACCATGACAAAGGTATAAGTGAGTTAATTACAAGTCTAGTGTACATGTATATACAAGATTTCATTCTCTAATCATGTTTGGTACATTGAGTCATTGTTACTGATTCGAAAAACACATGATGGCTTCAATCAAGCAAGAGAAGAGAAAATGATTGGTTAATGGGGAGCAAAGAGTGGAATGGCTTAAGTAACAGTCCATTCGAGCTAGATTTCCAATTCGAGGATATAGAGAAAGTTCAAGAAACACAATTTGCTTATCTAAACCTAGAAGGCTTCACTCAATTAAGAAAACAGAAGCAACAGAATCCCCAAAGGCAATCGGAGAGTAGTCCCCCTCACACGATCCAAGTGAGAAATACTTTTTCAGTGTGGAAAAGGAAATAACTCTATTGGATTAACTCGATGATTAATCAACTATTAATGGAAAATGATGAAGACTTAATCACATAGGAATTTTCCAAAATTAAAGAAGACAACATAGAGGGACACAACACAAGTAAAGAGGACGGGATTAACACCAACAAAGAAGATAATCATGATAGTGAAAGCTATAAAATTGGATGTACAATCAGATAATTAATTCAAGATTTTCTTTGTTTGTATTGCACTTGACACCATTGTTGTTAAATCTATAAGGTACGGAATCCTTTTCTTGCTTGTTTTTGAGTACTCCACACACTTTTTAAATAGTTTGTCTATTTTTCTAGCCCACCACTCCTTAAAGTAGAGCTTTAAGTTTTTTATTTCAATTTCCTCTTCATATCTTAGCTTCTTTCTCATCTTTGTAGTCCTTTTTGGTAGCGAGAATGGCCATTGTTAACTTCTCATTCTAGCCTTTGGAGACTATGATAGAACACTTTCTTTCTAGCCTTCCAAATGTTTTGGAGCACCTTTCAGGTTTTACTAAGAATATTGCGGGTTTTTTTAACCACTATAGTTAAATATTTAGTTAGAGAAGAGAGATTGATGAAAGCCTCATTCCAAGACAAGGTGATCTCCTATCTAACCTAGGGGAGTGTGAAGGTTGCATGATTGGCATGGAACCACTAACTTTCCTCAAATGGGGAAGATGGTTGAAGGTGAGAAGCATTGGATAATGATCAAAGACCATGTGGTTCAGAATTTATGTGAGGAAAGGGAGGCCTAACTTATCAATGATTTTCTATGAGATATAACTTCTATCGAATCTCACTTTTTGGAGGTATAATCCACTTTGAAGGTTAGACTATGAGAACCCACAATATACCTTGAAATCCGAAAAATCATGATGCAATTTGACTTAGTCCCATATAAGTTTCTCATTTTTTGGAATGAACTTCAACCATATTGAAGTCCCCACAAAGGATAAGATCTGACGACAAGAAATCAAGAATTTCCCAAGTGGCAATTTTTGTCCATGATTAAACAATGGTGAGCTCCAAGGAAGTTTTAAATTATGAGGCCACCCAAGGATGGTTTACATCCACATGGGTACCCACAAGTTATTGCGCCCAATTATCCTAGATATGAATTGTCGCACCATTGGACCCCTACTGGTGCATAGTGTTGACCAAGTGTGGGATGAGGATATACACTTTACCTTTAGAGGTGCCTCAATGACAACCATTGAGTTCATGATTTATTGAGGTTGGATTATAGCCATAGAGGTACGTGGTTTTAAGCCATAGAGGTACATGGATTTCGGCCATAGATGAACATTATTAAGGCATTATGCAAAGACTAGTGCTCTATAGGGATTAGTAACTTGGAAAATGGTGAAAGAAATAGTAATTATTTTAAAATTTTTGTAATGGGGTCTTATCTCTATTTTTCTTGTTTCTCTCCTCCTTTCTACCTCTAGGGTTACACGTAATTTCTCTTGCTGAGATATCTATTGGATTTTTCCCTTTATGAAGAGCCTTCTTGTTGAACATGTTTAGTATTCCTTTGGTGCTAACTCACCTCTTTCTCCAAATAGGAAAGGTTTGTTTGGAGGTAGTTTCCAGAATAAGAACCAAAACTATAACAGATAATATTATGTCTTTATGGGACTCTCCCATCTTAGATAAGGAAATTTTAGAAGCCATAGATTCTCTTCCTAATGGAAAAAGCCCCGGATTGGATGGCCTTACCAATGAATTCTTCAAATCCTTTAAGTAGGTGTTAGCACTACAAAGAATAAGGGGGCGTGGCAACAATTGATGTGACATAATTTCTTCACTTCGTGATTGCGCATTCCATCACATTGAGCATCGAGCGCACATTGTCATTTAAATGACACTAATATCAATGTTATTCTCAAGTGTGCTAATGATGTTATCTCAAGTGTCACATATGTGAGAGTTGCATATGTGACACATTGGCAGCGTCGCATATGCAACACTTTTGAGCATCACATAGAGGACACTCAATAATATCACATATGAAATGGTTTAGGGGATTGTGTATATGATACATGCACACCACTTATTCCAAACTTGCTTTCGACCAAAATTTATGAAAATGCATCCTTTTCGATCGTCATTTTGCATGCATTTGATCAAAGAGTGATCCAACATTCATATGTGCACTATTCTTATGAGCTCGAGCTCTCTCTTTCTCTATCTCTCTCTTTCTCCTCCTCTACCTCTCTCTCTCTCTTTCTCTCTTTTGACATATCTCTCTCTCTCACTCTCTCCCTCTTTCTTTATTGCAGGTTATTCAAGAAGTTGATCGAGCATAATATATGGCTAATTATTGTAAGTACAATTTTCATTGTTTGTATATCATTAACATACTCATTCTTACACATTCACATGCATATATAGACATATACATGCACATACATGCTCAGGCATGCACATATACATACACACACATATATACACATACACATACACATACACATGCACATACGCATAAATACACACACATACACATGCATATGCCCAAACACTTACACATACACACACATACACATGCACATGCACAATAATATATACATGCACATGCATGTGCATGCATGCACATACACATGAACACATACTTATACAAATACACATACATATTCACATACACACACATGCACATATATACATGCATACACATGCACATGTACAAACACATGCACATCCACATGCGCATGCACATCCACATGCGCATGCACATGCAAGCACATGCACATGCATGCACATGCACATGCACATGCTCATGCATGCACATGCACATGCACATGCACATGCACATCCACATGCGCATGCACATCCACATGCGCATGCACATGCAAGCACATGCACATGCATGCACATGCACATGCACATGCTCATGCATGCACATGCACATGCACATGCACATGCACATGCACATGCACATGCACATGCACATGCACATGCACATGCATGCACATGCACATGCACATGCACATGCATGCACATGCCCATGCATGCACATGCATGCACATGCACATGCATGCACATGCATGCACATGCACATGCATGCACATGCACATGCATGCACATGCACATGCATGCACATGCACATGCATGCACATGCACATGCACATGCATGCACATGCACATGCATGCACATGCACATGCATGCACATGCACATGCATGCACATGCACATGCATGCACATGCATGCACATGCATGCACATGCATGCACATGCATGCACATGCACATGCATGCACATGCACATGCATGCACATGCACATGCATGCACATGCACATGCACATGCACATGAATGCTTATACATATACACACATACACATACACATGCATATACACACATACACATACACATGCATATACATACATACACATACACATGCACACACATACACATATACACACATACACAAACACATACACCTACATATACACATACATGCATACACACATATATATACACATACACATACACATACACACACAGATACACACACATACACCCACATACACAAATATAGATATATGCCTACATGTGCATACATATACACACACACACACAAATACATGCACATGCATACATATAGATGCACAAACACATAAAATATGAATGAACTATACAATTGAAATAATAAAGCACATGTAAAATATAAATTGTAGTAAAAATCATTAGTACATTTTATTCATATAGTTCAATTCAGTAAAATAAATTAATTTAATCACTCCAAAACTATTAAAATCATGATCTCACACCATAGACACAATTCAAAACATAATTGATATATATATATATATATATATATATATATATATATATATATATATATATATATATATATATATATATATATATACACACACACACATATATATATATATATATATATATATATATATATATATATATATATATATATATATATATATATATATATATATATATATATATATATATATATATATATACATACATACATACATACACACACACACACACATATATATATATATATATATATATATATATATATATATATATATATATATATATATATATATATATATATGTGTGTGTGTGTGTGTGTGTGTGTGTATGTATGTATATATGTATGTGTGTATCAATGTACATAATACATCCAATGTAAAGTATCAATCATCTGAATCACTCTTTGATCATGATCATCCACATCATCATGATCATCTGCATGATCTGCTGTATCTCTTAAGGCATCATGGGTAGAGGGTTCAATAGTAAGTACCTTATGATGTTTGATATCATCCCTTCTATGTCTTTCTCTTCCTCTCATCCATGTCATCCTCTCCATAATACTCCTCTATTTTGTATAACAAAAATAAATAAATAAAACATATAAAACATCAATAAAAACAAAAAGAAGTATATCAATTTTAATAATACTCACAAAATGATCTAGATGATCTCTTATTTTTCACTCGAATATTTATATCCATAATATGTAGCATATTCAATTCATTTTTGTAGGATAATGACCATAATCCTTTCCATGCATTGAAACAAATAAAAAAGAGTAATGATTAGAATTTTACATAAAATAAAAAATATAGTTTCAACAATATATATACTTACAAATGTAGCAACAAAACTATGATGGCCTATTTGGCCTAAGAGCAATGTATGACCTGATTCATCTCTCTTCTTTGTAGTAGCCTATGTTTACTTAATAAAACAAAAGTACATAGATTATATATAAAATATTTATAAAACATATGAGAATTATAACTCACAGTACTATAAACTATTTTTCATATAGCCTGTTGAGGAAATGATTCCTAAAGATGTAGCTTTCTGCAGAAATATAGAGAGTAGTAGAAACAAAGAGTCTAAGGATGGTGTAGACCTGCAAGAGCATTTTTTGGAGAGTAGTGGATACCAAGAGCTCTAGATCCGCAACCACATTCATCATATGTAAATTTTAAATGTGACTCTCGATCCATAGCTCTTAGTGTCTAATGCTTACTTCCATTTTAAGTGAACAAATCACAAGTAGGAGTCACGTAAAGCTCTCATTTTATTTTGAAGTCCTCGAAATAAAAAAATTAAAATGAATAAAAACATTAATGTGATAATATTATTAAAAATATTAAATTATAATAAACATACATAAATACGTACACATATACACACATATACACACATATACACAAATATACATACACATGCATACACACACATATATTACACACATACACATATACACACATACACACAATTGCACACACATATAAACATACAGACATACACACACATATGCATATATACACACATATACACACATATAAATGCCTACATTCATACAGAAATCATACACACATACACACACATGCATAAATGTATGTATATGTGTATGTGTGAATATATGTATATATATGTGTGAATGTGTATTTCTATGATTGCATATGTGCATTCATATGTGAGAATGTGTATATGTGTATTAATATCTAATACCTTTTTCCTACAAAATTTGACTCGAATAAATTAGAAGGAAGTCCACCACCATCTCCTAACCATGGAAGGACTACTTGCTATACGCTTATCAAACTTTTTATTCTAATATTTGATCGATACATACATGATTGAGATATATTCTTTTATTGTTATATTATAATCAAATTCTTATCAATTAGAGTGCACTCCGCCACTTGCTACTCATGCAATGAATTCACATGTGTCGTTCGACAATAATTATGATGATTTATAATATCAAGAGCATAATATATTTTGGTGTAATCTTTGCTATGGAAAATATGAAGGACCATGATTGGAATGTATTGAACATGAGGTAGATAGTGTGTGCCACCACATGATTGATGTGATAATGTTTGGGTATGTATTGCTTCCATAATAATTTCATTATTTTATTTTAAAATCTTATAAAAAATAAAATTAAACTAAATATACGAGAATATTTACTTGATGATGATGATGATTCTCCTACTAATAAAACTAATATTCATCATGCATGCCATGGACTTGCCATTTATCAATGACAAGCCAAGGTTTCTTGAAATATTCTACCTGCTGCTTTACAGATTGAAGTGGCTAGTGATTAATCATTGCCAACTCATGATCGTCCTGTAGTACAAACATATGATAGAAGAAAATATGCATGTCTAAGCAATGAGAGAAATATACCTCATGCACCATCAATGTCCAATGTTTTACCATCTAGCACACATACACAAACATGAATATCACAAAACATCTACAAAGAAATCTTAAAGTAGTGTAACGTAGAGCTACTCCAACTAGCTAGCTTGTAGCCATACATGTGTCATTAGGGGAAAACATGAGCCCCGTTTGGGCCTTGTAAGGAATGGTATTAAGCTTCTTAATTTTCTTGATTAGAGAGCCACTCGAAACTACTAGTGGTTTTAGTCATTAAAATATTATTTCTCAAAACTATGCTCAGTTTGATGGGACTCGTGGAAGTTCTTGTCCATTGGATCTTTGTCATGGACAGTGAGGATTGTGATGGGAGTGTCTGGCACAAAAGGACAAAACTTGTCCTCTTTAATGCCTCATGTGTAGAGAAGTGACTGAGAGAAGATGACAACGGTGTGGTGCAGTCCGCGAGTTTTTCTAGCAGAAAATGACGAAATAAGGGGTCGAGAGTCGCATCATTGATTTTGGAGGGAAAATCGGAGCTGTCCGCATCCGGCTAGATCCAATGAACCACAACATACTTTCTTCACAACCATTAGATGAAGCCACAAATCAATGGTTGTGATCGAATATGCACATGCCTGGAAAATAAGGACAAAACCTTGTTGAAATTGTGGCGAGGAAGAACGGGAATCGTTTGATGCATCGTCTAACCAATGATAGATCTTTGATGGAAATAACTACCTTTTTTAAATTTAAAGAGAACCATTAGATTTTTTTTGCATTCAATGGTCTAGGTTGTACCTCACTATTTAATTGTGATTTAACAATAGCCTTTAGATGTTCATGCCAATCCAATGGTTATGGTTAAAAGTTGAAGCCTCAAAACCCACGTTTCAAGATGAACTAGTGGTTTCTATCCTTCAGTACCATGTTTGACCACATAAAAACAAGGGAACCCTATATCTAGCCTAGGGGATTAGTGACTGCTCACATCCTATTGGTGGATCACTAATCACTTCTCAAGCTAAAAGGCCCAAGGAGAGTTCATTTTTTCCCCTAATGGTCATTCCATGAATTAAGAGGAATCTGGAGATGAATCATAATCTATCATTATAGAGTTGATTACGCTAAAAATCAACTTTCTCATTTTTAAAAATCAACGTTCCACATTATAATCCTATAGTCATCTTCTTACATCAAAGAAAGTAATATAATCTACATATCATATGAGTCAAAGGACTTTAAGGCATATGATGAAGTCTTTTCCATAGTAAATTTCATGTATCTTCATATATCACATATTTTTAAATAAAATCTAAAATCTAAAATCTATAGCTATATGGTGGACTTAGAAAATGCATCAAATCCATCTAAATGCGCTTAGATATCTATGGTAGTGGTAGTTTTAAATGCATTCTTATTGATCTCCATGGATGCCTCTAATGATATCTACGTGACTTCAAAATGCAGCTCCATGTTTTTCTCATTCAAGTTAGCTCAGCATTTTATGTACTTACTACCAAAATTTGTCTTGCATTAGGGATGTCAAGAATAGAACTATTCTTCACTACTTTCTCTAGCCCTTGAATAACTCTCCAATATTGTTAAGATGAGAATAAGGTTATTATGTTACCTTAGTTTTCTCTACAAAGAGTCCTTGTGCTCTTGAATTCATGGGTTAAATAGACCCATCTTAAATAGAGCTCCCTCTAGAAACCTCAAAGATTTTCTTGCTTCTTTCGAATGTTGCATAAACTTGAACCCAAAAGTTTGATTAATTGAGAGATGTTCCATAGATCTGTAGTGATTCTACACTTAATTAGAATGGTTATTTCTATCCTATGCAAAACATATGCCACATGAGACACACATTTTCCATACAAGTGATGACGAAAAACACAAAATACATGCTATCAGATATAGATAATGCAAGTTCTCTATATTTAGCTCCCATGCAGAAGAGAAATGTAATTGGTTTCTCTTATGAAATCCAAGATCATGTATTTGTACCTATAATGAATTCATACATACCTAGAAGTCCTCCTCATGTCCTCTTTTGAACTTTCCCAATCAACATCACTATATGCTTTCACCTCCAATCTTGCACCATAAGCACAAACGAGCTCTCCGTTTAGTGTATAGTTGATGTAGCTAAATAATTTCTTGGCTTTAAGTGATTGCTATCATTAGCGCAATGAATGAACAAAAAACCTACCACATAGGCTAGGGCTAGCCTTGTTTTCGTTGCGTACTATAATAAGATAATCATGCTCCCTTAACTTCTTATGCATACATTAAAAACTCCTTGACCTACACATAGATTTTTACTTATCTTTATAGGTTGTGTGAGTCGCGTAGAACCAATCTTTTTGAAATTTTATAGCAAATCCATTATATTACTCCCTCTAGTCTAAAAAACACCATCGTTCATATACATCAACTAAGTATTCAAAACTTAAAGATGTGAAACCTCTAACTCCTTTCCAAGCTTTTCTTTGATCTCCTGCTTATCTGCTTTGATTCTATCTCAATTGATTTAGTCATGATCGAATATACATATATATACTAGATATGGATCCTTCTTGAGGAAGGATGATGGATCTATATCACTTGCTTTATATGAACATAATCACCCTTGATTCTAATCTGGAGCTATCTTAAAAACAAATAAGGTTATTTTGAATTTGCATACAAATCTAGGGTTCTATCAATTTTGAGACCAAAATGTCCGTGAAATGTTAGTCTATTTCTACAAACCAATAATAAAATACACATTCTTTGCATCTACTTTATATATATATATATATATATATATATATATATATATATATATATATATATATATATATATATATATATATATATATATATATATGTTTTTCTTGACGTAGCTACATTAATTAGGGTTCTTATGTAATCCGTTCTCGTTGTTGGAGTAAATTTCTCTTCATGAACAGTCCGACAAGATTAAACAAAGCCTCTTTCTACTACCTACTTTCGTACTTAGTTTGATCCAACTACATTTCTTCTCACTTATACACCCATTTTGTCCCATGACCTTCATATATCTCTCCCTTGAAAGCAAGCTCCATGTATTATTTTAATCTAGTGATGTGACATTTTCTTCCATTATTGATTTCAACTCATGTGTATCAGTTGCCTCTTTAAATCTATTTGGCTCCTTATCCTTCACAACATTACTAATATATGCATAATAATCAGCTATGTAGTTTTCATATGTAGGTCTTTTGATAGATTACTATCACAATTGTTATTTCCACCCAACGTCTCTCCTTTATAGCTCATTGATTTAGGAGTTACATATAGTTACTCATCTCTATAGACATGTGTCTCAATGCACTTAATATAGTTTGATCAACTATCCCTTTCAATTGGAGTCCACTTGAGTTCACTCATTTGGGATCTTGTAGACGATAAGAGTAGCCTTGTGGTAGAATAGCTTTGATCTAGATTGAACATATGACCTCACAATTACTACATTAATGCTTTACCACTACACTAAGCTCCTTTCTTGGCTAAGGCGTAAGGTACATTGAGGTTATTGTTATCTCTAAAACCTTTGCTTGGAGTGACTTTAATACATTTCTTTCACCTTCAAGACAAGTTTTTCCTTGCAAATGAGTATGAACTCTAAAGAATTACAGGGCATATCCCTGAGCCCATGATCCAGTCTATGGCACATGATTTTCATCTTCGGATTCACCTCTATAATCAAAAGGTAATAGCATCCCGAAGTTGATATGAAAATAGGGGAATCCTTGTGGTCAGGTTCCTATAAAATCATTGTGTGCAGCACCTTGCATTGTACTTGATAGGCTAGATGTCACATTTACACCATTGTGTGGGGACTCTTTCTTTAACTCAACTTTTACTTAGCTCAAAATCTTAAAATATCCATTTCTAAATTCTAATTATTTGGGTGTTTCTAGTATAAAATATAGTGCTCCAAGTTTGAACTTTTACCTTGATGCTTTAAGACAGACCACATAAATTTTTAGATTGAAAACCTTTTCATTTTTTTACTTTCACGTTTAAGGTTTTCAAAGAAAATAATCTAAGCACATGAATTATCATAGAATCTTGACTCATTTCTTGGATTTCCATGGACCCTTATTACCTCTTTATATCTCATCTTGAAAGATTTTAACCAAGAGTTATTCCTTCTTGAGATTCTATACTTTAAGAGGCTAAATTTTATTGCTCATTGATTCTTGAGTCTAATTCCATTACTTGGATAATCTTGAACAAGTCTTACCACTTTTGCAAGGAAAGTGTATGATAATTCCATTCTCCATCGATTCTTTACATTGAGACGTCTTGATATTGATCTTCAAATCACAACAACTTACCCAAGGGATTTTCTAGAGGGTTCCTTTCTAGAGAGTTCCCCCTCTACTCAAGCCTAAGCATCCAATCATGCTTTTTAAACTAAGAATTTGTTTTCTCATACCATCATATCCACATCCAACATAGATGTGTGGATGGTGTTTTCCTTGAAATCCAAATACATCACTCCCTCTTGGAAAGGCTTTGCGCAAATACCATCCTTTTTTTCTCTTAAGCTTTTAACATTTCTTATTTTAAATACAACTCTTGAGATGCATTATGCTGAATAATGTTTGAGAGTTCAAGGAATGGCCTCAAAGTTTTTAATTTCTCATCCATAGGACTTGATTGGATGAACTTTAATCATCTATAGGGTTAGCTTGAATTGAGAGTACTCTCTGCAACAAACCTTTGATACCTTGAAAAGAGTACTCAGGGGCTATGACTAAACAAATTTCTTGGTTTGTAGAAGACATGATGGTATGATTGGCTGAGTGAAAATAAATTAGAATTCAGGGATCCCTTTAGAATATTCTAACCTAACTTAAGTAATGTCATACGTTAATAGACTTTATTCATGTCTTGGTTCTTTGCTTAAGACAGAGATTATGATTACTTATTCCTTCAAAAGGTATATTTTTTTCCTTTACAATGCTTTTCTTGGGCCGATGTATTCTACCTTAGAGATCATCCTTAGTATAACCAACACATTTTTTTATGCGATTGTCTTGATGGTATGAATTACTTGTTCAACGTTAAATGATATTACCTACCCGCTAACTTTGAAATTCATTTTATACTTCTTTTTCTTGAACTTAATTACCACTAGTACTTATTTGGAAATGATAAAGTGCTATTCGTTTTCTTTATTTTATTTGTTTCAATGATACAAAATGACAAAGTATAAAAGAAAATTATATCCTCATTACCAAGCTCAATTGCACTATTTCTTAGACTACACAAATAGGAATAAAACAATTCTCATTATCCTCAACAATGAATCTACTTCATCTTCTTTGGAACTTTTCCAAGTGTTTTTGTCTAATTGTATATTATACCTAGACTAATCAGTGGATATTTAGTTTTCCTTATGTCTATGTATGCAAATATTTGGACCATCTCTTTGCAATTACATTCATTTGAATTTTATCAAAGATCCTATTCTAAAAAATTAATATAATTATAGTAGTAATTAGGTTTCTTTGTTAGTATCTTTAAACAGGTCCATTATGTGCATTCATGCATTTTCTTGAAAGTTTACCTATGTTCCATAGAATTGGGAAAGGAAATCGAATACTAGACATTTCAAACCATAGCTTTCAAATCATAAAACGTCTAACATTTCTTATGTGCATGGTGAAGTTTCTTAACATGCTTATCTTTTGATTTGCATGGATTTTCAGTGTTAATATGCGTAGATAATCTTTGTGTGAGCATATACAAGTCTTTTATTTTTCTTCTAATGTGATGTATACACTTTTAGCAAAATATTGGATAAAATATGATTTCCTTTCAATGCATGAGTAATGCAAATCGTGCACATATTATTTATTGACATTTCTTCCATCTATCTAAGAAATTTAATGGATGCTAGTACATGTACTCTTTAAGTGAACCATTCATGGGGCATCTTACTTAATTCGTTCACAAGATGCATCCCATGGATATATTTGCAACATTAACATTTCATGAGAAAGTCATGCAAGAATATTATTCTCATGTGCATGTGTGATTGATATCTCAATGTATAAGGATAAAAAATACATGCTTTTCCCTACATGTGTAATGTAAATTTTCTTTAACCAAACCATGCAATGAATATGTTTTCATGTACATGTTGTATACACATTTTAATCATTGCAACATACTTATTATGTCCACAAAGAGAAGAAACAAATCAAGTACAAAGAAGATGACTTATGTCTTTATTATTCCAAGTTTTCATCAAATTTCCTCATGCATTTATGACTCGTAGTTATGATAATCTAAAACGATCCTCCATATTGAATCTTCATACTCATCTTCCGTATCCCATCTGAAAAAGAAGGGCTTATCTAAGACATATTCCTTTATCCTCTTGCATCTACATAGCAGCTCACTTCTCCACTTTGATGCTCCATGAAGTGGCTTGCAATTATCCTCCTCCTTCAACTCTTTGAGTGGACAAGCTTCTCTTTAAAAGAGCTTCACTCCACGAATAGGAACAAAAATCCAAATGATTGTGGATTGATAATTTGGCTAGGATGGGGTTATTCTTGAGCTCACTTACTATCATTAGCCTCTTGTGTGTGGAATGATCAGAATCCGATGCACATGGACTTAGGGTTTTATTATTTCATGCCTTGGTTATAAAACGTTGTAAAGAGGACTTAATACTAATATTAGTGTAAAGGGTTGCTTGTAAACCTTGCTCTAATATTAATGTGATGGCCATTATTTCCACCACAAGAGAGATGAAGACTTACTTTCCTCTCAACCAATGGATCTTCTTTATAGCTCATAGATCTAGGGGTCGCATGTGGTAGCCCATCTCTAATATAATCATGTTTCTCAATGCACTTGAGTTACCTTGCCCAAGGGTCCTTTTAAATTTGGGTTTAGTTGATTGCACTTGAGTGGGAGTTTATAGAAGATTAGAGTAGCCGCATGGTGCAATACCCTCCATAGGTATTGAACTTATGGCCTCAAAATTCGTAACACTAATCTGAAGTCATTGGTTGTATAAGCTTGTACATTGAGGTTATCCTTAGATTTAGGGGTATCAAACCACTAATTGGAGTCATTTTAAAACATTCATTTCCTTCTGAAGAAATATGTTTCCTCAAATCGAGTATGATCTATAAAGAATTCTAGGGCATATGCCTCAATCCCATGATCCAATCTACAAAAAATAGTTCTTATCTCTTCGATTCAACTCCATTAGCAAAAGGGAATTTCATCAACTCAATCAAAAGAGAGGTGGATCCTATCCAAACCATTCTATGCATCTCTTGGTAGCCAAGAAGGACTTAACAGGTAAGGAAGCCTTAGACAAGGACTACAAGAGAGGCAAGGCTCATGCACATGACTGAGCAGATAGAGTAGACAACATAGATCTAGCAAGGAATAGGCCCAATCATTTTTTCAAATCAATAATTTAAGAGACAATTATTGTCATCACTTCATTTCATTGTAAATATGGTTTTTAAATTTTCGACTCCATTTTGTACATGTCAAGGAGTCCTTGATCTTGATGAGTGTTAGAGAAGCCCATGTATCAATTTTTATATTTTTTAGAGCTTGCTTGAGCCTTCAAATTAGCTTAGGAACCTAAATTTTAACTAGGCTAGACACTAGGTCTAAACTAGTCAAAAGCTAGTAAACAAACTATAATAAGAGTGAGAGAGCTCATTTTTACATAAACTTGCTAGATATTTGAACTTTGTAAGAACTTCATTGTATCTTGAGTTTGAGAATACAAGATTCCATTATTCTAATCTTTTTTATTGCCTTGTGCACATGCATGTGTATATGTGTGTGTTTTCTAGTGTGCTTATCATTCATGCATTTGAGAATTCCTCTCACTCACGGTTATCATACCATCCTCATGTGTCCATGATGGATTGACATTTAGGAGGTTGATCTCCTCCACATTTCTCGAAGCATTCATCATTGAATTCGCTAAGAGTGGCATTAGGCACAATACCTCATCTCTGATACATAGCTTTAAACAAACACCCTAAGAGATGGTTACACTCATATGAAGATGATTTAGGCAATACCTAGAGTATTGCCTAAATCCTAGAGTTACCCACCCCATCCAAACAAGTCGCATTATTCTTGGTTCCATGGATTGCTAAGCTCCAAACTACAATCATATGCACACCCAAAGGAGCCTAGATCTTTACAACAATGCATACGTATGTGCATTGACAGTTAGGAAAACCTCCGCGATGAACTAGAGCTTTCCAAGATCTATAAATATTCTCATAGTGCTACTGGCTTCACTTCTAAACCTTCCACTTCCATAGAAGAATTAGTAGAGGAAGTAGCACAAAAATTAGGAGTCTCGGGAAGAAATGCCCCTAGAATGCTCTGAGTGAAACAATGTTAAAACTATGGAGGAGACCACGTGCCTAATGTTTGTACAATTATGGCTCAACACCCACGAAACCCTATTAGCCAATATTGCACCATTGAGAGGAGGTACATGAACCACACTACTCAAGAGTGCCCTTACAACAAGCAAGCAATTAGGAACAATTACCCACAACCATATCAACAACATGGAAGATATCCAAATCAGTACCAACCTCAGTAGTATTTTAGGCCCTAGTAGCCTTACCAACCATAGTATCAAGCTCAGCAATGACCTCAACCAATGTTGGGTCAACAACCTCCACCCCTATCCAACATGATCCTAGTCTGTATGCATCAATAGAAGAAAATTTAAGTAGAGCCTTAGTGCGAGCATCTCCCTTGATTTATGAAAGCGATCCAAATGCTCATAGCGTTGACGTAACGCATGTAGATAGTCCACAATTTACTATGTGGATTCACTAGAGCATAACGAGATCTACCCCTATGATAACCCTAGTGAACCTAGTTGGGATCTAGAATATTCAAATGTAATATACAAAAAGTCTAACCCTAGGCCCCAACCTAGACAAGTGAGACCCCAAGGAACCCAAGGACCATGCTATAGATGTCAAGGAGATCACTTTATTAGAGATTTCCCAATCCCTACACTAGGATAGCCACAAGCACTAACCATTTAAAGCTCTTGTCCCCATTGTGTTAAGGAGCGACATCTAAGAGATTGCCCTAAAAATCTAGACACAATAAAAATAACACCTATGAATATCATTGGTCTAGTGGTAGACCCTAAAGGAATTACAATTACAATAGCCCTAGTGCAAGTAGTAAATAAACCTCAGGCCCTAGAAGAGAACCAAGGCATAGGTCAAGAGAAGAGCCCAGATGACAGTAAGACTGAGAGCACAACCCAAATAACAATGAGACTGATAAGAATGAGACTAATAATAGTGACACTCAGTGGGATTGATAATAGTGAGAATGAGAGCTTGAAAAGATAACCAAGAAAGAGTGAAATGACAATGGACTAAAGGGATAAGCCTCCACCCCAAGGAATTTTATGCTCCTAAATTTATTAATCCTGGAATCCCTTCTTTTATGCATCAGTACTCATAAGAATTCCTTTGAGGAATTCAAGAGGAAAAATGGGTCAAGGAGAGTGAGAATCCTCGAGCTAGTGGATGACCATCATGCTCACTTTCCTCAAGACA
This sequence comes from Ceratopteris richardii, assembly GCA_020310875.1. Classification (NCBI taxonomy): domain Eukaryota; kingdom Viridiplantae; phylum Streptophyta; class Polypodiopsida; order Polypodiales; family Pteridaceae; genus Ceratopteris; species Ceratopteris richardii. The sequence continues at coordinate 103,721,107 of CM035439.1, read as the reverse complement.
TTCACTCTATATATAGACAACAAGAGGATGCCCATTCAAGTGAATGGTTGGACTTTGAGTCTAATTCCTTACAAGAACTTCCTCATTTCACAGGCCCATGGGAGTCTAAGTCTATCCATCTGAGAGCATCCATGGTCATGGTAAGGAACAAAACCTCAGTTGTACCAAGAAACACCGATGTAGTGAACACCAAAATGTAGTGTCATCTCACTTTGGAGGAGCTACTCAAAATTACACCAAAATTGTGGAAACACCTAGGCAACCAAGTGCCAAAACTAGTTGAAAATCATTCTTAGGTATGATCACATAAGACTATATGTGAGATACCCTTGGATAAGATAGGATACATGAGCAAAGAAGAGGAAGAAAATACTTATCTCCCTATAATGTATCAGGTTTACACCGCGAAATCTATCTTAGACTCAGGTGTAGGTGTTGCCATTGCTACCGCTTCCTTATGGAAATGTTGGGGCAAGCCAACACTAAGATCTACCAGAATGAAGCTACAAATGGCACATGACCACATCGAGGAACCTCTAGGATTGTTGGAAGGAATAACACTTTCTACTTGTGGTGTGGATTTTGAGCATACTTTCACTATATGTGAATTTGCCAAGAACCACACATATGAGATGATCTAAGGTAGACCTTTCATGAGAAAATTGCAAATAGTGCAAGATTGGGGACCAATTCTTTGTAATTGCAACATTCGAGAGTGACCACTAAATTCAATATCAAGGGCTTCTCACATAGAGATGTATCCCCTATACAATGGAACCTAATCCATAGAGCAACAGATTATACAGAGTAAATGTTGTGCATAGGATCAGGATCCTCATGGATGCATGAGGACACTCAGTTTCGGATGTGAAAATTTGTAGTTGAAGAAGAGAAATATTAGCGGCACTGGAAGCGGGTACTAAGAGAATCATAGATCCATCCAAGACCCAGTCTATGCACCTATGGTTTTTGCTGACGAAGAATTTGAACCCCATGGTTGGGAAAACATTCTAGCCACTAGATGTACCTCTAAATGAAGAACAATGGACCCCCCATTGTGATGAAGATGGAGCCTATGACATTTCAGTCTTCACAATAGAGCCAATTTTGTATGATCTAGTCATTCAAGATTGTGAGCCTCACATGTGTGAACCCAAGGAAGAAGAGCAACGAATTTGAGATGAAGCTCAGGGAGAAGTCCTAGAATGTATTTGACAAATGAATTTGAGAAGACAACGTATAGATCAACCTAGGCAAGTTCACCACAAGGCAGAGAGGTATCAAATAGCAATGTGCTAGACCAAAAATGTCTCCCCTCAATCTATAAGTGACATACCTCCGTTTTTACCTTAGAGGTAGGATGAGGTAAGAATGAGACGATGATAAAAGCCTTGATTGACTCAAATGCTACCACTAGTATAGTTAGATTCTCTCACTATGAAGATTTGCAATTGAACTTCAATCCTATAGAAGCATATCTCATAGGATGTGAGGAGTGGAAACTCATTGCCTAGGTGAGGTGAAACTTCCCATCTCCATTCATGATGTCCCAATGACAATAAAAGTACTAGTGTGTCAAGATGAGGACCTTAAGAAACCTCTTGTATCTTACTATTAGTGTCCATGTGAAAGGCCAAATGGTTGTTAGACAGTTTTGCATATGTTCTTTAATAAAACATATAGTGGCCTTGTCAGCTACAAACTAGAATTTTGATCACATTTCACTAACATAAGAAATTTATCATTTTGTAATTCTTTAATTTTCGATCAAGAGATTTCCCAAACATACGTAACTTTTCAAATCAATATAATGATTGAAACATTACAAGGATCAAGAGTTCAACAGTGACGAGTCTGAAGAGGCTCAATCGGCTAGTCATCTAGTGAAGGATCGACTCCATGTATTCTACGTAATTCTTGTGTTATGGTCTCACTGTGTTGTTTCTAGTTTGTTAATTAGGTCTGTTAAATTATGGATATTTTTTCAGTGAAGTTAATCAAAATCATCTATGTTGAAGATCGCAATGTAGTTAAGTTAATGCCGTGGTTAAGTCTATTTGCAAGTGATTCTATATGCATAGTAGTTCTGTAAGCAATTTCATTATCAATAAAAGTGGAAAATTTAATGGAAGTTTTAAGTTGATTGTGTGTAATTTCCATGAGTATCTCCTTGATGTTAATTCCAAGTTAGTTTGTAATTCTATAGTTGAAAATAATTTAGTCTGCAAATAACTCTGTGACTTCCATCCAAGAACCCTTTCCTGTAATCTCTATTTTTGGTTGTAAGGATTTGGCAGACATAGTGTGCTTAACACTTTGGTGATCTTTCTGGAGATTGGAGAACGAAAGGAGTGGATATCATAAAGTGAAGATAAGAAGGCTACTTTATGCGAGTTCTACACTCTGGTGTAGAATATCCACAATATCAACGAGATAAAACACATGTATGAGTCCCGACATCCATTTCAAAATTTGGTTGACGTTTTACAAGGCAAGATCATGCGAAAAGTGCACATAAGGAACGAAGGATCATTGATAGTGATAGAGGTAAAAGAAAAGCCAATATTTGAAGGAGAAAGTTTACTAGGATCAAAGAATGCTTTAGATACCAAATATTTGTTGGCGCGTGAAGGGAAAAATCAAGACGATTTGGTACATCTTATTAATATTGTGATGTTGAAATCAGAAGAAAGACTAGAAAGTGAAGGTAAATGAAAAGTAGAGGGAGGAAAAGCTCTTGGAAACCAAACACCTACTAAAAGAGTAGGAGAGTATCTCTCTAAGTAGTTTGAATTAAGACAATCAGAGAAATCTATAGCAATTGAGACTCTAAAGTAGTGGCAAGCACGGAATCAGGATAAAGATTTACTAGAACTACGTGTAATGCTCGGATCTAGCACCGAAAACCTTCCTTTGACAGTGGAAAGGTCCAGCATTAAAAAACTAGCAAATGATGAATATAGAAGATATTATCCGATGGAAGTCACTTATGTTAAGTTTGGAGGATTTCCCAAGGATGGTCAAGATGCTCATGTATGCGCATTTGAAGTTAATTTTGACGTATTTGAAAGTATGAACAATTTATGGTGAATGACGGAGATAAATCAAGACTTTTCCCTATAATGTTGCTTAATGAAGCAACGAACTGGTTTGTAGAGTACGATATAGATCATTTCACTTAGTACAAAGGTTTCAAGGACACATTTTCACAAATATTTTGGTCCAAGAAGAATCTTGCTCAGATTTTGACTTTCTACAAAAGAATAGCAAAACCCAACTACTCAGTCTAGGATTATGTGATAATTTTTCATATGAATTTACAACAATTACCGACACAAAGTAAGTTACAAGATGATGTAATCATACAATGGTTTATTAATGGATTAAATCCACAATTGAAACAAATTATGATAATACAAAGCACCAAAGGATTACCTTTAGACACTAATGGACCAAGCCCTATGCAACTAGAGAATAAAGTTGACGGGTTTGCTAAAGATCTCAAATGGGTTGCAGTTTCAAAGGAAAAAGGCACAAGTTCAGAAAAACATGTATTTTGTGTGAAATATAAGAATCTTGAGCATAATGCAGCAAATTACGGGCTAAACCAAGTGCACTGTGCAATATGTAACACTGATAGTCATGATAGAGTATATTTCATATATAATGCCAAAGCTGAGAATTGAGTAATCATAAATGCAATAGTTCAAGAACAAGCATCATCCAATACCTATGTGCCACCACAGTTTTACAATACACAATATCAAAGGTATAATTATTCAAGGAAGTGGCAAGTTATGTTACAACAACCAACATGATCACAGGCCAGAACATCAAACTTTGTACCTAGAGAACCTATCAGATGTTACTTTTGTAGCGAGTTGGGCCATATATGTCGTAATTGTAAAAGAGCACACGAGTATGAAAAATGTAGAAATGGTAGAATTGTACCAATGGCAAACCTAGTAATCATCACTAAAAAAGAACCACATGTAGCCTCAGTTCACACAAGATCTAGCAAAATTTTGTAGCCCACAATAGCCATTTATGAGCCAAGATTCAAACAATAGACACATAAGGTGAAAAAGTGCAGAAGTGGGCAATTGAAGAGCATCCAATCTTCCCTACACCAGATCTAGTCTCTCAAGCACAAAGTCCATCCACATCTGAAGAAATAGCACCACAATCTATGCAAGAAAGTGCTCAATGATTATACACACTGCAAAGTTTGATGACCTATGAATGATCTTAACAACTTCACCCATTACCTTGGAGCTTGGGAAACTTCTATTGATGGTACCAAAAGTCATCAAAGAATTCAAATAACATTTCAGGATAAAGGACAAACTAATAGATCCATGCTGAAAGTTGAAACAATAGACCATGCTCTTCAACTTATTATAGTGTGGTATAAGAATCACTATATCAGTAAATTCTTAATTGATGTTGGTTATGGGGTCAACTTGGTCATGTATGCCCCTTGTTAGAAGTTAGGCTAGACAAATGTAGAACGAGTTTGGTTTTTTATCTAAATGGATAATGAGTCCCGGGTTCATCTATTGGGAACTGTAAAAAATATCTCCATTACCCTTCAAGGAGTAGTCTTTCACATGAACTTTGTGGTATTAGATCTATCGAAAGACACTCATGATTACAACCTCTTGTTCGTCCAACCTAGGCTTAAGCAAGCCAAGGTTTTGCAAGATTGGTCTAAAAAAGAATTAGTGGTAAATTATGAACACCATGAATATTGGTTCCCATTAGATATGATGCAATCTAATGACTTTCATGCACTTCGTGACATAGCCAAACTAGTTCACATGTTGGACCGGTTGACGGAGGACGAGGAAGCTAACTTTTTAACGGATATTTATTATCTCTAGGGATAGCTGAATTATAGCCTCTGTTAAACCAATGGTCCCCTTTGATATGTATGGTGACCTGTGCACCACTAACTAACAAGGTACCAAAAGTAATAGATGTGTTTCCTAATCCTATAGCCGACGCTAGTTTAATTTGGCAAGAATTCAAGGATAAGCAGAAGCAACAATATATAGTCAAGGATTAGTTGATTAATGGCAACTTTGGCATGGAGGATAAGCCTCGACCAGTTGACATTAGTGCCAAATCAACCAATGAGGAGTAGAGTGAAGTACTTGAGTTATTAATCAAATTCCAAGATGTATTTGCTTGGGATTATCAAGATATGAAAGGATTAGACCCTCACATCTACCATCACCATATAGTTAAACCAATCAAGCATACCAATTATAAGATGAATCCAAATTATGCACATCTCATCAAGGATGAAATTGATGGACTACTCTGTGTGGGTTTTATCATTCCAATTGAGAATGCAGAATGGATTTCATTGGTTGTCATGGTACCAAAAAAAATAGTTAGGAATCTCTATTGACTCCCGTACATTGAACAAGGTCACTACACCCAATGTTTTTCCTTTACCGTTCCTTGATAGTATGTTGGATGATGTATCTGGATGCGAAATATGTTCATTCTTAGATGGCCATGGTTACAATCAACTGTACATTTGACACTTTGCATGCCCCTTCAAGATCCACGAGTGTACTTTTGATCTTTTGTATTTGTCATTGTTCTAGGAAAGAGCTTTTCTCTGTAGATAGTCTTTTACTTTCCATTGTATTCTTAGCAACCTTGAAAGAATTGAGCAACTCATTTCTACCTCTAGATTCATCTATTGCTTGAGTCAGAGAACCCATTGTCAAGGTGATTATGGTCAAAAACTCCAACAATGAGCATAGTGCATGGATCATACACATCTCATATATATTGTCCATGCCATCGAGGAGAAAATGATCAAGAACTTTCTATGTTCGGGCCCATTTAGGACCATATTTGGCAACATAATACGCATCCCCTATTGTCGCCTATCTTCATTGGTTATAGATGCTAAAATCTATGAAAAACTCATGAGTCAAGCATTTCTTCCATGTCAAACCATCACGTAAGTGACGAAGAGAATGTCCCCAACAATGGTGCCAAGCGTTGTACTCTAGCCTTGCTATAGGTTTCTTCTACAGTAGATGCTCAAAAGGGCGTGCATCGCTAGTATATTGAGTAGATTCATCTAGCATGTAATAACCACCGTCCAAGTAGGCCATGAGATGGACTCTACTCATAAACCTGGAATTAACTTTGACCTAATCAAATATCTCATATGCCACTTATTTAATGCCCTTCTCCTCTTGTTCTAAATCATACCATTTGGGATTGGCATGGGTGTGGTTCATCGTCTTCAGAACAATGTGGAGAGGAATTTTTATTGTAGCTATCAATTCCTCCTTGTTTGCAACTACATGATCCAGAACACAAACAAGAAGAATTCATTAGAAAAGGATTCACAACTACAAAGAGAACTTCAATAATCCCATAGAGGACTCTTTGTTTAGGTATCAACAAATTCCTTTCAACTTCCATTCTCTTTATTTATTTTGGTCTACTCCTTTCCCCTTTTCTTCTGAAAGATCCTTCTACTCTTCTCCACTTACCAAGTCTCTTGGGGACGATTTTTGTGTAAGAACTTCCTTAAGACTTGAAGAAGAACCCCAAAAGAAACTTATTTACACATGAATAGAGAAAAACTAACAAAATTAATGGAAAATCAACATAATAACCAAAACAAGTTGTAACTCCTATTCTTCTAGTAACTTGAAGAATCACCACACATGGTAGATTAATCACCCAAAAAATGATGCTCATCACACAAAAAGTGGATCATTTGCAAGAGCATAATGAAATGGAAACATGCTAAGATCTTTGAAAAACGCATGAATCAAGCACTCCTTCCACATCAAACCATCATGTAAGTGACAAGAGAATGTCCTTGGCATCAAGACCAAAATGTGTTGATGTTGTAACATCGCAGAAACTTATGTCATCAAATGGGTAAGTTATCTCGTAAGACCCAAATGTTGGTGGAACCTATGCATATGTAATGGAGCTTCAACGTCAAGCATGACACAAATCCACATGCAAGATTGAAGAAAATTACTCAACAAGCTAGCACATTCGACATCAATCACACACATAGACATGCAACCCACCCTTGAAGAAGGACACAAGCTAAGATGAACTAGGAAGAAGAAGCAAATCCAAGAGACTCAAAAGACATAAGCATGTACTCTCCAAAACAAAAGCATCTTAGTATGAGTCAAAATGGACCTCCTTTACAATGACTAATGACCTCCTTATATACACTTTGGCCACTTTTACCCTCTATGTGGGATTATTGTGCTCAATGGAGATTGATTCTAATAAAGAGTGAAAAGGTGTGGCACTCCCACACGACTATACATGAGTGCTTATGAGCAGGAAAAGATCAATCTAAACTAATCTAAAGTGGAAAAAGGTAACAACATTTACAAAATGATGATGAAAAAGAGTCGATTTCTATTGTAATTCTAACAGTCTTGTAAATGAATAAAAGAAAGAAACCATGAGTAAACAATGCTCCATTCGGGAAGTACCCAAGAAATGTTGAGCCTAAACTAGATGGCAAAAGGAGAGAGAATGAGAGGAACTGTTATACAAATGGATCAATCCAATAGTTAGATCACGAATTAACTTACGAATTGAAGGAGTTTCAAGATAACAAGCCTCTTTTTGAAACTAGAAGTGGAAACCAAGACAAAATAATGATGATAAGATCCATTCTCATCAAAAATTAGGATGCAAGTAGCCACCTTTGACCCTCTCACATCGTGAAGTGCATGAAAAACTACTATGATGAATTCATTGATGTATATGATCATGTGGCAGAGTTCAAGCAAGTTTTAAAAGCTGAGTAGACCATTGACATATTCACACAATATGAGGACTTTGAGTTGACATTAATTGCAATAATCGTGGCATGTACCAATCATTATCATTCATTTTTTTTTAGATCACTGGATTAATTGATGGACACATTCATAGGGTATTTGTCTACGAGCGGGTGAAACATAATGCTTCATCATTGATATAAAACTTCATTAGTTGATTCACAAGTCCGCAAGGATTGCGACTAGGACTAGGAGTGATGTAGTGAAGAAGGATCTAGCACTCATGTATAAGGAAGTTCCAAGTGTTGGTTAGAATAGCTTAAGTACAAGTCTGTAACACACGAGAAAACTATATGCACTACTGAACTCGAGTAGATATAACTACCAAAATTTCTAATGCAATTGACAGCATTGGATTCTTCACCGTAGGGGGGTTCAAGAGGCGAAGCACTTCCTAGTTAACTAGCCATTCACTCATAACAATTTCTTGCCTTCGGAGTGGACTAAAGAACTTTCTCTACTAGATTACACAAAATAAGTGGAAAATTTAGCCATATTTAAATACGTGAATTGCAATTACAACGAGTGTTACAATATTACTACTTTTCAATAGCATCAAATGCGGAATGTGTGCTATTTGATTTGACTAATTCTCGAATAGAATCAATATCTAGGAATCCCTAAATGTGTTGCATCTTAGAACACTCAACCAAGAAGCAGCCATCACCACCATTCTAGTTCCACAAGGGTCAATGCCATAATCCTACTAGCAAAACTTCATTTTGATGCATATTAGGGAAAAAATTCCTGATGGAAGTTCCAAAAAAATTATGAATAACATTGCAAGTTCCCTATCATAATCGCATATTTGCATAAGTTTTGGATGTATCCACCCAACCAACTCCACCCATATATATACCTCAAGGCCAAGGGAGGAAATGTGAGGAGAGTTTGCCAAGTGTCCTCTCCACATGGATTCTAATCCAAGGCCTTCTGTCACATGGAGTATCATATAAGTTAGGACTTAGAGGTGAGAACCTCCCCTTATGCATTAAGAGTATGATACTCACATGAGTGCCAAGTGGTAGTCACATGAGAAGCTTTGATTATTGCCCATATTGGGTATGATGAGATTGAGAGAGTAGTATTGGAAACCCCCACGTGGCTGGGCGGTAATTTCTAATGAATGATCTCCATGCGAGTACGTTCTGAATAACAAGCCGGTGAGCTACCTCCGGTTGCGTGCAAGATCAGTCCAAAATGAGGGGAGTCCTCGGAGGTTATTACAGTGGTATCAGAGTAGGAGAAATCCTCAGTTCAAATTAGAACACCCACACAACCACGACAAGGAGCAGCCACGCGACCACGAAAAGGAGTAGCCACGTGACCATGATAAGGAGCAGCGCTCACACGCTCACGAAGAGAGAGGGAGAGCTTCTCCCCTCCTCCTCCTCCTCCTCCCCTCCTCTTGGATGAGAAAGTGAGCCTTTAGGCTCTCTATATATACAAAATATTCCACCAGGCAACCCCCTATGCGGGACAAAGTCCTCCATCGATGCTTGCTCTTGAGTTTTGTGGAGAAGATCAAACAGAGAAGGTGAAGTGTTGTCATTCGAGTTTTTTTTTCAAATTTGGGAATACAAAAATTATGCTATGGATCAAAGATTTGGGAAATTGATGATGTATACATGTAATGTGGGCTGTGGAAATGGGCTATGGGTTTTCAGTTTGTTCAAAAAGCTTCAGTTCCTCAGTTTTGAGCTTCTCAAAGTTACCCTTCCATGAAGATTAGCTTTTCTACTTCCTACTTGTGACATACTCGGCTTCTCTGCACCATAGCTTGCTCATACGATATCCGATTTTAAAAATCTTTATCACGTTATGAAGCTATATTCCTAGGCTTTGCTTAGAGACCATGGTCTTTGGATTTGGACAAGATTTGGTCAACCAAAATCTCTCTGTAGAGCTTCATTAGGAACTAGTGGCCACTTTCGAGCATAGTTTTTCATCATCCGATGTCCAAATTCACTTTTTTCACTTGGTATAGCTTTATATCGTACAGGTTTTGGGCTACATTTTTTGTACTAGCGATGACTATCAAATCTCAAAAGTTGTTCAGTTTCACTCCGTTTGCCCGGTTGGGGCTATTGCTACATGGTTTTGGCATTGTTCTTGTTGATTTTTGGTGATTAGAACCTCTCCGGACCAACCGAACATTTCCAATTTTTGTTTGGGATTGGCGAGCATTCAAAATCAGCGACCTAAAGCTTCAAGGATCACTTGGAATTCACTTTGGAAGCTTCATTTTGTACCAGTGAACTGCTCTTGTGATATATTTCTCTTCTTCTTGCATATTCAAGGTTTACTTCCATTCATTTTCACATACTCTAGTAAGCAAACAGGGGAAGGGAATTCAAACATGGAACCTAAAGGGAAACAAATAGTTGAACACACTTCTCCATCTAAAGAGAAACCAGAGGATCGTGATTCTAGAATGGAAGAAGTAGAATTAGGATAGGAAGTAGAGTAGAATTTAGAAGAGAAAGAACCTCATCAAGAAGAATATACCTATGAGGAACTTTTAGATGAGTTTGTCACTCAAGATCAATTCATATACTTGAAAGAGAAAACCCTTAAATTAGAGAGAGATCTTAGTGGCATCTCATCTCTTGTTCAGCAGCTAAAGTCTCAAATGATCTCACGTCACCTCTTTCCTAGCTAGGAAGGAAAGACAAACCCCTCCTCTTCCTCTAGAGATGACTAGGAAAGATACTTCTCTTCCTAGTAAGCACAAAGGAGAGAGCTCTAGGGAAGCTCCCCTCGTGAAAGGCTTGAAGCCACCTACCTTTATGGGGGATGACCAAGATAGGAACAAGGATGCAATCTACACTTTTTTACAAAAGTGACATGATTTGCATCAATTGAAGGGCACCCCACCAGAGTACCGTCTGCTAGAGGCGAGCCTCTCGCTTGGCCCACATGCTTACAAGTGGTTGATGATTCTTAAGGAGGCGAACTTTATCCCGACATATTGGACTCAGTTTGAGACTCTTTTTCTAAAAGAGTTTCTTCTTGAGAAGAGAAGGAGAGGAATTGGGATGAGTGGGATAGGATTACCCAGAGAGGTAGGCCTCTTACGGTCTACATATCCCACTATAGAGAGATCATTTTGAAACTTAAAAGCTTAGATGATTTCCAGAAGAACAGAGGGTTTGTTAGAGGCTTAGATAAAGACATAAAGAGAGAAGTCAAAAGGAATGCGCCTAAGACATTTTAGGAGGCGATCAAGTATGCACAAATCTATGAGGACCATAGTCGTCCTCAATAAACTCCTATGGAGACGGATCAGCCCCTCAAGCCTCTTAGTATGACTAAATTCAAGAAGTAGTTTCCATTTGGAAAAAATAAAATTTTCATTAAAAAATAAAGCTCACAAGGGCCTAGGTTATCTACAAATCATTTTGAGAGGGCCAAAAGAGAGAACCCATGCTTTAGGTGTTTGTCTCCTAGCCATTCACAGTGGAACTATCCACTCAAGAAGGGCGAAGAAAAGAAGAAGGGACCAGAGACTAGTACGGCCCCTGAAAAGGCCAAAAAGGCAGTCCACCTAGTGCAGACCCTTCCTATTCATGGCAGCTCTAGCTGCAAGGGGATGGAGGTGATGCATGAGGATATAGAGCACACCTATTGTTTGACTCAGTCATTGTGGTCACCATAGTTTGGACAACATTCCCTAGTTAAACTACATGGTAGTGTGTACGGGACTAGGGTGTGAGTCATGATAGATGACTCTGCCACTCATAACTTTATAAACTATGCTCTGGTCAAGAAATTAAAGATTCCCTAGTAGCCCAATGCACATAAATACATCGTATCTATGATGCAAGGGCAAGATAAGAGGATATGGGATACTATGGTATCCAATTTGGAAGTCAAGATGCAGGACTAAAACATCACACTTGAATTTGAAAAGAATGGAAGTAAAGTTTGTATTTAGGGAGAGAGAGATGTACCTAGTGCACTTCTCATTTCATCATTAGAGTTGTATATTCTTTGTTATTCTCAACATGTATAGGAGATGTTTTTATTGTATAGTCATGATATTGAGCATTGTATAGACAGTTCATCTAATATATATTTTCATGCTAGGAATGTAAATATGGACAGGACTTTCTACTACTCTTTTTTGCAAGAGTGTGTGGTTAAAATTTTAAGGATCTTATGTTTAAATATAGAGATGTTTTTCCCGCGGATTTACCTAGAGGGCTACCACCTAAGAGAGGGGACATTGACCATGCCATTGAGGTTGTTAATAACATTAACCCTATTTATAAGCCACCTTATAGGCTTAGTGTTTCTCAGTATGAGTAGGTTGAGAGGCAATTGCAAGATTATTTAGATAAGGGCTTCATTAAACCTAGTAACTCACCTTGGGCATCGCCAATGCTCCTAGTAAAAAAGAAAGATGGCTCTATGAGACTGTGTATAGACTATAGAGCCCTTAATAAGGTAACTATCAAAAATAGGTTTCCAATGCCTAGATTGGAAGATCTATTTGATCAATTACATCAAGCTAGGTATTTTACCAAGCTTGATCTTAGATCAGGATATCATCAGATCAGGATTAGGGCAGAGGATGTCCCTAAGACTACATTTAGGACTAGATATGGGCATTATGAGTTTTTGGTGATGGCTTTTGGTCTCACCAATGCTCCTACCACAATCATGAAGCTCATGAATAGTGTTTTATGACCTTATCTAGGAAACTTTGTAGTAGACTTTTTGGATGACATTCTGATCTATAGTGCATCAGAAGAGGAGCACTTGGAACACTTAAGAAAGGTATTTCAAGTGCTAAGGGAAAATTCACTCTTTACTAAGAAGTCAAAGTGTGAATTTTTCAAAATAAAGGTTAGTTACCTTGGGCATATAATCTCCCAGAATGGAATCCAGATGGATCCTAAAAAAGTAAGGGCTATTATGGAATGGCCACATCCAAGGAACTTGGAAGATCTATAGATCTTCCTAGGTTTATCAGGTTTCTATCGAAGATTCATTAAGAATTATGCCAAAATTGTTGTCCCGATGATGGAGCAGCTTAAAGGGAAAGGGGAAGCCTTTCATTGGGGACAGGAACAGAAGCAAAGTATGGAGAAGTTGAAAGTAGCAATTGCTACAGCTCCACTTTTACATATAGCAGATCCCAACAAACCATTTGTGGTTGAGAATAACGCGAGTGATTTTGCCGTAGGAGTGGTTCTAGTTCAGGATGGTCGACCAATAGCTTTTGAGAGTACGAAACTAGAACCGGCTTAGAAAAATTACTCCGTTTATGAGAAGGAGTTGTATGCAATTGTCCATGCTTTGAAGAAGTGGCGTCATTATTTATATGGTGTCAAAGTCACGATAGTATTTAATCAAGAGAGCATCAAGTGGCTCTCTAATAAAAAAACCTTAAAGGTCATAAGGCCTGATGGGTAGAGACCCTTCAGGAGTTTGATTATGAGCTTAGGTATAGGAAGGGAAAGTTCAGTGTAGTGGTTGATTCACTTAGCCGCATGCCTATGCTCAATGGACTGAGTTTTACTCAGATTACTAGTGAGCTACTTGAGTCCATTAGAGGGAAATGTAGGCTTCATCCTGCATATTCAGAGATTTGGGAAGCCATAGAGAATGGGGATCATGATATACGAGTTTCCAGTGAGGATGGAGTATCGACGAGTACTCAAGAAGGATTCAAGTGGAAGAATTACAGTGTCCATGATGGATATCTATTATATAAAGGTAAGGTGTGTGTCCCTAGAGATACTGAGATGAGACGGCATATTTTGTATGAGTGTCATGACACACCTAGTGCGGGACACCCAGGAGTTAACAAGACTTATGATCTTGTTAAGAGGCAGTTTTATTGGCTTGGACTTCATAAGGACGTCCTAGAGTATGTGCTTAAGTGCACCAAATGCCAGGTCAACAAAGCTGAGAGGTTGACATACTCTTGGAGACACTTTCCCAAGGGTTTCCCAATAGGCTTCAAAGGTTCTCCAAGTGGTTTTCGTCCCTCAAAACCCATGTCTTTGACCACATTGACCCATAGTTATACAACAGTTCCTCAAGTCTATGAAAAGAGGACACCATTGTAGATTTCTACAAGTGAAGTAAACTAGCAAAATCCAGATGGACAAAACATGCATGCCAGATTTTTGCATCTAAAATATCTTAAGAACCTTGAATTGCACATGTTGAATCATTCTTAGATTATACATAATTTATGAGATTATACAAACGAGAACATAAAATTTCAGAAGCAATGATATTATCACCATTTGAGACATCATGAATTCTACACCTATCATCAAGAAAATTAACAACCAAGCCAAGGCTGGCTAGTGATGAAAATAATAATAGATTTTTCATGATCCCTAGCACATAAAAGGCATCTTAGAATGTGAGATTACTACCATCAAAAGTATTAAGAATGACCTATCTAACTACCATGATATTATAAGAGGCATTTTTCACATTTAACAGTACTCACTGAAGGGGAAGACTCGATTGAATTGAAGGAACTATGTTGCAAGGTAATATCTTTGGTTGTGTCACTATCAAAATATCAAACATTGGAGTGCATTATAGACTTACAATGCTCATGACAAGATGCTTCATAGCGACAATGAGTAGTAAATGTCCGTTTACATTTTGAAAAAGTCTAGTAGATTCAATTTTAGGTGTAGAGGCCTCTGCAACAACCTTTGCAACCTCTTTCTTTTTTGCCTCTTTTGTAACCATTTTAGGAAAAATCTTAATCACATGATCATTTGCTTTATAATACTTGAAAAATTATTTTTCTTTTCAGTTTTCTTTTCATCTTTATCTTCCTTCTTTGATTGTGTAGCATTAGTAATTTTTTTCTTGCTAGTAGAGCAGCCCCATTTACCTTTGCAATTTTGACTAGATAAGAAAGCTCAATTCAAATACATGTAATGGACCTATTTTTTCTAGATTTATCTTCTTGTAGAGCTTAAGTCTACCACTGTGCATTAGGGCTACAGAAACCTATACAGTATTGATTTTCACTTAACCATTTGCTAAAAATTAAGAAAACAATAGATGATATGCTAATACTGTAATGTGTGCAAAGTTTTCTTTACTAATACCGTAATGGTAAATGCATAGCCAAATAGAGACTAAATCCTCAAGGGTTAAGGCATTTCAATTTTTTTTCATCATCAGATAAAGGATAGAAGAAAAATCTGATAAGAATATGGAAGACCATTAAGAATAGTTTGTAGAAGTGAAGTTTCCAACAAGATTTCATCATTAGAAATCAAGTGCTCTTTCAAATACTTGATCTTTGTCAAAAAAGTGTCCATTGATGGGTGTAACCTTGGGTGCACTAGAGAGGTTCCTAGGACACTCTCTTGAAAGATGTTCTTTGCCGCAACTCCTGTAAAGAATTAGATTCAAAATCTAATCTCTCATCTTCCTGTTGCTCTACTTGGTCTCCATAGATAGATGGAATGTCTTGGGGAAATTGATCATGAAGGTCATCAATTTCAGGAATAGGAGGAGGATTACCCTTCTCCTTGGCCCATTTCTCTTCTTGTATTTCCCGCAAGAACTCTTGAGAGTATTGTTGAATTGAAAGAGGTGTGCTCTCATCCACGGAATCAGGAACATAAGCTTTCATTGGTGGTAAGCTTTCTCTTTCAACAACTGGTTGAGCGTGTGGCGGTAAAGAAACCTGCGGCTTGTTTACCAACTGCTCTAATCTTTCTAGTAAGCCTTGGAAATGCAAGTCTGGCTTGACAGAGTTTGTCTGATTGAACTTTTGACTAGTCTCAAGCATAGCTTGAGCTACTTCTACCATTTTCATGCACATTTTTATTCGTTCAATCTCTAAGTCTACTCTAGGGTAACTCTTGTCCAAGTTTGCAGTTGTTGGCCCTTCTTGAAGACGAGCCTGGTAGGCCTTGAACATCATGTCCAAGCCTTCTGGGGTTGGATCTGCAAGAACAGACCCTGGTTGTGGTTTATTTACAATGGGTGGTGGGATGGGACGAGGTGGATTGGATGGAGGTTCGACATGCGAGGGGCTTTGAGATGCAATGTCTTCTATTTTTGTTTTGGTGTCTTTCAGGCTTTCTTCTATTTCAGATAAATTTTTATTCCACTTACGATTGGTTCTCTCCCTGGTATCCTTCCAAGTTCTTGTTTTCTCTTATTGTGCTCTCCTGAATCACTTGATTCTGATTGTTCAGTTGGTTTATCCTGTTTTGCAGCTTGTGTCCTAGTAACTGCCTGTACAGGAGCCACGTTACTGCTACTCGAACTTGAATCCGCCACTAGGCCTACCACATTGATGGGTGTAACCTTGGGTGCACTAGAGAGGTTCCTAGGACACTCCCTTGAAAGATGTTCTTTGCCACACTCTAGAAATCAAGTGCTCTTTCAAATACTTGATCTTTGTCAAAAAAGTGTCCATTGAATGTGTTTCACTCATATGCTCACTCTCCAGCTATTTTTGAACGTGTTGCAAAGATTCAAAGGCTTAGAAGGACAAAGAGGAGAAAGAAGAGAAGCATTAAAGAAAAGAAGAGAAGAATAGTAGGGTCCCACAAAATGTTTCAAAAAATGCTCATTTCTTTTTTGAGCAAAGCTAATGAATGTATTGAAGCCTTGTAAATCACAAGCGGAGTCATCTAGTTGCACAATTCCCAAAGAGTGCATTGTATCTTTGTAAAATACTAGTTTTCTTAGGAGTTTCTCAAAGTGCTAGTGTACTTATGTAGAACGACCAAAAAGGGCACATGTATATAAGTCACTTGGTGACACTATTGTAAAGAATTTTTCCATTTTGTAATGGAGTACTAACTTGAAGCAAAAGTCTTGTAACTCTCTTGTCTTTCCCTTTTATCTTCTTCTTCATTAGCTTCTTTACATATTTATGGTGTGTAATTGTGCATGGATGTGATTTCTATCCTTTTCCCATCTTCTTTCACTATTTTCATGCATATGTGAAGCTTAGGGAGTTGTTTGGTGAAGGTAGGTGATTACTAGCACTTGGAGTTTTCGCGATAAATTCTCGTACAAAACTTGGAATGCCTCCAAGCTACCTCCACTAGATGCATCTCATCACAAGCTTCAAAAATAAATGCATTGAAAACATTTGAGTAGTGGAGCTAAGAGAAAATGATGATTTAGTGTCTCCCATTGCACCAAGTATGTTCGAGCATACTCGAGTGTATAAGGTGATCATGTGAGGTGATACCATCCTTGCATGCATGTATTTGACCTATTTATGCATTAACCATCTTGTAGACCACATGCTTCTATGCACTTTGCCAAGTTATACTCTTAGTTTTACAATTTGATGTGTGCGTGTCAAGCCAACACTTGAGCACTTCTAGGATGTGTGAGGGCCACCTAGTCTCACTTGTCATGAGCTAGCACATACGTCCATGTTTTTGAAACTGCTTCTATGGATGAGGGCCTAAATCAAGGTGCCTACTTAATGGTTGAGGTGTCGTTGTGGAGATATTGTGTGTGAAAAGGGAGTTAAGCATTGTGGCAACTCATCAAAATTTTCACTTGTTTCCTCATACACTTTAGTATGTGTAGCAATTTCCTTAGGAGTAGGTGGGAACCTAGAGGATTAGGGTTTAGGACATAGGGAACAAGTGGAATTAGGTACGATAGAACTTTCCAAATCTCAAAAAACTCAAAAAGTTTGAACTTTTATTTGCACACTGATGTTTTCCAGGGTTAAAATACCCAAAAAACCACATCATGCACTCATTTGTAGATGCAAGTATCGCAAGGCAACTCTCTCGTGAATTGTATTATGAGATATTCAAACACATAGAACTTCTTATATATTTGGCAATGAAGCTTGAAAATTACGAGAAAGGATCATTGAGCTCAGCCCTACACATTGATCCATTTACTTTTGCAAACACACATGCATATGGGTAGAAACAACAACACCCGAGTATCATGAGATGCATTTTAGCTAAAAGAATGAAAATTTATGTGATCCAAGTAGCCAGAGAAGGAGAGAGGAGAGCACAACAAGACACACATAGGATAAAAACAAAAAATAAGTGTGTAAAAGTCCAAGTATCATGACACAAATTGAGTCAATTATGACAATACTAGACTCCCTTGTGTCATTGATATGTTGGCAGGTGTTGTGTATCACCAATACCTCTCTCCTAGTCGTGTGTTGCCAATACCTAGGTATTATGTGTTGTGACTAATTGAGTGTTTTCATGTGATACTCATGGATTGAGTATTGCATGTCATCTTGGAGATGGTATCATGTATCATCGATGCCCTCTCAAGTATCATGTGTCATGGCTAGTCGAGTATCGTCACGTGATACTCATGTATTGAGTATTGTGTGTTGGGGTCAATATTGCATATCACTTGTGCATTCTGTATCGTTTGACCATGTATCATGTGTCATGTTTTTCATAGAATCCTAGTATCATGTAACATTTTTGTCAAAGTATTGTGTATCATGAAGACCCCATATGTCATGTATCATGGAAACCTTGAGTATTGTGTCACATTTGTGATCTCGTATAATGCATCATGGACACTCCTTCCAGATTCGTATATTTTCAATATTTTCACCAAGTGTCATGTGTCATGACATTGAGGTACCATGCATCATCTAGCCTTAGGTGTTGTGTAATGTTCATAGTTGAGTATCATGTATCATGTGAGATTGTATGTTGTGTATCATGGAGTGTAGGTATCGTATTGTGATCGTAAGTATAATGTGTCATATAAATTGCAAGTGTCATGTATCGTGATTTTTTGGTATCAAGTCACTTGTAGACCAAAAAAGGATACTTGAAGAATTGATAAAAAATCATCATTTTGAAACTCCAAAACTCTAACAACCAAAACACAGGCACATTGTTCATTGGTCCTATGCCCAAGGAAAGATGTGTATGTGCACTTATGTTGGCCCAAAATTGTTTGGAATTGGTCCACTTACCTTGCTGAGATACGAATAAATAACAGCTATAATGACCAATTCTCGTGATCGCACTCTCTCCTTACCCATGTGCTCTTACGTCCACTTACTTACCATTCTTACTCAATCACACTCTCGCACTCACGTGCGCTTGTGCTCATGTACACACATAGCCCTCCCCCCCCCCCCCACTTTCCTTTTTTCCCTTTTTTCCTCTTTTTCCTTCATGCATGTCCACACTCACCTCCACTTTCCTTCCCACTCCCTTCCTCTTTCTTTACCTCTTTCCCACTGCACTCCCTCTTACACATGCCTACACTTATGCCTCAGGGATAGCATCCCATATATTAAGCGCGAGACAATTAGTCCACAAGGATTCTTTTTTGCCATATTATAAGCTACTGTGTTTAAACAACGAAGATGTTACAATCATCTATAGTAGCACAGACTAAAGGTTTCCCATCGAATCATCATAACAAAAAACACACAATACTTCATATAAGTTAAGCCGTGTGTAGCAGAGTAAATACAAACGATGGCTAGAAACTATTCAAATAAAGAGAAACATGCTCAGATATTTAGCATAGATTTAGCATAGAAGGACCACCTTCCCATTCAAACTAGAAATGAAGTAGCAGAATATCTTGCATACATCGAAAACTTACAAGAATGTTGCTTCATTAAATGCCCATGCACTTTGTATAAGAAAAGCCTGTGAAGTCGACAGTTAACACCTTTCTACTATGTAGTTCCCATTGGCAAAGCTGTTGACAGTGAATTTGTTCCTTTCTGTTGCTGATTACGAGGGAGGCTCATCTTGCTATCTGACACATTCATCCTTGGAAACCTCAGGCCATCTCTTTACCCACCTTCAACTTCAAATGTGCAAGATATCCAGCCTCTAACATGAATTCTCCCTTAATTATTTGAGCGGAAGCCTTTCTTCAAAGCAACTTCTAACTATCTTTCTCATCCGACAGTTTTTGGGAGCTAATCTCTGAGTTTGTGTGCTTCCTGAAATCAGAGTCCCATTAATCCGTTGCACTTAGCTTTCCTCCGTTTCACATATAGATTGTTTGCTTTGCCTCTTAGCCTATGTTCATTCAGAATAAAATTGGAAATGCGAGCAGAAGGCTACCGTCTTCTCACAAATAGGCACTATCTTCCTTCTCACGAACAGGTAAAAATGAATCTTGAGAAGCTCAGGAATAGAAATAATTCATCTGCACAACAACCATCTGGCTCTCTTCCCCCGAATAGCAGCTACTTCTCAAAGTGCTCCACAACCTATTGCTTTCCCCCTTTCGAGTAGATGTTTCTCAAATTCATGAGCTGATCCAAAGAGAGCTTCAAACTTCTAGACCATTGTCCTCCTTCCCCCTGCTTTGGAATCGATACCATGAACTTCCATTTCCCCCTTTTTGCACTATGCTTTCCTCCTGCCATGAACGGCCTGCATGCTCCTCTCTCTCAAAAAAAAAAAGGGGAAAAAAAAAACGCCTCTCCTTGTGCTCCTCCTGCGCGAACAGACACACGAAGGCCAGCCCAAAAAAACTTCCGAGAGGATCTCCTCAAAAGTATTACTCTTCTCCTTTTGAATACAGGCGGCCCCTCAAATGTTCTGTCAGTTGGAGATGTATCCTCTATATTCTCCTCAAACGAATTCCTAGTACGCAGCAGATATTTTTAGCACGATCAGGGTGTTGCAGGATCTACGCGAGGCTCTCCATGAGGACATCAGCAGAGCTGGTGTAAGAAGAAAAAAACTCGACGGATCACCCATCACCCGCCGAGTCAGCTAATGAACAACCGCCCACAAACAAAAAGAATCCCCCAGTGCATATTGAGGGGCCACTTCTTCCCACAAACAAAAAGAATCTCTCCCCCCCCCCCACAAACAAAAAGAATCCCCCCCCCCCCCCCAAATAAAAAGAATCCCCCCGTGCATATTGAGGGGCCACTTCTTCCCCTGTTGTCGTGGTTCTAACAAACGATGGGCTGACCACCGCCCTATCCTTAACTTTTTTCAAACTTGTGTCCCTTAGAGCAAACATAGGGTTTCGTGTGACTCCTTGGCACACCAGGCAACCTGCTTTTTTTCTTTTTCCTTTTCTTTTTTTTTTTTTAAAGCTTCACGAGCGTTCTTAGGACCTCTCGATAATACAGTATTGGACCCATTTGGATCCCTCAAAGCTAGTTGATCAAACGTGAGACATTCTCCACCTGCCTTCAAAATACAGGTTCGAGTAGTCTCTGTAAATCTCCGAGCTGCCACTTTTAATGCTGGGAACTCATATAGTTGCACATCATCAATCACGGTACCCACACCAACCACAATTTTGTAAACCTTCTCTTTTATGTAGCCAATCCCCCGGGTTAATGAAATGGGTGGCCTATTTGTCCTGCTCATGAATAGTCTCTTCAAAACAACTACATTGAACGGACTACCCATCCTCCTCAAAAGAAACCTGTAATGCTTACAACGAGCTTCAGGTACACATTGTCACTCTTAAGGGCTGTACGTTTGGTCAAGAGCATTTGCGCCTTCACATGTGCACCAGTCACCTGTACATCACTCAAGGCAATCGATGTAGAGTCCAAACAAGCTACAACGCTGCGTGCCTCTCACCATCACAGAAGAAACGCAAGAACAGCTTCATGTTCGTTGTTACCGACAGTGCGTTCGTACTGTGCCATCGCCATCGCCATCGAGAGAGAGAGAGAGATCACATTCTCTCATTGCAACTCCGAGCTACAATCACTAGCGTGTCCAGATGCATTTTGGTTGTTGTATGATTCATATGGCATCACTGATGATGGTCCTTTTTTGCAGCTTTTAATTTTAATTTATTATGATGATTGTCAGCATTGAGTAATTCGTATATGCCAATTGTAGAAACTCATGAAAGACTTGGATTAGTCAGCGGCTGCACGGTTGCGCATTTATTCGTGAATGATGAGGCTATTCAAATGTTCAAATGTTCAAAACAGCCTATGGAGTTACCCTGGAAAAGCCCCCACAAGAACCGACTTCTAAGTCGGGATCAGATCCCAGCGAAAAAGAAAGACGAAGTCAAGAGAAGAAAGGACAAAGCTCCCTCCCGCAAAGAGGGATCAATGCAAAAATGATTGTCATCTCGTTGAATGCTCGAGGGCTAACCGACCCCTCAAGAGCGACCATCATCGGTCAATGGCTTCGCGACATTAGCTTAAACCCAGACTTTATATGTATTCAAGAGATTAAAATTGACGGAGAAGACCTCCAGAAGCGGCTCAGACAGATCTCCTCGGCCCATGTGTGGATCCCAACGAAGCACCAGCGGGGGTCTGGAGGAACGGTTATCGGTGTTAAACAACTCTGGTTTGAAAAGCTTGAGAACTCCATTGAAGATGTAAGTCACCGTTGGATTGCTGTCTCAGTTGGTACTCCTCTCTGTGTTACTTTGGTTTCTTTGTACGCCCCTAACGGGGATGTGGAGAGACTGAACACTTGGGCTTCATTAGACTCGCTTCCCCACAACGTGCTTATTTGTGGAGACTTCAACATGGTGGAAGACCCTATGGACAGATGGATGGGCAAGGGCAGGGTCATCGACCGTCGGGAGAAAGACACGTGGGACATGACCAAACTCCACTTGGATTTGATTGAGTTCAAAGACTCGAGTGGCTTTTCTTGGTCGAATCTCCAAGCTGGCGAGGACCTGAGGAAAGCTAGACTCGATAGATGCTACATCTCTCAGAATTTTACTCAACAGTGGGGCCACCCCACCATCACGCAACGCACTGACCTCACTATCTCTGACCACTACCCGATCGTTATCACTTTTCAACCTTCCATCAAAACCCGCAAGGCTCCGTGGTTCCATGCCAATGCTTCCACCTTCTCTCTCCCTTCTGTCCACCAAGAAATTGCCGATGTGTGGAAAGTGGCGTTCGCCTCTGGCTTGGCCCCTGCCAAGTGCTGGAGAAGTGCGGTCGACAAGTCTCGTAAGATCATGATCAGAACTAAGAAGATGCTCGAGACTGTGCGGCGGGCTCGTAGGGAAGCCCTTTACCACAGACTCTGGAGGCTCGAGGAGGAAGTGAACAAAGGAAAACAACAAGCCCAGAAAGGCCTCAGAAAAATCAGAGCAGTGTTGAGATACGAGGAAGAAATACAAAGGAAAAACTTGCAGATCTTCTTCAAGGAGTGGTGGGCTGGCAAAGCCGACAAACCCACCAAAGAGATGTGTCGTATCCTCAAAAGGAAACACAACAGAGAGTCGATCCCCCTACTGCTAGACCCACATGGCAATGTATGCAATTCGGAAGAAGACAATTTTGGCATCATCGAGGGGCACTTCACGAGACTCTTGGGAACATCGAACCCCCTTTCCCAACATAGAAGGGATTGTATGGCTGCCATTTCTAGGGTTTCCCCCCGGAGGATACCACCCAACCTCCACTCCCTGCTTCATGCCCCTATCTCGGAATCAGAAATCATTGAGGTCATTGATGCCCTCCCTCTCGGTAAAAGCCCGGGACCCGGCGGACTCACTAACGAGTTCTTTAAATCCTTCAAGCTGGTGGTTGCCACCCCTCTTCGGATGGTTTGGCAAGAAGCGCTAAAGTTTGGTGCTCTTCCTTCTTGTCTAAATAATGGAGTTATCAAGTTGATATACAAGAAGGGGGAAAAGAATAGAATCGAGAACTGGCGGCCTATCACGATGCTCCAAACAGGATACAAGATCATCGCCAAAGTCATTGCCAACAGACTCTCGTGCCACCTGAGATCTTGGCTTAGTGAGGACCAAAAAGGTTTCATCAAAGGCAGGTCTATCCTGGAAACCATTATGGATATTTGGGAAGGTATTCAATTTGCAAATGAGTTTAATCAAGATGTGGTTTTCCTCAAGATCGACTTTGACAAAGCCTACGACAGGCTAGAATGGGACTATATTCTGCAGTCACTCAAAGATCTCGGACTTAGTCAGAAATTCACCAATATGGTCGCGACCCTGCTTGGAAACGCAACGACCCAAATTAACGTTAACGGCAAACTTTCGAAGGCGATCCATCTTAGAAGATCGATTAGACAAGGGTGCCCTCTGGCCCCCCTTCTTTTTGCCATCGCCACTGAGGGGCTGAGCAGGCTTGTGACTCATCATGTGGAGGCTGGCAATATCAAAGGCCTCCGGCTGCCTCACGACCACAGTCAAATCATCATGAGACTTTTTGCTGATGATATGAACGCGTTCGTCCACAATGATAATACCAGCCTGGAGACTTTCTGGAGGTGTCTTGCTATCTTTTGTGATGCCTCTGGTTCCAAAATCAACCACTCCAAGACCGCCTTTAGGGCTATCGTGGGACAGCATCCTGGCCTTCTCACTGATCATGGCTGTCAAATCATTCCGCAGGGCCAAATCCTTCGAATTCTTGGAATCCCCTTGGGGTTTGGCGTCTCTATGGAGCAGCGATGGAACTGGGTGCTGGCTAAACTCGAAAACAAACTTAACTATTGGAGAGGTATGCAAATCAATCTCGCTGGGCGTGCGATGGTTATCAACACGTTCCTCCTCTCTTCTACCATCTATTTCCTTTCTTGTTGGAGACCGAGTGAGCAAGGCTTGTCCAAACTGAATAGTATTTGTAGAAACTTTCTTTGGACGGGCGATCATAACAGAAGGGGGGTGCCTAAAATCAAATGGGCCATCTGCACTAGCCCTAGAGATAGCGGGGGGCTTGGTATCCTGGACATTGGGTGTATGGCTAACAAACTGGCAGCTAAATGGATGATTAAGGCTTGGTGCAATAGGGAGGCCTCGTGGGCCAAGCTGATCTTCAGAAACAAGGATGAGTTGGCCCTCACGGGGTTCCCGAACTGGAAGAATCTTGACATCATGACCCTGCTCTTCTCCCCGATCCCCGTCTTCCCGAAAGGCTCCAATCTCGTGTGCTCCCTTTGGAAGGGCTGGAATAAAGTCAAAAGCTTCACAAGAATTAGTGAAGACTGGAAGTGGGCGGCCGGAATCAGACAAAACGACTCTATCTGGTTTCCGATACATGGCATCCGGAGTGTGGAGTCGTGGAACATTCAAAATGCCAAGAGGCTATGGAACAAAGGATTCAAAAAATGGAAACATCTCTGGAAACATGACACCAACAACTGGATCAGCTTCGAGGACATTGATCCTCGCATAAACATCTCCTACGAAGAATGGAACACCTTGCAAAGCAGATGCCTCGCTTGGGATCGTCACAAGACTCGCCTTCTCATGGGACACGACACACCGAACTCGCTTGGTCTCAAATGGCACAATGGAAACAGCCTACTCAAAATCCCGAACACCAAAGAAACGGCTGACCTCCAGATCAGCCTCAACAAGAAGTGGTGCCTGTCTTGGACGCGACTTCGGTGGGACATGAAATTCATGGGTATCTGGGACCCCCTTATTGAGATTAAGAAGTCTGTCCTCTTATGGCAAATTCTTCATCGAGGAATTTGGACCAACCATAAGGCTAGCAAACTTTGTGGGATCCCTCCTTGGTGCAAACGCTGCCACCGCGCTATCGAAGATGTCCCACACATCTTCCTTACTTGCCCCAACTCCTACAGAATCTGGCAGACGGTTGGAATGAAAATCAGACTTCAAAAACAGCTTAGTTGGAAACAAGTCCTTTTGGGAGAAGCGATCGGCTGCTCCGCGACTCTCTGGAACGCCATCAGAGGGGAAGTCCTGTGGAAAATTTGGCGGGAGAGGTGTGCTCTCAACTTCGGCGATCCCCCCAGGGAGTGGTCGATTGAGAAATCCCTTTTCCTCCTGGGCAAAAGGATCGTTAACAGTAAGAAGTCCCCCCCCTTCAGGCACCATCAAGTCCTCCTTTTGATCAACAACAAGCTCAAACCCAAGTGGGCCCCGCATGAGGGCGATGAGAGGGTGATTAACCTTCTCTGTAATGCAACCTAGGATTCATCCAAGCTTCCCCTGCTTTGTGGGATTTGGGGTGGGCACTAGTTCCCTTCTATTGTACCTTTGTTTCTTAATTTAATTCAAGTCCGGGAGAGTAGGCTATTGCCGAACTTCCTTTATATTAAAAAAAAAATGTTCTCAATTCCCTCGGCTGAACCTCCATTTAAAAAAAAAAAAAGTTTTCAATTTGCATCCTTAGTCTACCAAAGACTGTCCAATTGCAAAATGGCATGTATTGTGGAAGGGTTGTGTACATTATGTGGCATAGCGGAAGATGTTTCCCACTTGTTCTTTGATTGTATTCATGCCAAGGAATATTGACAGCCTGTTGAAAAGTACGAGCAAATCAATGGATTTCCCAAGCTCAACAAACTTGTTGTGTTGCTTGGATGTTGCAAAAATATGGACTTGTTGCTGTGGAACATTTGGAGAGGACACATTCTCTTGTCTATTTGGCTTACTAGGAATAATGCCATCTTTTGTAAAGGAAATAGGAATTTCCTCATTGCCCTCCCTTACACTCTGAGGAAGATCTCTGTTAACTGTATTCAAAACATTAGCAAAGCCCCCATCCCCAATCAAGATATTCATAGGCTTCTATCTGAATATAATTTTTCTAGGTGGAGATCTCTTATCTCCCCTTTGTACTCATGTCAAAGATTTGATATGTTGATTTTCATTGTAACTATTGTTGCTCCAGTGGCTCTTGCCCTATGCACACATTGTAAACTTCTTCCATTTAATATAATTTTCCTGTTTCTTAAAAAAAATGACATGTATGTAAGGAGTTGATGACTCTATTTTATGTAAAGTGAACTCAGGCTTAGCGCTTTCGGATTCACATATCCACGAGGCTTAAAAGGAAAATGTTGTGACATTTCATTGAACGACAGGCTTTATTACATCTTGGACAAGACTCCTTTAGGTATTTAAGATAATTAACACATTCATTTTATATATTATAAAAATTAGTTTACCGTTAAGTTTGACACCCAATTTGGCACTCGTAAAAGGGTTTTATTGTATTTCCAAATGGTCTTAACCCTCTCCCTCAAAGCACATTATCTAAGGCCACTTGTATGTCTCAAAGGGTCCAACTTTTACTAGTTGACACACTTTTGGCACTAAGTATTACTTTTAGTACTATCTCCCTCATGTATGTTGATATATTTAGGTAGTGATGTGTGTGAACACTCTAGGACCGTTGGGGCACTTTTCTCCCTCTTTAGGAGGTTTTTTTCCCCCGGCTTGTATATATGCCTATTCCCCTAATAGGCTACTTATCTTTGTACATTCTAGTGGTAATACATTCAATATTGTGTGTTGTGCTCCAAGCTTCTTCTTCTTCTTCTTCTTCTTCCTTGTGTTGTTCGCGTGCTTCCACAGACGTCTAGCTCCAACAATTGGTATCAGAGTAGGTCACCGGCTCATCTAGGGCATCGTCGACACCTCTCTCATTGTAGTCTTCAAATCGCATGAATTTTGGTGAGCATACTCAAGGTGTTTCACAGATCAAAACGGCTTTGCTGTGTGGTGCCAAAATTGCGATCTGAGCTCGTTTCAGCCTCGGAATGCACTATCGTAGTGCTTGTGTAGGCTATTTTATCCTTTTGTGCCAAAGCTAGGTATATACTAGTTTTGGTTCACCAGTATAAGCATCTCGAAGTCTGCTACATGTTTAATAGTTGGAGAGTGAGCACATGAACGAAGGTGATTCTATGGATAGTTTTCTGACAAAGATCAAGGATTCAAAGGAACAATTCATTTTTGTGATGAAGTTCTTCCTGATAGTTCACTTGTACAAACTGTTTTGAATGGACTTCCTAACGCATATCAGAGTTTTGCTTCTACTCTTTGATTGATGATGAAAGGCAATCCAAATGCCTTAATATTTGAAGAGTTAGTTTTTGTTCTGTTGCAGGAAGATTCGTCTAGGCACAACATGTCTATTATGCATTTTGCAAATCAAGCTTTCCTAGCTAGTCAGAAGGGCAAAGAAAAATGGAGCTCCTTAAGTAGTAAACAAAAATCTACTAATTCAACACAATCAAAAATGGAAGACAAAGATGAGAAGAAATCAGAAAAGCAGAAATTGTTTTACAAATACTGTAAAGCAGAAATTGTTTTACAAATACTGTAAATCAGAAATTGTTTTACAAATACTGTAAAGCAAATGATAATGTCATTAAGAACTATCCAAAATTAGCTGCTAAAGAGGCAAAGAAGAAAGAGACCGGAATGGTTGTTGGAGAGACCTCTACATCCAAAACAGAGTCTCCTAATCTTGTGCACGATGAAGAATGGGCATTTACTACTATTTTGCAATTTTGACCCATCTTCTCATGAGTAGTGCATGTCTGCAGTAGACTCATATGTTTGGTACTTTGATAGTGGGGCGACCAAATGTATTACCTTGCAGTGCAGTTTCTTCTCTTCACTAGAGCCTGCCCCTACAGGGAATACTATCACATGCACCAATAACTCCTCTTATCTTGTCATGGGAGTTGGTAAGATCATTTTGACTACTGTTGATGGTAGATCTTTCACTTTGTCATTTGCTTTATTTGGTAAGAATCTGTTATCAGTTTCAGCTTTAGCCAAGATTGGCTTGGTTGTGAAATTTGTTGATGACAGATGTACAGTTCATGACCTATCAAAGGGCGACGTGATTATTGCTTCTGGCATTTTATCTCATGGGTTGTATGCTATGCCTGCAAAAATCTGAAATGGCATCCTCTTTGCCCAAACTTAAGGCACCTCGTAAACATGTATGTGAAGGCTATATTTTGGGTAAAATGCAGCGATCCGCATTTCCAAAAGATGGTTGAGCTCGAGCTATGCAAAAATTGCAGCTTGTTCATAGTGATGTATGTGGTCCTACGCAGACTCCCTCTTTTAGAAATTATCTTTACTTCATGACTTTCATTGATGACTTTTTCAGGCATGCATGGGTATTCCCATTGAAAGCAAAGTCCAAAGTGTTTATGTGCTTCAAACAATTTTTGGTTTTGGCTTAAAATTTGTCAGCATGTAAAATGGGCACCCTCTATCCTCATCAAGGGGGGGAATATATGTCTTCTGACTTTAATGCATTTCTGGCTGAAAGTAGGATAAAACATCAGTGTATAGTGTCGCATACACCTCAACAGAATGGATTTGTTGAACGGAAGAGCAGGTCACTCATGGAGATGGTGAGGTGTATGGTCAAGAGTTAGGCTTTACCACATAGTTTCTGGTTTGAGGTTGTTATGTGTGCAGCATATGTACTTAACAAGTGTCCCACTAAAGTGCTATAGTCTATCACTCCATATGATGCTTGGCATGGTCAGAAGCCATCTGTTGCTCATCTGCATGTTTTTGGTTGTCTAGCATATGCATTATTGCTTAAACAACATTGCAGAAAATTGGATGATAAAGCAGTAAAATGTATTTTTGTTGGATACAATTCTAAAAGTAAAGGCTATCATCTGTATCATCCACAGACTAAGCAGACTCTGGTTAGTTGTGATGTTGTTTTTGTGGAAGATGCTATTCAACCATTGCTTTCATGTACTAAGGAGACATTTGTTAGCTCCAAAGACATGTATGATATTTTTTTGCCTCTTTTTATAGGTGGACACTCTTTTGTTGGTCCTAACGAGGCAACTTCTTAGACTTTGCAGGTTTTGTGTGATGATGTAGATCATTCCATTTCTGATGGAGATTTACATGATACACTTGTTGATGAGAGAGCTGATATTGACCAAGCAAAAACTATGCCAAAATGGTCGGTGCCCACTTTGCGTGACAGCAAATTAGATGCACTTCTATCATATCGTACTTGATCAGGCTCTCATAGTGCCTCTTTTGCATCATATTGTTATGCTATGGCTACCTCTAATCGTTGTGATGAGACTGAACCTATTTTGTTTGATCAAGCACAAAATTCTGAACATTGGATGGCTGCAATGAATCTGAATATGATGCTATCATGAAAAATGGTATCTCGTCTTTATGTGACTTGCCTCTTGGTAAGAAGGCCATTGGTACTAAGTGGGTATACAAGTCGAGGCATAAACTTGATGGACTATTTGACAGGTATAAGGCTAGGATTGTTGCAAAGGGTTATGCGCAGGAAAGAGGCATTGATTTTGATGAAAGCTTTGCTCCTACTTGTCGAATAACTATTGTTCATAGCATATGTGCACTTGCAGCTCATCATGGTTCGAATTTACATCAGTTGGACATTAAAACAACATTTTTGAATGATGACTTGCATGAAAAAGTGTATGTTTTTCAGCTTTGTGGCTTTGTGCAGAAAGGGCATGAAAACTAGGTGTGCAGGTTAAAGAAGGCATTATATGGTTTAAAACAAGCACCACATGCTTGGTATGAAAAGTTACATGCCTATCTCATTGCACATGGTTTTGAGAACAATCCAACTGAAAGCACCTTATATGTTCAGCGTGCTAATGATGTGCTTCTGATCATTGTGGTGTATGGCATTATGAAATGTAATTGCCAAAATCCCGTTGTAGGAACCCCTACTTGTGTAACACACAATATGTAAAAATGTAGTACTCTTTGTAAAAAAACATCTTAGTCAGCTATATTAAAACAACCGTAAGTACAGATGGTTACTTGTATTGCATAGAGTAGAGTACAAATTTAGTATTGAGGAGGATAGTAGAATGGGTTCATGGAAGCAAAGTTCAACTATAAAGGTGCAAAAAAAAAGCAGAGGAGGGAGAGGACGGAATAATGCAATTCCCTTTGTCTCACGATTCAATAGAAGTTTAGAAGAGTATTTTTGGGTTGCCTAGGGCATAGCATATTAAGATTAGCCTAATTGTTTTGTTTATCCTCCGATTATCAGCTCATTGTTCTCCTCTAAATTATACTAACAAAAGTTGTGTTTCTTATACATTGACTCGTTCTTGAGTAATAATTAAGTTGAGCATACCATATTCACATTATTTCATAGTTCAATTGTGGGCATAGTCTTACTGTTTCAATTCGATAGTGGGATGATATTATTTAGCTCCTAATTTGGCAATTTATGTTGATTACGGTTAAGATTAAGGACTGAATATGAAGTGTGTTTCACATGATTCAATACAGTATCGATTGAAGTTACATTACTCTATTCTATGGTTTTCAATAACAAGGTCGAGTTAGTGAAGTAGTAGTGTAATCCTTGAATTCTTTTAGTCATTATGAATGTATGCACAAAAGGAGTTTTGTCAACGAAGATGCACTGTGAATTGTAGTTTTTCTCCATACTATTCACGAATGTATTTATGAATGAAGTTACAATAGAGAAATAACAATTTCCCTCACAAATTTCTTCCAGTTTTTCATGAAATTATGCAAAGATGCAGTTTTTCATGCAATTATGCAAAGATGCAGTTATGATAGGGAAGTGTAATTCGTAGTTTTTCTTGCACTTTGATCACAAAATTTATTCCCCAATATGTATGCATGTTAACCTTACCCTTTTGGATTAATGAACAATACAGTTCAAATAGGGTTCTTGGGTGGGATGACTCAGAATAGAATAATCTTTATATTTTTCCTTTTCTAATTTCCTCTACTACATAGGAGTTTACTTTTCAGATAACAATTAGTATTGTTATCAAAAACAGATTAAACTTTGATCGCATAATACTCAACTTTTGATTCCATCATACATAGATAGTTTGAGGATACATCGAACACTGTGTCTTCACTGAATTACATAGACACAGTCACACCACACAATAGCTCTTCACCAAAATAATAGATAGAATACTTTCTGCATCGTGACTTTATCGAATAGTTAATCATAGACTGCATAGATAGACGGACTAGATAGAAATCAAAGAAAGGGATACCATCACCAAATTAGATAGAACCACCACTGGCAGAAGAACTCCACCAGCGTACAATCAAGGATCTCCTTGTACATGGCCTTCGATCATCCTTATATTAATGATTCATCGAAAAGTTACATTTCTCTACTCCTGCCTTTTTTATCAATGACTATTCCCCTTAATATACATCAAAAATATATTTACAGAATTGAGTGTCGACGGCCTAACACTCGGCATGCATAGTGAACTCAAACCCAAAACATGGATCTAGGCTTCCTCAAGCGATGCGGCTTCATCATCCAGCTCCTCATCTGTAGGTTTCTACATGTCCATCTTCAAAGTATCCCTTGCTTCCTGAAATGTGACTTGAATTTTATTTACGAGGGTTTTTAACAGCATCTAGACTTGATGGTGGTCCAATAGGACTGCATCTATGGACTGTTGGTTGCTAATGGATGCGGTGGAGAGTACAACCTTACTGTGTACTTTGGCCAATTGTACACTAGATTCTTTTGGTAGATAATAATCTTGTTGAACAACATTCTTCTGCTTTCGCTTTTCGATTCCAGCCTTTTGTAGAGCTTCATCCTTGGTAGCTTTGGTCTGCTATAGAAGGATATGAAGATGGTGGACCTCAGCATTGAGGCAAGTGACTTCATTGGTAAGGCAAGTGACTTGTGTGGACAAATCAACATTGGTCTCCTGCAAGGCGGAGGGTGTTTTCTGTAACAATTCCTTTTCCTACTCTGACTATTGGAGTTGATATTGTGCTTCATGGAGGGTACCTTGCTAGACCGTATTTTTATGGACTAAACTTGGAAATATTTTGCAATTGATTATCGTTGGCTTCTTTTAGGTTGTTGGCCTACTAAAATGCTTAGTTCCTTTCATGGACTGCTTTCTCAAAGAGATCTTTAAAATATTGGGCCTGCTAGTGATATCAATTGATGAGATTGCCTTTTTCCTCTTTCCTCCAGGCGTTGTCAATGCACTCCTACAAGAATGAAATTACATGTAAAGAGTTTTCGCATTCTTGGTAGACAGTTGTCATATGGCTTCGGATTTGATCTTATAGGTGAATGAAATATGTGGTTAGTCCAAAAAGGTCTGAATAATCACAAAATTCATTGACATTGAAGTGCCCATGCATTTCATCTAGTGTCGATAATGGAGGGAGTTTAGGTTCTACGAATTCTTCCCAAGGCTGATTTGGTGGTGATGTCGAGGACCATCTTGGACTCTGTTAAGGAGGAGAAGCGAAAGGTGAATAGGAGGGAGAAGAGAAAGATGAAATCTCCGGAGAAGAAAGAGCATGTGTGGTGGATGGGTTTGATGCATTAGTAGAGTGTGCAAGAGAGGTAGGAGGTGTTTGCGAGGATGCATCAAGAATCATTTTATCAAGATCCATAATAGGACTAGTTGCAATCTAGTGGGGATAAGTGTTGTCTAGTGTGTTGAAGATCAAGGAGAGTGAAACGCTTGTTTAGATGAAGCAGATGAAATAGGCATCGATGATGGAAGTCAATTTAGTGACATATTTATGACAGGTTGAACCGGATGCGGCCATGTTGTCTACAGTTTGTCCTTCAAAGGAACTTGAACTTGGTGCTTAGTGATATCTCTTGGCCCTTCAAAAGATAAGACCAATACTCTTGTCATCACTGGCAGTTGGGGAAGCGACGTGGAATGAGCGGAATGCACCATTGAATAGGGAATTCATTGGGTACAAGATGGAGAAGATATATGGGAGGCCTGATTGGGTGGCACTTGCCTACTGCAATTGTCGAATATTCTGTTGATATTCTTGATGAATTCAATTAAATAAGACACTTTCCCAATTCACCGACACTTGGGCAATAGGGAGTGTCAATGAATAAAGTTGTCAAGAAATTCCATAGGCCCCATGCTCCAAGTTGAGAGCTACCACTAAGAATTCGACGATCAAGGGTTCAGGTTTTGGGCGACAACAAATAGCATGCTCATTTGAGGGAAGAGTTTCTCCATCACATGGCAAGTGAGTGTCTTGACTGGGACAACACCTTCAATGGGGAGGTGAAAGCGAAAGCGTTGTGCGACTTTGTTTGTGGTGGTGCAGAGTTTAGTGCCACTAAAGGGGACTCATCATATCGCTACCGAAGAGGACTCTGCAGCAATCGCATGAGCAATACTTTCAGAAGCAGTGTGAGCAACAACTCTATCCCACTAGAGGAGCACGGAGTTTTCAAGGCTTCGGGTACCAAGATATTGCAAGGTTGGTTCAATGAAGATAGCTGAGACTAGCTCAATAGGGGCTAATGCTTCCATGTTAGCGAGGAGCTAAAGTGCACAACAGCTTGAGAGGGCAAGTAGTAGTGGGCACGAGTGATAGCAAGAAACAATGCTATATAGCATCACTGTGATATATATTAAAAAAATATAATAATGCAATCATGAGGATGACGAAAAATAAGAATGATATGCGTGATTCGAGAGATTGTTAGTAATCATCACATGGGGGCATGTAAACGTGGGTGGCAGATCAAATTTATGCACACATGGGAGGTAAATAGAACGGGTGCAATTCGGAACCATTGACCACATTTTGAAGGGTCTACAATCAAAAAGTTGTCAAGTGAAGCCAAGCCAAAATTTGATAAGGAATAAACCAATGCACTTCAAATTTGTCTACTTTAGGATCCGACAAATTATAAAATAATACTAACTAGCCTGTAGAGAAAACTAGTGTTCTCAAGAATCTATCATCAACAAGAGCTTGTTGGATTGGTCCAATGTAACTCGTAGGCTAGGTACCACAAATTCCATGGGGGCAATGGCCTCTATCTCAGAGGCCAATTTAAAGGGAGTGAACCCGATGGAAACCTAATAAGTACTATGGTAAGCCCATAGTACAGATGGCAAGAGTTGGTCGCATCATTTGGGACAACCTTGCATTTATTTTTTCAACATGGTGAGTAGATTTTTGTTAGCATTTTTTGTTAATCCATTAGCGCAAGGTAGTACGATGTGCTATATTTATGAATGATATTGAAATCGTTGGTTAATGTCATAATCAAGTCATTCCCAAAGCGAGTACCATGTTCGAAACAAGTTCTAAGGGAAGACCGAAATGGGGGAATACTTCTTGAGTAAGACATCATGCTACCACTATAACAATCCTAGTTTTCATAGCCCAAGCCTTAGCCCAACATGTGCCATAATTTGTACATGTGAGGATATAACGGTTATTAGTTAATATTGCAGGTGGGGATATAGGACCGATAAAATTGAGACCCCATTTCTGCAATGGCTCAAATGGCATAATATACCGAAAGGGAAAGTGTTTTCGAAGCATAGGTTGTCTAGCACATTGACAAGGGTCGCATGTCAGAATGTACTTTTTGATGTCTCTCTGTAAGGTAAACCACCACATGCCACTGTTTATAATTTTGCAAATGGTAAGTTCAAATGAAAAATGACCTCCTATAGGTGGTTTTGAGCCAAGTAAATGACCAATTATGCTTCATGAGTGAGAATGCAATGTAACAAAGCACCGGATGGGTGATAATACTATAATTTTCTAGCTATTAATCGAAAATTTTGATTGTACAAAGCTAGGCATTTTTGAGCCGCAGAAGATAAATTGTTTTCGAGTGATTAAAATTTAAGTAAAAGGTCATAGTAATTTTGAGTGAGGTCAAGAGGGATACTAGGCCAAGTGGGTTGTATAGTGTAAATAGAGGTGAGAGCATCATTAATGTCATGAGCTGACTCATCATTATCTAGTTGTGATAAAAAATCAATAGTCGTATGTGAGTATCTAGGTTGGTGGATGATATCAAAGTCAAACTCTTGCAATAGTATGATGCACCTTGCCAATTGGCCACCAAGATTATGTTGCTTGACAAGGTAGAGCAAGGCCAAACGGTCAACATGGAAGGTGAATTTCCGTCGGAGTAGATAATGTGGAAATGTCTTTATAGAGTAGATGAGTCCAAGAAATTCTCATTTAGTAAATAAGTAATTATGCTCAGTTTGTGCCAGTTGTCGGCTAGCATAGTAAACACGTCGATATCATTTGTCCTTGTACTACATTAAAACATTGTCGATGGCAATATCGAAGGCATCAACAAACACATGGAATGAAAATTCCTAAATCCGTGGCTATAGGATGGGAGCTTGTGTCAAAACTACTTTGAGGTGCTCAAAACTACATTGGCACTCATCACTCCAATCAAATTCATGTGGGGATACCATGTTTAGTCAATTCTCGGGCCGGCTAATATGTGAAAGCCACCACAAATGGCAACTGTGCCACCAAATTTGGTCTAAGAAGTAGAGGATGTTCTTTGGTGTGTGGGGAGATGGAGCCTGTAAAATTTCTTTTTATCTTTTCATGGTCCACTTGAATCCCTTCAACCAAAATTTATTGGAGTTTGAAGTTTGCAGAAGCACACGAACAACACAAGGAAACGGAAGAAGCTTGGAGCACAACACACAATACTAATTGTATTACCACGAGAATGTAAAAATAAAAGACCCATTAGGGTTATAGGCATATATAAAAACCTAGGGAAAAAACCCCCTAAAGAGGGAAAAAAATGCACCTATGGTCGTAGTGTTTTCAAACACATCACTACCTAAATATATCAACAGATATCCCCTGGGAGTGATGTGGTGAACAAGGAGTTGGCACTCATGTATAAGGAAGTGCCAAAAAGGTTTGGAATGTTCCGCTATGTGGGTACGTATGCCCGACTGATCTCTCCAGAAGAGAACTTCTTCCTCACATAATGATAGTGCACCTCAATGTTTTTAGTGCGAGCATGCAACACAAGGTTCCTCGCAACTACCAATGGACTCTAACTGTCAGCGAAGATGGTGGCCTCACAACTAGAAGTGGCCATAGTAGGCTACTTCTACCTCAACCAAGGTATACATGAGCTACCAAGCATGAAGCAAAAACCACTAGTGAACACAGGAGTGTCATAGCAACTAGCCCAACCAGAGTCAGAAAAAGCATGCAAGTCTTGTGGTAGTGATCCCCCCTTGGAATAAAACAATCCAAGTAGTCGGGTACCACTCAAGTAGCAAAAGATGGGTTTAACCGTTGTCGGCATGAAATGAAGACCACAGGGTGGATTAGTTTCGGCTTTGCGACGGATCTTATTGTGTGACTACACGCGGAGTGTTTTTTAGTGTGCTTTTAGGATGAAAGATGTGACTCAGTGTTGTGAGAAATATTTATCTATATTCTAATGGCCTATTCTATAGAATGTATATGATAAACCTATTTAGCTTTTTAACTATATGGTAGGGGTTTCACTCAGTGTCACTTAGGTCAGGAGATGTGTTCACATTTAAAGATATATTACTATGACCATACGGTGTCGAGGGGTGTGAATGGAAACAAATGTAGATCAAAACTGACTTGCAATAGCCTCTCTATGTGACTACATGCAGGGTGTTTCATAGCGTACTCTAGGATGTATGATGTGTTTCAGTATGTGAGAAATGATTAACTATGGTTTAACAAACTATTTAAGATCAACCTATGAATCTATTGTTCGTAAGGTTGCACAGCTCTATACCTAGAAAGAACATATTCGTACAAATGTCAGACTAATGTTTCATTAGTTATACGATCTTTGATAAATTCGCCCACTTCATGTTCTAAATTAGCTAGGTTTTTGGTCTACTTAGGTTGGGTATTACTTTTAATAGGCAAAGGCAACAGATTCTCAAATATGGTATTCTCACTATTCACATATTCAATTCACTCAATTGTAAACAAAGCTAGAAATCTAGATAAACAATACTCATATGATGGGGAGATTAAAGATTCATTAGTAATATGGTCCTTTATAAATTCCTCTACTTCTACTTCTTCATCAGCTTCACTCTCTTTAGGTTGAGTGGTAGTATTATCAACAGGTGGAGGCAATAAAGTTTCTAAAATAAAAGATGTAGATATGATATTTTCTTCGGTAGATTCATTTGAAGACACATTGCTTGTAAACATCAGAAATAAAGAATAATGTAAATTTTCAATTAATTAATGAACTCTTTTCGTAATAATGCTAAAGACCTTTTGATGAACTTATATACATGCTAACACACACTTTCATATGCATATACACATTCATATGCTAACACATTCTCATATGCTAATACACTTTCATATGCCTCTAATATGCATATGCACACATATACCTCATGCATACACATATGCATACATTTGTATGCATGCATATATATACACTTTGCATTTCTTTATCATGCAAACATGCACATAAACTCACATACTCATGCATTCAAACCATCATGCATTATTCTAATAAACACTCTTATTGACATGAGCATATTCACACATACTCATATGCATGATAACATTCATTCTCATGCATATACTATCATACATTCCCATAAACTCATATTTATGCATACACATGCACATCACATTATACATTCATGCATTCTCATGCACATGCATTCACACTTAGATGCACTCATATGCATACATTCACACATGCATCTAATTACGCATTCTTATGCATTCATAGTCCTAATATTATGCATACATATGTTCAATCATGCTAATACACTTTCACATACTTACATAAACACATACTTATGCTATCACACATTCATATATGCTTACCTACTAACATGCATATACATCTCATCTACATCATTATGCATACGTATTAACATGACACATGCATACTCATGTATATATGTATACCATATGCATATAAATGCATGCATGTGTAGTCATATAACTAAAAGTATAAACATAGTTATTAATTGTAAAATTAATTAACTCTCTCTCTCTCTTTGACATACCTGCAGAAGATATTAGGAAAAATCATACTAACACTACATATATATATATATATATACATACATACAGATACTTACGGGTGCATGCATTCACTTAGTTAACACACACACACACATCATGCAAAACACACACACGACACAGACATACATATCAATACTCACTCCTACTCACACTTTGCTTTAGATGTCTTCACTTCACTCACGTATGCACATAGTTATTGTTTTATTATTCATTAATTAATTTTTAATCTAAACTAATATATTTATTAAATTAAATATAGAACTTATTAGTTAAATTATTTACTACTTATGCCTATATATAGATTCATTATATATTAAATCAAATATTATGATTGATCAATGAGCATATTAGTTACATAGATTAAATATATACTAAAATATTAGCTCTTATATTTGACACATATATATGTATCACACATATGCATATATATTTATATTTTATTAAGGTTAAAAATTATAAACATACACACTCATAGTACACATTCGTAAGGTATGAAATCATATATTAGTATGTATCCATACACTTTAATACATATATGATGTTTCTATTAAGGTTAAAACACACATATCTCTACGCAACCATACACTTTACTTATGATCATATATATAGTTGCTCACATTCTCATATCCATACATAGACTTGCATTGGCACACACCTTCACATGCAATCATACATGCATAAACACAAACATAGAGCCACATAATGTGATACATTCTTACCCATGTATTCAACATCAATGCACATGCATACATATGGCACATAACCATGCAC
The DNA here is from genome assembly GCA_020310875.1 of Ceratopteris richardii. Lineage (NCBI taxonomy): Eukaryota > Viridiplantae > Streptophyta > Polypodiopsida > Polypodiales > Pteridaceae > Ceratopteris > Ceratopteris richardii. The sequence continues at coordinate 103,681,928 of CM035439.1, read as the reverse complement.
ACACATGAGCATGGTTAAAATATATGTATTTGTAAGGCTCGTTTGTATTTAACTACATAATACTTCATAAATGTAAGGAATTTAGATTATGAGATCTTTGATCAATCTAGATCTTCAGAGTTTTGCTGCTTGTAGGTACTAAAGAGAGATTAGTCAAGTCAAAGAAATTTATCAAAAAGGTTTGAGAGAGATAAAAGTTAACCATTTTGGAAACAATGTTTTTCTTTTTTTGAATGTTAATTTGAATGTGAAAATCATTCTGACATCTGCCCCCACCAAACCTGCACGTCGTCCCGATGGGCCAACCTACAAATCATGGAAAGCAGTTTCAAATTCTTTGGAAAAAAACTTGTAAATTGACTTTAAATAAGATGATAAAAATGCTTCTAAATTCAAACTAGGTTTCTAATAATAAAGAAAATCTTTAAAATTATGTAAATGTGAATTGGAAATCATTTTGTTCAATCCATGATGTCAAAAGACAAATTTAGAAAATCCTATAATAGTTATTTAGACAATCATGGTACTTACCATTCCATTAACCCTGTTCACAAGTAATATTTAGTTTATATAAGTATTCTAGCCTTTATCTCTTAGCCATCTGTCATAAGATACATCTAACTAATTCTTCTATAGCAGACCTCTACCTCATATAGCCCGTAAATACATTTCAAAAGTGATTTTGAGACCACAGCTCAATCATGGTAACTTTCTCTCATTCTTTTTCTTTCTTTTTCTTTCTTTTTCTTTTTCTTTCTTTTTCCTTTTCTTTCTTTTTCTTTTTCTTTCTTTTTCTCATTTTTCTTTTTCTTATCATCTTACAGCAACCATTAATGTACTGCTTGATGTTTTTTTCTTTCTTTTTCTCTTCGTTACTTTCTTGTTAAAGGGGAAAGGCTTAACCCCTATTCAAAGCTAAGGTTCTAGAAGCATGCCATAGTCAGAACTAGGATCTCATTTGCTAAATGTTTCAAAAATTAAGGCATTCTACTTGTATAAAGTAGAAATTCTTTTACTAAGAGTCGCAAGTCAAGGTTTCCCATCTGCTATCTGTTGGAAACAATGTCCATTGGTCAAATTTTGCTCACAGTACACAGTATGTGTAGATATTATATTACTCCTCTCTACAAGCAAAAGGCGTTGTGTGCCATGGATAAAGCAACGCCCTCCCACCAAACCCACGAGGGTTCAAGTCCCACGGACAGCGTCGTCAGTGCATAGTAGCACCAAAAAAATTTTTGAACTTTATGAAAGCAAAATGTCCGGATAGCTTCAAAATCACGATGGCCATTTTCGCGAGTGTTTTAAGTGATCGCTTGTGTTTTATGAGAAGTGCTTTTGGAGTAGCTTTATTGGTGTCACTCTAGCACAATGGTGAGTACCAACGTGAGGAGATACACCTCATAAATGTCAATCCGTGGAGACGTGAGGACCGGTATGAAGACCGTGAGCAAGTGATGGCACAAGTGTGTGAGTGAAAGCACACAAGCATGCACACACATACACACACACGCACAAGGTAAGAGCAAAAAGTAGAACAATGGAAAGCTTCGATTACAAAAGAAATCTCTTACAAAGCTCAAAAATACAACAAGCCAACCTCAAAAATGAGCTCTCCAGCCCTTTTCATAGTTTTTTGAGTGGTTTTGGCCCTATCCAGACCTAGTGTCTGGCCTAGTTAAAAAATAGGTTCCAGGGCTTATTTGGGGGCTCAAACGAAGTCTTAAAATTATGAAAATTGGTAGGATGATAGTTCTAATACTCCTCAAGCTCGAGGACTCCTCGGCTTGAACAAAATGGAGTTGCAAAAATGGAAAATGGCATTTACAATGGTTTTTAGTGATGAAAATCACTATTTTTATAGGGATTTCTTCTGAAAACTTGACATGTGATTATTGGAGCTCCCTACTTGCTCCTTCTTCTTGTGTGTCCACTTCCTTGATACACTTCCATGCTTTGTCCTTGACCTTGAGCTTCAACACTCCCCCCCCTCTTGAGTCTGTCGTCCCTGACACACCCTTGTTGTAGTGGTTGTTTCGTGTAGTACTTTGAGATATAGAGTTCCTCGAGTCTCCACCAGAGCGGTCTGTCTTTCACCTGTCGCAGAGTTGCTAGTCCCATTCTTCATTTTTAGTCCCTCTATATATACTTCTTCCTTGATCCAGCATGAGAGTGTATTGTTGAGCTTTCAGAAATTGTGAGCTGCTCCCAATAGGTTATCACAGTTGATTGTGAGTAGCTCTTGGAGGCGGATGGCTTCCTTGCTCTTGTTGTTGTCATCTTGATGTCCACTAGTTCTTCCAAAGATGGCTTTCATAGTTTTCATGCCAAGTACTTGTAACCCATAATGGATGATGGGTCAGTGCATTAGTGCATGGGTTGAACAAAATATGTGCCTTGTGCATGGCCTTGTAATGTGGCCCTATGTATGCATACTTGGGAATGCATTGGAAGAAATATGGTGCAAGAAATGGGGTCTTGAGCTAAGTGCTCAAGGGTATGCCGACGACAAGGTTTCCTAATCTATCATGGTGATAGCGTCATTGAATCATACAATCCTTATCATGGTGAAAGGTCCGTCGATCTTCATCTCTTCATGTTGTACGTCCATCATGGTGATTGACCATTGTCTTGTCTTGATTGTTGATGGATGTCCTTGCTGATAGCTCACTGAGGAGATTCTTCAAGTGCATGGCCATGTCTCCTCTCTTTGTATTTTCTGCTTCCTCTTTTTTCTATTTTTCTTTCTTGCTTTCTTTTTCTTTTTCCTCCTTTCTCTCTCTCTCCTTTTTTTTTTGAACAATGGCATAAAACAAGAAGAAAGGTCTTAGCATCAATAAAATATTTTACATATGTCAGATGTGTCGCATGTGCCTGGGATTCTCAATTGTGTCTATGCATGGCCGTGTAATGTGGCCCTATGTTGATGCATAATTTTGGGAGTGCATGACCTCAATGGTGCAAAAGACAAGGTTATGCCAAAGGTACATGGCTGTTGCACGTCGAGGCTTTCAATGTTCGTGCAGGTGTTGAGGCAACCTTTGTTGGAGGTATCCCTTGGATTTCAAAAGGACAACTGATTTTAGGGACCCATTTCAGAACAGTGTTGGGCTGCGTACAAGCCCTTGTTGACTTCTTCATCGTTGGTTGGTTGCTTAAATTTTGTATCCGTAGTGGTTCGTTCTTTGGTGTTGTGGATGCTATTGGTACCTTAGGCTTCCAAGCCCATATCCTTGATGATTGTCTTTTTGCTTTTGCCGAAAGGTTGAGTTTATCTTCTTTTGGTCTTTGTGCTCTGTTCTTACCCTTTTCTCTCCTTAGCTTCTTTGTTGAGGCCTTTTGCATGGTGGGGAGCATAGGTTGTGGTGTATGTAAGAGCTTCTTAGGTACCCACATCTTTAATCGCCCTTGTTGAACTGCAGCTAATTTCTTAGGCACCCAAATTTTTTGGAGGCGTTCTGTGCGAGTTAGTCCTGGTTGCTTAGTCCTTGTTTTTGCATGGTTGGCTTGCCTGGTTGGGAATTGTGTTGGTGTAGCTGGTGGTTGCTCTCCTTTTTGTACCCAAATCTGCTTCATGCCCGGAGTTACTTTCTTCTTGACTTCTCTTTGTCTATTTGATATAGCGGTTGTCATGTACTGTTGTGCTTGCCTTTTTGGTTGAGTTGTGGTGACAGCATTAGTCTTTGCACAAGAGGAGGAGTTCACTTGTCTTTGAGCCTGTTCTTCCATGATTGAGTGCTTTTGGAACATAGAGCCCTTGACACATACAACATCTTTTTTGCTAAGATTAGTCCTAGAAGAACTATGAAAAGGTGTGACATCTGGATTTGTGAGCATGCAATTCTCTAATTCTAATGTAATGCATTGTTCGTGTACCCAAACTTGACCACTGTGTGCAGTTTGTAAGACTTTCAAATAATCTGATTCATGAACGCACAGTCTTAAATAACCATCTTTGCCTCTTTGATATAGGTTGTCTCCAACTAAGGCATAGTCTTGAGCCTCTTGCTCCATGCTTCGTTTTCTTGTTAGACTAGCCTCGCTAGGTAGTGCTCGTGATCTCATAAATTCTACCAATGGAGCACTCCAATCTGGAATTCATAACATGTGATAAGGGGTGGCATGCTCCACTGGGGGTCTCTCCTGGCACACTCGACAATTCTTAATCCACTCTTGTATTTCTCTATCCATGCTAGGCCAATACACTCCTAAACATTTTAGATTTTGCAATGTTCGTTGTTTAGAATAGTGATTTCGTAGCAATCCTTCATGGGCTTGTTGCAACCAACTACTATGTTTGTCATCCTCGAAACAACAAGCTAATACACCCTCTGTACCTTGTTTGTACATGCTTCCTGCCAATATTTGATATTTTTGCGATTTTACAATTTCCTCTTTGTTTGTTTTCACCTTTTTGTTTGCAGGTCCAAAGGTTAGGACTGGTACCAACTTATTTGCCCATTTAGGGACAACTTCTAAATTGAACAAATAAGTGTCAGGTAATTCATCAGACACTCATTGCGGTGACTCTCCTAAAGTGATGCGAGAAAGGTGATCTGCCCTGAGGTGGGTCCTACCTTTCCTGACAACAACTTCAAAGTCGTATTCCATTAATAAGAGGAACCATCTTACTAAGCGGCCTGTATTGCAAGGTTTATTGACCAGATATAGTAAAGCTTGATGATTAGTGAAAAATTTGAACTTATTGGCCAACAGATAGTGTCTAAACTTCTTTACATCATATACCATGCCTAAACCTTCTCTTTCGGTTGTGGTGTAGTTTCGTTCGGCAGCGTTCAACTGTCTCCTAGCATATGCGATGGGTAAATCTAGATTTCCTTCACCTGTGGGTTGTGACAGCACACATCCTATTGCATAATTGGATGCATCTATGTGGACATGGAATGGCTTATTCCAATCAGGAGTGGTCAATATGGGTGTTGTGCACAAACGTCTTTTTCGCTCATTGAAGGAATTTTCGCATTCAGCATTCCACTCAAAATTTGTCAACAATCCATAAAGAGGTTTAGCAATGATGGCATACATGTGGATAAAGCTGCAGTAATATCCACAATGGCCCATAAAGGCTTGTACCTCTTTAACATTCCTTGGCCTTGGCAACTCTGCTATGGCTCTTACCTTGTCCTCATCTGTTGATATTCCATTTTTAGAAACAATATGGCCTAAGATCTTACCTTGTCGTACCATGAACACACACTTCTCTGGGTTCAAACACACTCGATATTCTCTACGCTTGTTGAAGATCTATCTGAGCTCAGGGATGTGGTATCTTCTTTGTTGGGAATGAGTGCATAAATCATCCAAACAATGATTCCTCCTCTTCTTGTTTCATGGCTTTTCTCTTCTTTTTCTTTTGACCTCCTTCACTTCCATCCTTTGAATTTACCGTTTTAATGCTTGTGAGAGGTTCTTCTTCTTTTTGAGTCAATACTCCTATGTCTTCTAAATAATGCTCCTTTGAGTCAAAGTAAGTATCCATCACAATGGATTCTAGATCATCGTCATTCTCTTCTTCTTTTATGACCTCACTAGGATCAGACTCTTCCAACAAGGGCTCACAGATGAACATGGAAATATCATAACCCTCCTCATCACAATGAGGTGTCCATTGTTCTTCATTGACTGCAATGTCCATGGTAGCTAAGATTTCTGCCCAACCGTGAGGCTCAAATTCCTCAACTGGAAATATCATCGGTGTATAGGCTGGGTCTTTAACTGGTGTATCTCTTGGGGGAGTTCCTTCTTCTCTTGCTTTTAGGCGCTTTTCCTCTTCCTCTGCGACCTTGCACATCCACAAATGAGTATCTTCATGTAGCCATGATGGATCAGGTGAACTTCCAGAATGCACAGAGATTGAATCTTCTTTTACTTTGTGGATGGAATTCCACTGTAGGGGTGGTACATCTCTGAAGGTGTAATCCTTCAAATTGACCTTGGTTGTGACCCCTAAGTGTTGTAAGTACAATGAGTTGGTGCCCCAATCCTGTACTATTTGCAATTGTCGTAGGAAGGGTCTTCCTAGGATCATCTGGTAGACATTATTTTTCTCAAAGTCACATATAGCAAATGTGTGTTCAAACTCTACACCACAAGTGGTTAGAGTCATCCCTTCGAGCCATCCTAGAGGTCTTTCAAAATGACCGTCTACCATTTGACGCTTCATTCTAGTTGGTCTTAATGTGGGTTTGCCCCATCGCTTCCACAAGAAGGTGGTCACAATATCAACACCAGCACCCGAATCTACGATTGCTTTGGTTGTGTAACCTTGATAGGTAATCGGAAGATAAGTTTTACCTTCTTCTCCTTCGCTCATGTCTCCTATTTTATCAAGAGGTATTTCTAGAACTTTTTGCTTAAAGCCTGCTTTTGGCATATTGGGAATCAAGTTCTGGAACTTGATCCTTCACATGATTCCATAGCTTAGGTTTTGCTTTGAGAAACTCTTCTACGGCGAGATGACATTGAACCTTAGTGTTCTTCACGACGTCAGTGTTTCTTGGAACCACTGAGTCTTCATTTCTTACCAATATTGTGGGAGCTCTAATCTGAAGAGATTCAGATTCCCATGGGCCTGTGAATTGTGGCAACTCCTGTAAAGAATTAGATTCAAAATCTAATCTCTCATCTTCCTGTTGCTCTACTTGGTCTCCATAGATAGATGGAATGTCTTGGGGAAATTGATCATGAAGGTCATCAATTTCAGGAATAGGAGGAGGATTACCCTTCTCCTTGGCCCATTTCTCTTCTTGTATTTCCCGCAAGAACTCTTGAGAGTATTGTTGAATTGAAAGAGGTGTGCTCTCATCCACGGAATCAGGAACATAAGCTTTCATTGGTGGTAAGCTTTCTCTTTCAACAACTGGTTGAGCGTGTGGCGGTAAAGAAACCTGCGGCTTGTTTACCAACTGCTCTAATCTTTCTAGTAAGCCTTGGAAATGCAAGTCTGGCTTGACAGAGTTTGTCTGATTGAACTTTTGACTAGTCTCAAGCATAGCTTGAGCTACTTCTACCATTTTCATGCACATTTTTATTCGTTCAATCTCTAAGTCTACTCTAGGGTAACTCTTGTCCAAGTTTGCAGTTGTTGGCCCTTCTTGAAGACGAGCCTGGTAGGCCTTGAACATCATGTCCAAGCCTTCTGGGGTTGGATCTGCAAGAACAGACCCTGGTTGTGGTTTATTTACAATGGGTGGTGGGATGGGACGAGGTGGATTGGATGGAGGTTCGACATGCGAGGGGCTTTGAGATGCAATGTCTTCTATTTTTGTTTTGGTGTCTTTCAGGCTTTCTTCTATTTCAGATAAATTTTTATTCCACTTACGATTGGTTCTCTCCCTGGTATCCTTCCAAGTTCTTGTTTTCTCTTATTGTGCTCTCTTGAATCACTTGATTCTGATTGTTCAGTTGGTTTATCCTGTTTTGCAGCTTGTGTCCTAGTAACTGCCTGTACAGGAGCCACGTTACTGCTACTCGAACTTGAATCCGCCACTAGGCCTACCACATTGATGGGTGTAACCTTGGGTGCACTAGAGAGGTTCCTAGGACACTCTCTTGAAAGATGTTCTTTGCCGCACTCATGACAAAAACCTTGTATTGTGATGTTTTGTCCTTGTCTTGGAGTGAGTGAGTGGGGACATTCACGAATGAAATGGTCACCCTAACATCTAAAACATGGTTCTCTAGGGGCTTATGGTCTCACTTGTCTCGCTTGGGGCCTGGGGTTGGGATGTGTGTACATGACATTGGAGTATTCTGACTCCCAATTTTGCTCCATGGGTGGTGTCTCATATTGATACGAATAGGTCTCACTATGCTGACGTGACTCTCTGTAGTAACCATGTGGACTACCTTCATGGGAGTAGTCTGAACTATGAGCATGAGAATCATTTTCTGAGATCAATGGGGTTAGTGGTGCCAATGCTCTATTAGGGTTCTCCTCCGCCATTGTATACTTAACTGGGATCACATTGGCAGGAGCTGGTGGTTGGTTTCCTAGGACAGTTGTGGCCTGTATGGTGCTTGATATTGCTGCTCTGGCCTATAATATGGTTGTTGGTATTGGTTCTGATACCTACCCTGTTGGTAAGGTTGCTGATAATTTTTTTTGACAGCCTGTCTATTGTATGGGCAATCTTGAGCCATATGATTTGTGTATTTTCTCTCTATGGTGCAATACAGAGCATTAGGGTTCCCTTGGGGCTGAGTCGTCATTGGGCAAACATTAGCCATGTGATCTCCTCCACATGTATAGCATCGCTTCAATGCGGTGACCCTTGGCATTTGTCTATTTTGAACTCCTAGCTTTTTGGCAACCTGCTCAGCTATCTCATCTATTTCATTGGAGGCTCTAGAGGTATGACTAGTAGAATTGTCGAAATCTTTGTAGAGTTTGCACAGTCCTAATTCCTCACCCAAGTTGTCTTCTATGTCAATACACATCCGCACACACTCTTCTATGGATCTAGGCTCTTTCAAGTACACATATGACCTCAACTTTGTGCTTAGTAAGCCGTCTAAAAACAAGGCCACTTGTTTGGTTGATGTGGGTAATTCTGGCACAAGGCATCTTTCCAAGTACTGTCTAAACCTTCTTCCTGCAAGTCGCACGGTTTCTTGGGGTGTTTGCTTGAAGCTGCGGATCAAGGATGATGTGTTGTGCCTGATACCACTCTTGGAAAATTCTACAATGAATGCTTCTAGCAGTTGGCCTATGTCTCGATAGTTGCGACTATGCAGGGGTTGCAACCAAGCTAAGGCAGTACCTTTAAGAGTTAAACCAAATGCCTCGAACTGGGTGAACAAGTCCTCAACCTGTTCAGCTCTTAGCACTTGTTTGAACTCGGCCACATGGTCATAAGGATCTCCTGACCCATCAAAGTAGTTTTTCATTGTCTTAACCACTTGAGAGGGTCTAAGGGTTCTTGAGTGCTCTCGTGGTCTAGGCAATGGAAAATCATGCTCATCTCTTTGATGCCTATGTACTCTATGTCTCTCCCTTTCTGGTCTTTCAGTTTCATATCCTGATCTATCTCTGCCCATAGTGTTTGCAAAGCTTACCTCAGGTCTCTCTCTAGTTCTGTCCCTCTAGGTTTCATGAGCCTTGGATGATTCTGCTCCTTGGATACCATGGGAAACACTAGATCTTGATGGAGGGAAGATTGATTCACCCTGCCAAGTGTATGCATGCCTATCCTGCTATGTTACCAAGAATAGTTTCTCCGATGTGTGATCGAGGTAGACAACTTTTCCTGGTGTCTCTGGATCCTTGAACTCATAGATGGTGACAACTGGGTTGGGTTGATCTGGCCTGAATCTCCAAAAGTCTTCTTCTGTTTCTCTATTCAAGAATAGCTCTATGCTTTTGTTATCTTGAGGGATCCAATCTGGAGTGATTACTCTAGTCAAAGCTGACTTACCTCTAGGAGTCTTGGGTTCTCCTCCTAGGTCCCCTTGCTCTAGGTCTCCTATCTCATTCTCAGGAATAACATTTCCAAACTGATCTATCCTATCTGGGAGGTTGATTACCACATACATGGTTCCTTCCTTATCAATGTATGAACCCTGTTCGAACTTGACCACTGGGTGTTCTAGTCCAAAGGGTTGATCTGGATTTTTGAGTTGGACCACTGATCACCTCAGGCCATCCTCATAGATGCGAGCACCTAATTGGTTGGTCCTGATGTATTCCAATTGTGTCTTATAGGAACCTTCTGGTGTCTGTAAATAGGAAGTACCTGAGCTACGTGTAGGTCTTTCCATGTTGAAAGACATTTCTGAATCACTTGTGTCGTAACTTAGTGTGTAGGGATAACCACTTAGTTGTTCTGCCCGAGACTTAGCTGTATGATTGACACTAGCCTCAAATGAGCTAATGCTTTGCCTATCCTTGCCTAAGTGTTTGCCAGATCTTAGGTTCATAAGCTTTGTATACAAGTCCAAAATTTCCCCTTGTATTGCTCAGAATCCTTTGGAACTCCTTGGTTTCCTAGTCCACCTGAGGGTCAACTTCAAAATACTATATCTAATAATCCACATATTAATTTACCATAACCAGTGGAATTTTTGGTTGTACTCCCCATGAGCTTTCCAACAAACCCAAAATCCGTGCAAACGGATTTCGTATGAGAAAGTTATGCCCGTTCAGGGTTTTGGGGGTTAAAACAGGCGATATACAATACTTATCAAGTATCCCGATACTTGGAAGCAGACGATACATGATACTTGCCTTGCCACGATACACGATATCTCAACTAAACGATACACGACACTTGACATAGGAGTAGGTCCACGATACTCGATATCCGACAGATGTCGCGAGAAGAATCTCACGATACACGATATTGCACAAGTATCACCAGATCCAAATCAACGATACTCGATATCTGTGAGGTATCGTGAAAAGTTCAGCGATACACGATATGGAACAAGTATCGAGAAAAGAAATTCACGATACCCGATATTCAACAAATGTCGCAGAAAACTTTGACGATACTCGATATTCAACCAAGAAAAATCCCATGATATTCAATACTCACCAAATATCGCTTTCAGAGCTCCACGATACACGATATGCCCCAAGTATCATGAGAAAATTCAACGATACACGATATCTCCCAGGTATCATGGAAAAAACTTTCACGATATACGATATGTGACGAGTGTCCCGAGAGAATACCCAATGATACACAATATCATAGAAGTATCGCGAGAACTTCCTCAACGATACTCGATATCTCACAAGCCTAAGTATCGCGATACTCGACCACAGGAGTTCACGATATCCAGATATCGCGATACTCAACCGCGGGAGAACACGATACTTGGATTTTTTGGAGTTCAAATTCAAAAAATTTTGCAAATATGAGTACCTTGTGTCCTCCTTGTCACTCCTATGTGTCTGTAGATGCCAAATCTACCTTCAAACCCACGATATTGCACTCACGATACTTGGTGCAGGTTATGTCACATCTAGGATAGATCACTCTGATTTTTGGCTATTTTGGTACTATTTCTTCAGCATTTCAGTTATGCATCCTCTTTAAGGCTCTTTCTCACAACCACAAGTAAAAAGCGAGGTGAATGTACTCTAAAAAATGGAAAAAACTGAGAATATGAAGGTGGGTGGAGATGGTGATGATGATGAAGATGAAGGAGAAGAAAAACTCAAAATCTGAACTAAAAATGGTGATTTTTTTACCTTCCAACGTCGCTACTCTACGTCTTACGGTCACACGCTCGTCCTCCAAGCTCTCTCCCCGGCAACGGCACCAAATTTGGTGTCACTCTAGCACAATGGTGAGTACCAATGTGAGGAGATACACCTCATAAATGTCAATCCGTGGAGACGTGAGGACCGGTATGAAGATCCTGAGCAAGTGATGGCACAAGTGCGTGAGTGAAAGCACACAAGCATGCACACACATACACACACACACATGCACAAGGTAAGAGCAAAGAGTGGAACAATGGAAAGCTTCTATTATAAAAGAAATCTCTTACAAAGCTCAAAACTACAACAAGCCAACCTCAAAAATGAGCTCTCCAGCCCTTTTTATAGCTTTTTGAGTGGTTTTGGCCCTATCCAGACCTAATGTCCGGCCTAGTTAAAAAATAGGTTCCAAGGCTTATTTGGGGGCTCAAACGAAGTCTAAAAATTATGAAAATTGTAGGATGATAGTTCTAATACTCCTCAAGCTCGAGGACTCCTCAGCTTGAACAAAATGGAGTTGCAAAAATGGAAAATGGTATTTACAATGGTTTTTAGTGATGAAAATCACTATTTTTATAGGGATTTCTTCTGAAATTTTGACATGTGATTCTTGGAGCTCCCTACTTGCTCCTTCTTCTTGTGTGTCCACTTCCTTAATATGCTTCCATGCTTTGTCCTTGACCTTGAGCTTCAACATTTATTGATGGAGAGCTATGCTATATAAGAAGTATCTTGGCTCATTATCTTGTATCCTACACCTATTGCAACACAAGCTTTGGAGCTTGGTCCCTCAATAAAGGTGGTGCTTCTAGCACACATGGAGCAACCATGGTGCACTATAGGAGCATGTTGAGGAGCAGCTATGGAGTTCTGTTGGAACATCAATCTTACACTATGCTTGAGGTGGATTTGATCTACATCAAAGGCTATCGTGTCGAAAGAATATCCGTTGGAGAGTTCTTTTTCATATGCTCATTTATTGTATTTTTTTTGAGAAATTTTTTATGGTTCATTTACCATTGTAAAAGGCTTCAGCTTTACACATGTAAAGATAGAAAGATAGAGCCCAAATCCCATGAATTTGTGGTGGTTGAGGTTGCATTCAATCAAGCAATCAATCATCTAAAAGTAGATCAAACTAGATCTTCACTTTTCCTAGATTGTAGGAAAGTGAATTGATTCCCTCCAACAACCATTCCCACCTTCATTTGAATTCAAAATCCACTTGTAGAAGTCGTGGAACACTCCTAGAGTTTATATAAATACTTGAAATCACTTGTACATTACATGGAAGCAATATGCATACATTTGTCACCATCATTGTTTTGCTCCTTCAATTCTCTGCATCATCTTCTTTGCCAACAGTAATCTTGCAGAGGCTCTTGCTCTCTCTCCAGAGCTCCAAATTGAGTGGAAGATGGCTCATTGGAAAGGCATTAGTGTCTAGTTTATGTCTATACATTTTGATAGCATTTAGTTCAGCAAATTGGAAGAAAACTGAGTTTCTATCATGGGGTCAATCTCTGCATATTCCTGAAAAATAGGAAGTACCACCAATGAATGTCGCATTCATTCCTATAGCATATTTTCCTTATTCCTTATACTTTTGTGCATTCTATACACCCAACCCTATGTGTATCACTCCCATAAAAGGAATTTTTTCTAATTGTAATCACGCTGGTTACTATGGGCGTTTGAAGTTCATTGTCTCTTCCATAGATAGTAAGTTCTTGAGCTAGTCGACCCCCGAACCTATCTGTTTTGTATCAATATTTACTAAATTTGTACATTCACTCATCCATCTATTTCTGTTCACATAGAGTGGTTGAGATTTTGACTCCCACATTGTAAATTGACATTTGTATATATGATAGTGTGAGTAAGCAGTGGCTTACATAACACTTTACACATGTTGTCTAGTCTTTCTCTATCTTTGTCTCATCATTTGTATGATTAAATGTGGTCTGTTCATGTTTTGTCAATATTGGAAGATTGTTGGATTCTATGTTGTAGATGCTAGACCTATCGAACTTGGACCTGTGGTATTAGTTATGGGCCTACTAAATTTCCAACACTATCCTCATAACAAATTATAAATTCCCTAAATTTAACCTTTAACTCGCATACACATTCCTACTTTGAGTTCTTTTTCAATATCTACATAATTTTAATAAATTTTCTTTTATACCAGAAACATATAAATTTCTAATTATGAAATGCATGAAAAAAAAATTATATTAAAATTAAAGAACAATTAGAATTAAACCTGATATTTTCATGCTTCATCTTCATCTTCATCTTCCAAGAAGTCTTCATCTAACTCGTAATCACTGCTTGCCCTTCTTTGATGGAGAGTGTTAATCTCCAAAAGAACAAGCTATCCTTGATGTTAGAACACTTCTATATCAAGAATAACTCACAACCTTTACCAATTTGGAAGACAAGTGTCAAACTATCAAGACTTTAGATAACTGTGAAGAAAATCATTACACTGGAAATCTGTTGCACATAACTCACTCATTGAGTGATCAAATGTATAAAGTTTTTCATAAAACTTTGTACAAGGTGTCGTCTAAAGGTTCCACACCGTTTCCAAGTTAAAACGTCTAAAATGATTAAGTAGATCTTGAGAAATGATCCAAACAATCTACCCATGTCTGAGATTGTCCTCTTGTAAAGTCGATTTTTACACCTGCAACTTCTAACACATGGTTCTCCCAAACTAGAAGCCATTTAAGCAAATGATTTTAGCCATAGATGTCTTACCTTAAAACTTAGATTTTGACTCCTCATTTTTGCAAAACTTTACATTGTGCACTTAGAACTTATCAATTCTTTGACCGTCGAGATTGCGCCTATTTTAGAAGACACTCAACACTTCTTCACATAAAAATGTTCCTATACATAATTCTCTTAGCCTGTTTACAAGTAGGCTCTCAAATCTTAACCATAGATGCATTAACTATGAATTTGGACATCTACAAAAGCATTCTTGAAATGATCAAGCACAAAAGGAGAATTCAGAAAAATATCGGCCGCAACTTTTCTTCTCTTCCAAAAAATTTTACATCTGTTGATGAGAGATATCTTCTTCACTTCTCAAGTATCTAATGACTAATACAACTTCTAATTCTTCTCATCTCATGTTCTCTCATATTTGCCCTGACTTTTTACTTGTATATATAGGCATATATGTACAAGCTCATGAACATACAGAAGTTATAAGTGAGCTAACTACAAATTAATGTACATATGTATACAAGTCTTTATTTCTTGAACATACTCTATCTTCAATCTTCAATTGTTGATCTTTTCTTCATCCTTTGACTTCATATCTTTATCCAAAACATCAATTGGTGATTGAATTGCACCAACAGTCTTTTAAATAGCTACCTTGTCTTCGCAATTTCATTCGTCGGGTACATTCTAAAGCTTCTTCATGTGCTTCTTCTCGAATTCGTTTTTCTTATTCTTGATGTTTCTTAGCAATGTTGAGTCAATTTAGCATCTCCTCCATGAGGATTCTTGATATAGTTTAACTCTACATCCACTGATGTAACTTGGTAGGATGTTGCCTTCTAGAGTGGGTAGTTGAACTGCTCCACTTGTTGAGATCCTATTGATAATCATTGGTCCATAGCCTCTCTTCTCTAATTTCCTTGCATGTTGCTTCAAAGTGTAGACTAAGACTAGGTCTCTTACTTTCAAGCCCTTATCCTTCACATGTGCAGCAAAATATGCCTTTTGTCTCTTCTTCGTTGCATCAATTCCTGTTGCTGCTCTCAATCTTGTTTCACCTAGTCATTCAAGATCAAACATTCTAGAGGAGAGCTCATTGCCTGTCTAGTCATGATCTTGTGCTACTTTCAAAAAGTAGCACTACATTTTGGACAAACACCATCTAAAAAGGTGTGTCTTGGAGTACCATTTTATAGGCAACATTGTATGCCCAAACAACATGGTGTAGCTGTTTATCCCAATGAGAGCATTTGTTATTAACCAATTTTATCAATACATTGCATAGAATCGTATTGGTGCTCTCGATTTGCCCATTAGCTTGTGGATGATAGGGGGCATACTTCTTATGTATCACCAAGAATTCTTGGAGAAGGTTGTCAATGACTTCATTCAAGAAGTGCGTGCCTCTATCACTTACTAGCTCTATTGGTAGCCCATATCTAGTGAACACATTCTCAAATAAGAACTTAGCAGTCGTTTGAGCATCATTCTTTGTCGTAGCTTTTACTTCTACCCATTTGGTTAGATAGTTAGTGGCGACAATCGCCTTAATCACATGGTCTGGTCCAAAGTGTCCTCCTACCACACCTTGGTGAGTAGTCTCCAAGATCTTCATATATTCGTCCTCATGGTCACATAACCTAAGGTATTCATCTTTTCCTCGTCTGTATAGATTATCTCCAATGAGAACATAATCTAATGCTTCTTGTTCTAAGCTCCTTTGTCTAGCCAGGGTCATTTCTTGAGGGGATGTTTTCGTCCTCAGGAAGGCTACTAAGGGTTCACTCCAACTGGTATTAGAGATACTTAGTACAGTGTACCATGCTCCACAAGTGGTCTAATACAACAGATTGGGCATTCCTTACACAACTTATGGACATTTGCTTCCATTGTTGGCCAATACATACCTAATCTTTTTAGGGTTTGTAGGGTTCTATGCTTGAAGAAATGTTGTTGGAGTGCACCTACATGTGCTATTTGCAACCACTTTGAGTGATCCTCTTCTTCTATGCAACAAGCCAGTATGCGCTGATCGGTGTATTTATACATGCTACCTTCCATTATGTTATACTTCTAAGACCTCACTACTTCTTTATCTTTGGCTTTTAGTACAGGCTGTTTAGGTCCAAAAGTCAGAATAGGCACTATAGTTTTGTCCCATTCAGGCACTACTTCTAGATCGAACAAGTAGGCATTAGGAAGTTCATCTGATACACCTTGAGGGGACTCTCCTAAAGTCAATCGAGAAAGGTGATCCGCCCTAAGGTGAGTTCTACCTTTCCTAACCACAACTTCAAAGTCATATTCCATTGGTAAGAGGAACCATCTTACTAATCGACCTGTATTGCAAGGTTTGTTCACTAGATAGAGTAAGGCTTGATGGTCTATAAAAAATTTAAACTTATTTGCAAGCAAATAGTGTCTAAACTTCTTAACCGCATATACCATGCATAATCCCTCTCGTTCAGTAGTGGTATAATTCCGTTTAGTTGTATTCAATTGTCTAGTGGCATAAGCAATTGGAAAGATCCATATTGCCTTCACCAATTGGTTGTGCAAGTACACACCCAATAGCATAATTGGATGCATCCACATGGACATGGAATGGCTTGCTCCAATCTAGGGCAGTCAAGATTGGTGCTGAACATAATCTTCTCTTGAGCTCGTTAAAGGAGTTCTCACATTCTTTAGTCCACTCAAAGTTATTCAAGAGGGAGTACAGAGGCTTTGCAATGATCGCATACATATGAATGAATCGACGATAATAGCCACAATGCCCCATGAAATCTTGTACCTCCTTGACATTCTTAGGCCCAGGTAGCTCCACAATAGCTCTAAATTTCTCCTTGACTATGGATATGCCATTCTTTGACACTATGTGTCCTAGAATTTTGCCTTGCCTAACCATAAAAACACACTTTTCTAGGTTCAAGCAGACTTGTTATTCTGAACATTTATCAAAGATAACTCTCAACTCAGGGATATGGGTTTGTCTAATGTTGGAATGAGCACAAAGATCATCAACATAGACTTCCAAGTTCTTCCTCAAGAACCCTTTAAATACATGACACATCAACCTCTGAAAGGTAGCTGGCGCATTGGTTAGATCAAATGGCATAACCTGAAAAAGCAAATATGCCCCACTCTTTGGCAAAACCTATCTTTTGCTAATCTTCTGGTGCAATCGCTACTTGATTGTAACGAGAGAACCCATTTACGAAGTTGTACACTTCCTTGCTTGTTATCCTTTCTAATAGATGTTGAGTGATAGGAAGTGGATAGTTATCTCGAATGGTGTCTGCGTTAACCTTCTTCAAGTTTATGCATACACATAACTTGCCATTCTTCTTGGGCACCACTACAATGGGGGACACCTGTTCAGTGTGCTCAATTTCATAGATAAATCTAGCTTCAACCAGGAGATCTATCTCTTCTTTGATCTTGGTAGCATAGTTGTCATTATAGGTGTATGGCTTCTGTTTAGAGGGTTTGGCATATGAGTTCATGGGGATCGTATGTGAGCATATGTTAGGGTCTACTCCTTTTAAGTCCTTGTAACTCCATGCGAATACATCTCTGTATTCTCTTAGCAGGGCAACCAACTCTTGTTCCTCTTCCTCACTCAGGTCATGTCCTATGTAGGTGCATCTTTCTTCTCCTTCTTCTATGGTTACAACAATCTTCTTGGTGGTTTCTTTGTTATCATAGGCCTCTCTTGCTTGTGCATCACGTTTAGGCATTCTTATCATGACTCTCCTATCTTCTATCTCATACTTCTTAAAGTTTTCAGGGACCTCAAACAAAGATTCTTCCTCATCTGATGTGGCTTCTCTCTTCTTCCTTTTCTTGCCTTCACTCTTGATGGTTATCTAGGTGGTTAATCTCACATCATTAGTAATTTCTTCGTGTCTCTGAGGGTGAGCTTCTACTTCATAGAAATATTCCTCATCTGATGCAAAAGATGGGTCCATAGTAATTGACTTTAGATTGGAGTCACTTGCATCCTCGAATGCATCAGTGCTAGGTTCACATTCTTCAATAACCGAATCACACATGATTCGCTCTATTGTGAAGACTAAAATGTCATAGCCATCCTCATCATAGTGGGGTGTCCATTGCTCTTCATTGATGGCTACATCCATTGTTGCTAAAATTTCCACCCTACCATGAGGTTCAAGTTCTTCGTCAAGAAATAATATAGGTGCATAGGCTAAGTCTAGAAGTGATCTATGAGTTTCCTTCGCACCTACCTCTCTGGCTTTTTCTCTCTTCTCTTCTTCTACTCCCACTTTGCACATCCATAAGTGGATGTCTTCATGCATCCATGAGGATCCTGACCCTATAGAGTGCATTGACTCCGTATCATCTATGGCTCTATGGATGGGATTCCACTGTATGGAGGTATATCTCTATGAGAATAATCCTTGAGATTGACTTTGGTTGTGACACCTAAGTGTTGCAAATACAAAGAATTGGTTCCCCTATCCTGTACTCTTGCAATTGCCTCAAGAAGGGTCTTCCCAGAATCATCTCATGGGCTTGATTTTTGCTAAAGTCGCATATAACAAAGGTGTGCTCAAACTCTACCCCACATGTAGAGAGAGTTATTCCCTCTAGCAATCCCAAAGGTCTCTCTATATGACCATCAACGATCTGCAATTTCATTCTTGTTGGCCTGAGTGCTGGCTTGCCCCAATGCTTCCATAGGGATGTGGTAGCAATGGCAACTCTTGCACCTGAGTCCACAATCACCTTGGTGGTGTAACCTTGATGAGTGATTGGAAGATAGGTGTTTCCTTCTTTACCTTCACTCATGTCTCCTATCTTGTCCAAAGGTATTTCTGGCACAGTTCTATGAGATCCTACCTAAGAACATAGTTTCGCTACTTCTAGAACAGTTCATGTCTCCTATCTTGTCCAAAGGTATTTCTGGCACAGTTCTATGAGATCCTACCTGAGAACATGGTTTCACTACTTCTGGCACTTGGTTGGCTATTTGTTTCCACAATTCTGGCTTAAGCTTGTGTAGCTCCTCTAAAGTGAGATTGCACTGCACTTTAGTGTTTTTCACTACCTTTGTATTCCTAGGTATGATTGAATTTCCCTTTCTTACCAAGACTATGGGTGCCCTCATAGGTGGACTTTGCTTCCCATGGGCCTATGAAATGAGGTAATTCCTTCAAGGAATTAGACTCAAAGTCTAATCATTCACTTGATGGGGCATCCTCTTATTCTCCATAGATGGATGGAATGTCTTGTGGGAATTGGTTGTGTAAGTTATCCACAAGTTCAATAGGAGGAGGATTTTCTCTCTTTTTTGCCCATTTCTCTTCTTGAATTTCTCTTAGAAATTCTTGGGAATGTCGATTCATAGAAAAAGTGGTGTCTGGTTTAGTGGAATTGGGCACATAAGCGTCCTTGGGAGGAATGCTCATTCTTCCACTGGCTTGAGATGGTGTCATTTTTAGATTTTGCAATTAGCCTCTCCAATCTGTCTAATAGTCCATCAAAATGCAGTGAGTCCTAGCTGAACTAGAGCAGTTAAAAACTCGATTGGTTTCAAACATGGTTTGAGCCAATTCCACCATCTTAGCACAAAGTTTAGTTCGTTCGAGTTACAGGTCAGCTCTAGGGGAGCACTTGTCATGATTTGTTACATTTGGCCCTTCTTGTAGTCTAGCCTAATATGCCTTAAGCATCATGTCTATGTCCTCGGGAGTGGGATCTGCTAAGAATGATCCTACTCTAGGTCGGAGGTGGGATTATGTAAGGCGAGCTAGAATGTGGTGGGTTGGAGGGTGATGGGAATGGTGGTGATGTAGTTGTGTGAGAGTGCGTTTGAGATGTGAGTTCAATTATCTTGGCTTTTGTTTCTCTCAAGTTTTCCTCAAGTTCGCTCATCTTCCTTGCCCATTGCCTTTTCATTCTCTCTCGATTATCCCTCCAAGCTCTTGTCCTCTTCTTATGTTGACTCTTAGTCTCGCTAACCTCAAAGTTCTGTTCTTGGCCAAAGTCTTGGTTTTGCTTAAGTGCCTAAGCTCTCATGATGAATTGCACTGGGATCCTAGAATTCATACTTTCCATGGAGTCTACCACTAACCCAATAACATTGATAGGAGTGATTTTTGGCATATTGGTGGGGTTCTTGGGACACTCTCGTAACAAGTGCTCCCTCCCACAATCTAGACAAAAGCCTTGAATTGTCACAAATTGGGGTGGTGTAGGTGCAGGCATAGGGCAATCATAAAGGAGGTGATCTCCCTTCATTGGTAGCATGATCCTCTAGGAAATGGGGGTCTTATCTGCCTAGGATGAGGTCTAGAGTTGGGGTTTGCATACATGACATTTGCATACTCTGGCTCCCAACTAGGTTCACTCCGGTCTTCATAATAGTATGACTCATTATGCTCAAGTGACTGTATGTAGTAAGTCTATGGTCTATCAATATGAGTAGAGTCAAAACTATGATCACTTGGGTCACTTTTTGGAAGCAATGGTGTTACTGGCACTAAGGCTCTATTCAGATTTTCTTTTGCAGTTGCAGACTTCACTGGAATCACATTGGTTGGAGGAGGGGGTTATTCTGCTAGAACTAGTTGAGGTCTTTGCTGCCTTGATAGGGTGGTTGATATGATTGCTCAACCCTACCATATTGTTGTTGTGGGTATTGATTCTAGTATTTTCCTTGCTCTTGATAAATCTGAGGATAATTTTATCTAACATCTTCTTTATTATATGGGCAGTCTTGTGCAGTGTGGTTGGTGTATCTCCTTTCTATGGTGCACTATTGGGTGTTAGGGTTCACTTGGGGTTGAGCCATGATAGGGCACACATTATCCATATGGTCTCCTCCACAGGTACAGCTCCTCCACAGGTATAGCATCATTTTCCTAGGGCAAATCTAGGAATCTTCTTACTAGAGACTCCTAATTTCTGAGCTACCTTCTCTACGTGATCCTAAATCGACGTGGATTGTGTGGAAGGGAGGCTAATAGAACTATCAGAGTCTTTATAGATCTTTGAAAGCCTCCCCTAGATTATCTTCGATGTCTATGCACATGTGTACACACTCTTTTATGGATCTAGGGTCCTTCAAGTACACATACGATTTCAGTTTGGTGCTTATCAATCCATCTACAAATAAGGCCACTTGTTATGCTGGAGTGGGTGACTCTGGAATAGGGCATCTCTCTAGGTATTTTCAAAACCTTCTTCCTGTTAGCCTCACTATCTCTTGAGGTGTTTGCTTGAAGCTATATAACAGGGAGGAGGTGTTATGCCTAATATCACTCTTAGAAAAATCAATGATGAATGCTTCAAGAAGTTGATCTATATTTCTCAATTGACTTTGGTGAAGCATTTGAAACCAAGTCAATGCGGAGTTCTTGAGAGTTAGGCCAAAAGCATTGTATTGAGTGAACAAGTCTTCAACTTGTTCAACTCTCAAAACTTGCCTGAACTCTTCTACATGGGCATACGGGTCTCTTGTGCCATCGAAGCAGTTCTTCATGGACTTAACCAATTGTGTAGGTCTCAAGGTCTTAGTGTGTTCTCTAGGCCTTGGCAAAGGAAATTCATCTACATTTCTTTGATGTCTCATGCCTCTATATCTGTCGTTTTAATTCTATCCAGCTTCATCCTTGCTCTTTCTCTTCCCAATGGATTAGCAAGGCTCACCTCGGGTCTATCCCTACTCCTCTCTCTTAGGGTTCCATGAGCTTGAGATGTTCCAGCTCCTTGGTGACCAAAAGAGACATTGGACCTTGGTTGGGGAAAAACAAATTCACCCTTCCAAGTGTAGGCATGCCTACCATGCTCTGAGACCACAAAGGCCCTTTTTGAGGTATCGTCTAAATAGATCACTTTCCTTGGGGTATCTAGATCTTTGAATTCATATATGGCAAGCATTCCCACTTCATTAGGCTGCTCAGGTTTATACCTCCAAAAAGCCTCATCCATCTTTCGATTCACAAGCAAATCTATGATCCTATCGTCTTGGGTAACCCAATCTAGAGTGATTATTCTAGTCAGAACCGATTTGCCACGAGGGGTTTTTGGCTCTTTTTCTAAGCTCCCTTTCTCTATGTCACCTATTTTGGTCTCTGAGATTATGTTGCCAAATTCATCCATCCTTTCTGGTTGACTAGTGACCACATACATTGTTCCTTCCTTATCTATGTAGGAACCATTTTCGAACTTGGCTACAGGGTGTTCTAGTCCAATGGGCTGATTGGGGTTTCTAATTTGGACGAGAGATCTTCTCAGAGCATCCTCATAGATGCGAGCACCTAAGCGGCTGGTCCTGATACATTCGAGTTGAGTCTTTTAGGGACCCTCGAGTTTTTCTAGGTATGTCACTCTTGAGCTACCTACGGGTCTTTCCAAGTTATAAGACATCTCAAAGTCACTAGTTTCCGAGTTTAGAGCATAGGGGTAATCACTCAACTGTTGGGCCCTGGACCTGGCTGTATGGTTGAAACTATCCTCTGATGATTTAACACTTCGACAATCTCTCCCTAGGTGTCTTCTTAATCTCAGGGTCATATGCCCTATTAATTGACCCAATGACCCTTATACAACCACATTGTTGATTCTTTGATACCAATCACTTGTTCCTTTTAATTTCTTGGGTACTTGTTTTCGTGTCTTTAGTTAAGCTTCGTCAGGAGCACTTAAGTGTGTCACACTTGATGTTTTTCATCCACTTAGCTTAAGTTCTTTTCCCTTAGGGTGTCCGTTGACTACAACTTAACCTATTCTTAGACTTGAGAAATTATAGTATCTTAGAACTTGAGTTCCTATCGTACCCCTAATCAATCAAAAGATCTATTCGCACTTAGCCTAAGCTATGAATGGACTAAGGGGGTTGAGAGATCTTCCAACCTCAAGTAGCTTCTCTTTGTTGCACTTGTCTGCCTAGGAAGCGTGTTCCCAGTACACTGCACTTGCTTCGGTTTCTCTAAAAACTCTCAATGATCCTGTAAAAGTTCCAAGTTTAGCTCAAGTTTTTACCTTCATTTGACAGAAAATTTGATTCAGACACTTTTAAACACCCTTTTCTCCCCTTGTGTATTGCCAAAAAATTTCTTTTAAAGATCCCTTGGTGTACCTACCCCATGAGCTTTCCAGCCAGCTCTAGAGCCCAAATCGCATGAAAACGTTATATCGATTCAGGGTTCAGGGGGTTAAAATAGACAATCAGGACCTTTCCAGATTTTAGTGCATTTTTCTAAGGCCTTTGTAATTATATGGGTAATTGAGTGTGCAAATATGCCCAAAGTTTAACCCAAATTTTCAAAAAAATACCACTTTAATTTTTGTCGAAAATACCTATCTATCATGATAGATGATGGCTGTCACAATAGACATTGACTGTTGTGTGGTCCTCTCTCTCGCAATAGATGATCTCTGTCATGATAGACGGTATCTATCGTGGGGACCTATTTGTCGTGATAGATGGGTGTCTATCACGATAGACGGTATCTATCATGGGTCCTATTTTTCACGATAGACGGGTGTCTATGGCGATAGATGATGATTGTCACGTGGGCCTATGTGTCATGATAGACGTGGTCTATCATCCGTCGTGCCTTTGGTCTATCATGATAGATGGTGACTATCACGTGGGCCTGTCTATCGCGATAGACGTGGTCTGTCATCTATCGTGCTTTTGGTATGTCACAATAGACAGGGTCTATCGTGGGGTGCTGTCTGTCATGATAGACGGTTGTCTGTCGCGATAGATGGGGTCTATCATCTATCGTGCTTTTGTTCTGTCATAATAGATGGTGGCTGTTGTGATAGGCACAATTTGTCATGGGGCTCTATCTGTCGTGATAGACGGTGTCTGTCGTGATAGACATTGTCTATCAAGATAGATAGAAATAACACAAATTTTTTAGAAACTTTAATGATTTGGAGTTTTCTAATGGTGTAGGTTATCGTGTCGTACATGTAAACACAAAATATCAACTTTCTCTGTCTGTCCCGATAGATGGAGGTCATCATCTCAGGACCTGTGCAGAGTTCTATCATACCTATGCAAGTTGTTGGAGATGGTGATGTAGCCAAATCCTATAAGAAATGCTCAAAAACACACGAAAACAGAATGCATGCAAGCTCTCTCTCGCTCTCTCTCACAAGTCAAATGAGCTGGGGAGGGGAATCTGACCAAAAACTAAAATTTTGGGAGAGGTGGAGATGGAGGTGGGAGGTGGTGAGGATGATGATGGTGATGCCAAAATCAAGAAAAAAGTGATGAAAAATAAAGAAAAGTATAGATTTTACCTACGACTCCAATGTCTCAACTCTACATCTTACCATCACACGCTAGTCCTCGAAACGCTCTCCCAGGAAATGGTGCCAAATTTGGTGTCACTTTAGCACAATGGAAAATACCAACATGAGGAGATCCACCTCATAATTGTCAATCTGTGGAGACGAAGGACTAGCATGAAGACTATGAGCAAGTGATGGCACAAGTGTGTGAGTGAGAAGCACACAAACATGCACACACATACACACACGTGCACAGAAGGCAAGAACAAGGAGAGGAACAATGGAGTTCTTTGCATTAGTCAAAAAGTCTCTTACACAAGTTCAAATCACTAACAATCTAACCCCAAAAATGAGCTCTCTAGCTCTTTTTATAGTTTTTTGGCTAGCTTTGGCCCTGTCCAGACCTAGTGTCCAGCGTAGTTAAAAATTAGGTTCTATAGCTTATTTGAGAGCTCAAACAGAATCTAAAAATTAAGGAAATTGGTATGTAGCTAATTCTAATACTCCTCAAGCTCGAGGACTCCTTGGCTTGAACAAAATGGAGTCTATTCTACCAAAAACGAGATTTACAATGTTTGTGTAGTGATGAAAATCACTCTTAATTGGAAGTAAGTTTTAGAAAAAAAATGATTAGGCCTCATAGTCGGATTGTGCTTGACTTCCCTTTGGTGCCTGCATGCTCTTCTTATATCGTGTATGCCAAAAATTATCATAAACATAAATAATTTGTATGATGAGAGCTGATCAGTTTACATCTTCATAGTTTTGCCACCTGCAAGTACTAGAGAGAGATTAGTCAAATAAAAAAAAATCTTATCAAAGGAGTTTGAGAGAGTTTAAAGATAACCACTCTGGAAAAAAAAATTAATTTTCTTGCCTGTCAATTCGAAGGACAAAATCGTTCCGACATCTGCCCCCACCAAACCTTCACATCATCCTGATGGGCCAACCTGTAGATCATGGGAAGCAGCATCAAATTCTTTTGGAAAAATTGATTAATTGACTTTAATTAATGTGATAAAAATGCTTCTAAATACAAGTAAAGATTCTGATAACAAAGAAAATCTTTAAAATTAAGCAAATTTGAATTGGAAACCATTTCATTCAATGCATGAAGTTTAAAGACAAGGTTTAGGAAATCCTATAACAATCATTCAGATAGTCATGGTAATTACCGTTTTGTTAACCCTATTCAAAAGTAATATTTATTTTATATAAGTGTTCCATCCTTTATCTCTTAGCCATCTGCCACAAGATGCATTTAACTAATTCTTCTATAGCAGACCTCTGCCTCATATAGCCCATAAAGATATTTCAGGAGTGGTTTTAAGACCACAATTGATTCATGATAACTTTTTCTTATTCTTTTTTCTTTGTTTTCTTTTTGTTTTTCATTCGTTTTCTCATTTTTCTTTTTATCATGTCACGACAACCACTAATGTATTGCTTTATGTATTTATCTTTTCTCTTTTTCTTTGCAAATTTTTTGTTTAAGGGGAAAGGCTTAACCCTTATTCAGAGCTGAGGATCTAGAGGCATGCTATTAGTGAAAACTAGGATCTCATTGGCAAAATTTTTCAGAAATTAAGGAAGCCTACTTGTATAAAATAGATCTACTTCTACTAAGAGTTGCATGTCAAGTTTTACCTTCTCCTATCCTCTTAACAATCATAAGTTCCCTAACTCTTATCTTTGACTCACATACACATCCCTACTTTGATTTTTAGTTCTTTATTTACATAATTTTCTTTTTTATACGAGAAACATATAAATTTCTAACTATGAAACGCATGAAAAAGAAATTCTATATTAAAAATAAAGAAAAAATAAAATTGTTTCACCTCATTAACATCATGATTCATCTTCATCATCGTCATTCAAGAAGTCTTCATCCAACTTGTAATCATTGCTTGACCTTCTGTTGAATATCTTAATCCTTTACCTGCAATTACATTTCTTAAGGGAGTCCCGTCAAGTTCACATAAAGTATATGTACCTATATCAAACACAGAAATAACAACATATGGACCAAACCATTATTTAGTTAATTTTAATCGTGCATCATATTGGGTTTCAAAGGTACTGTCATAAATGAGTACCCAATCCCCACAATCTATCAATTGTGGCCTAAGTCAATGTCTCTTATCAAAGTAAATTTTATTCTTTAAACGTGATGCTTTTAATTTTTTAGTAGCCTCTTTTAAATTCTCATTCCCTTGTTTTAATTGGATAATTCTTAAAGCAAATAAATCTTCTCATGTTAAATTATCTTCCCATTTTAAACTTATCGAGTTTATTATCCGAGTGTGTATAGGAAAAATTGGCTTTTGACAATACATGAGTTCAACTGACATAAAACTAGTTGTTCTCGTGTATGTCATCCTGCCAGCCCATAAAGCAAATGGTAGGTATTGTGCCCATTTCCCAATATCTACATGGCATGCTATCGAGATTTCCTTTACTATGGAAGGATTTCCTCATTCAATCTTTCCATATGCTTCTGGGTTGGAGGTTGTCATAAGAGACAAACGAATCCCATGTTGATCAAAGAACGCTCTTGCCTCTCTAGCATCTAGCTCACCTCAATCTACTACTACTTTCTCAACATATCCAAATTTGGATAACACTCCTTCTAATAGAAATAGGCATACATTATAAGTAGTATTAGACCAAAGTGCACAACATTCAACATGATTTGTTAAATCTTCACATGCAAGTACTATATACCTCATGACACTACTTCTTTTAGGCATAGTCACAAGGTCGATTACCCACTTGTAATGAGTACAAGGTGGATAGGTTGGATGTAAAAGGTCTCTATGTTTGATTGAGGAATGTAACTGACATGTGACACATGTGCTCAAAAACTCTTTTACAATTACATACATCCTCAGCCACCAATAACTTTCTCGAATCTTTTCATATGTCGCTACGAAACCCTTATGACTAGCCCATAGGCTTTCATGCATATCCCTCATAACTTGCACCTATAAGTTTCTTAATCTTAACACTCTTTGTGGATTTCTCACCTTCCCTTTAGCATGTCGCCAAAGATATCCATCTTTCAAAAAAAAGTTAAAGACTTCTTCCTAATGTTTCGGAATTAAATTGTTGACCAGCTTGGGATAGGCTGGAATGTACTCTGATAATAACCTATATCTTTCCATTCTCCCTCGTATTCTTCATCTCTAAATCGTTCATACATAAAAGTAGATGACGCATAACTAATCAAGTTTATTTCTTTATCTATTGCTTCTTCATTATCATCAAATTTTTCTCATGAGAGCATATCAACAACGGTATTATGCTTTCCAACAATATGTACAAATGTTGGATTAATAAACTTAATAAAAGCCATCCAACTTAACATTGCAATGTCAGGGGATGAACAGTTAGCAATCAATCCTATTAATGGAAGACAATCAATTTCAACAATTACATTGGCTCCAATAAAATATTCTTTATTTGTTTTTAAGGCAGTGACTAATCCCCATAGCTCTCTTTTAATATGAGGATAATTTCTCTGTGTTTTATGAAAAATTTTTGCTCCAAAGTGAACTGCATATCTTTGCTCTTTTCCATCTTGTCCAATGACCTAGCCTATACCAATAGGACTAGTATCAATGGTTAGGATTAGAGGCTTATTTCTTAAATAATCAATTCTTTTGAAGATTGGAGCATTGATAAGCAATTGCTTCAGTCTTCTCATAGTTTTACTATGTTCTTCTATCCAGACAAATTTCTTTTTCTTTCGTAAGAGAGCATATAGCAGATTTGCAAGATGAGAAAAGTGAGGAACCCAAATTACATAAACGACACATGCTCCTAAGAATCTCCTTACTTCACTAATATTGTGACACACCTCTAAAATTCTAGTGATGGCATCAATTTTCTTTGGGTATGGCTTGCCGCCATAATGCCCACATAAATGTCCAACAATCAAAATTCGTTGACACCAAAAATAGATTTCTCTAAAGAAAAAGTCAGCCCATCCTCCTTGAACCTTTGAAAGATTCTTTCACAATTAGAAATGTGGTCGGAGACAAACTTTCTACATCCAGATGAATCTAAAGTCATATCTTTTTCCCTTTCCACACACCCTTTTATTAACACTGAGTCACAACAAAGGAGAACAAAGACATGTTCTCTTTTTCTTTTTACCTAAATACCATTATATGAAGCAAAAAAGTGGGCATTTTACAATATCTAGAAAGCATCACGAGTCTTGCTTGTAAATATTGTCTTTAGAAGCTTGATCTCATATCCCAAGTAGTCAAGATAGATATACTAAAATTCTTGCTGCCATGAAAACTAGTTGTTGAGCATGACGAAGAATCCCACATCATGATCTTGGACAATAGATTAGAGTTGAAAAGGTACATGTAAGAATTTGCAAAGCTCCTTCATTACATCTATAACCTCAACAAGTACAGAAGATAGCTAATTAAAAGTTACTCGAAAATTAGAGTACATGTGTTGTAAAAATCAGAGCATTTTAACAAGGCAATTAAGATCATCCCCTTTGTATGGTTAAGATCCCCATTGAATGCCTGGCCATATTAACAGAATATGAAATACACTTCACAAAAGCATTCCCAAGAGAAGATAATATTCAACAAAATTATACTAAGAAACATTCACACATGATCAGAGAAATGCTCAAGATAAATCAAGTTGAACACCAAGTGGAAGCAGAACTCCAAATTATATTTCCATTAAAATGATCTTTTACATTTCATGTGTTTTACAAGAGTTATGTGAATCTACAATAGAAGCTGATCATAGCTTTCCTCAGGCTCAAGGGTATTGGTATCCTCTGGCACATTAGAACACCTATCTTGCCTCTCTTGCTCCAAGATTGGCTCTTCAAGGTCAGCCATGTCCCCAGGTTCATCTGCAAGTGGGGGAACAGGCTCCCTTGAAGCTGGTTGGAATCTCTCCGTATCTACAATGTGCTTCCTTCCAACCTCTTGGTCTTCATCTGGGCATTCATTCAGCCCATTGATTCTCATTCTAATGAAGCTCACTTGAGCATCATCCTTCTCCACAGCTATGCAGTGCCTGAACATCTTTAAGGAGCAAGCCAGAGTCGTTCCTGAAACAGCAGAAAACCTCTTAGAGGCTTCAATCAACAATGACTAATGAAAATTGTGAAAATTGAAATTACCTGTGCCCGAAAAAAGGTCTAGGACCCAGTCATCATCATTGGAAAATAGCTGAAGCAATCTCATTATGAGTTTTTGTGGCTTCTGATAAGGGTTAACCAATGTCATGTCCCCAGCTACATGACGAAGTTTCTTGGTAACGGCTGGGAACATGAGCACATTTGAGATCCCATTCTCATTGCAATGCTCCCTGACTCTCCTTTTGCTTACTTCATCATAATAGCCCACTGTAATGCATTCAGTGGCACTCACAAACCGATGCAAAGGAGTGTGATTCACGTTTGTCTTCACCCTGCAAAAAAGAACTATGAGTCACATAGGGCATCATTAAAGCCATGGAGATAGAAAGAAGATTACTTACCAAGTGAGGCACTCCACAGCATGACATCTTGCCTTCAGAGCAGTTGAAATAGAGAAAGACTGGTCTCTGCTATGGAAAATTACTATCCTCCAAAGAGGAGACGTAGTCAACTCTGCAAAATCAGTGACCATCTTCCGAATCTGAGGGTGTTTGAAGGGTTCATCATCATTAACTGATCCTAACATCCTAAATCCATAGGGTATGTCCGCTATGAGAAGGGAGAAATGTTTTCTAGGCACAACAGAACAAATATTATTTACATCACTACAGAACACATTGTAATATACAGGCCTAAGGGGGTCTAGGGGATTGGAGAAACATTTAAGATCGGGTTCATCATCAAAATCCATCTCCTTCGCTTTCAGTCTAGATTTCTCATGCCTTGCTCTTTGAATGTGAGCAAGGAATGCAGGGGGGCAATCATCTAGTACCTCTGTAGACTTACTTTTCCTTGGTTTCTGCAGAACAAATTGGAAAAACAATTAGAAGAGCTCTTCAGTACAGGAAACAGAACATAAAGAACGGATGTATGGCATCGATTTCTTGTTGGGGTAGATGCTAGGCATCGACCTTCTACTGAAAATCGATGCTTGGCATCGACCTAGGGACCTAAGTCAATGCCTGGCATCGACTTTTGCCACGAGGTCGATGCCAGGCATCGACTTTTGTTGCAGGTCGATGCCAGGCATCGACTTGTGCTGCAAGTCGATGCCAGGCATCGACTTATGCCCCCAAGTCGATGCCAGGCATCGACTTATGCTGCAAGTCGATGCTAGGCATCGACTTATGCCCCCAAGTCGATGCCAGGCATCGACTTATGCCCCCATGTTGATGCCATGCAATGCATCAAATTGTTTAGTATGAAATATTCTGATAAGAGAATCTACCCAATCACGAAACAGGATGAAATATTCTGATAAGGCTTTGTAGGATGATGTGGTTGGATAGTCTGCTTGGACCTCTGTCCAAGAAAAGCAACCCAGCATCTTCATCATCACCTCCTGAATCTTCATGTACACTTTATGACTACAGACACATAAATATAAAAGAGACTATGTTAGACAAGAAGCATGGGAGGAGGGAAAAAGGATCTGAGAATAACATACATACTTATTGAGCTCAGTCACCATCTCCTCGAGGCTTAACTCCTTCGAGATTACCCTTGACAAAGTTGATATGATCAATGTATCATCCTTGATTCCTTGAAGGGCCCTCCATGGGGTCAGCTTCATGTCCTCAGGAGCCTCTTCAATTGAAAGGTCAACTTTCCTTCCCTTTCCCCTCAGATCAATTTGTGGGTCTGGCCTCGACTTTCGTTGCTTCTGGCCCTTGACCTCCTTGTGCTCCCACATTGTGAAAATTCTATCCTGAAGATCCCAGATCTCACCTGATCTGAATGCCAGTTGAAACCATGGATCATATTTCCTTAAAGCATCTGACTTTCTATTCTCATCCAATGCAATTCCAACCTCAATAAGGCATTGCTTTCGTAGATTGGGATGTATTCTCCCAGCTTCCTTCACAAGACAATCTTCGTATTCATGGTGGAAGAACCGAATTCTCTCTATGGAGGACATTTTCTGCCTGTAGTCATTGTCGTTGTTGTGATCCCAAGCAAGAAGCTTGGCTTCCTCAGTTGAAAGACCAGCATATATCTTACACTCTGCATACCTAAAGAAAAATGTAGTAGGGTGCTCCTTCACTAACTGTCTACGAGCCTCTGCAGAGTGTGAACCTCCAATCACATAATAAGTGTAATCCTCAAACAAACCCTCATTGAAATCCTCCACACAGCTGCACTCATTCGGATCCACCATGACAAGGAGTGGCACAACAGTAGCATGAGGATTTATTTTCATTTTCTTCTTAAGATTCTGGACATGCAAATTATGTGGCTCCCTGATCTCAAGGGGCCTCCTCCCTGTGACTGGATCCACTGATGGCCTGTGGATAATATTAATAGGCAGGTGGAACAACTGCCCCTTCTTCACAACTTTTCTTCTAGCTATGTCCTCCCTCATCTTATTCTGCTCAGTGCCAAGCACACCAGATGCAAGCTCTCCACCAGGTGCAACAATTATGTCCCCAGAGCTAGAGCTTGAGTCAGAAAAGTCCTCTTCTGCAATTATCTTCTTTTTCTTTTGGGGCTTTTTCTGCACACTCTGCTTACCCCTTGCCTTTACAGGGGTCGTCTTCTTGTGCTGTGTTGGCATGATATTGCCCTGTATCCATGGCATCAGGTCCTTGATGAAATTCACTGAGTCTCTGCATATCTGAGCTAGCTCTTCTGGAACACAGCACTCTGGGCACAAGAAATCCATCTTGCATATGACATTTCTTAATCCTTTCGATGTCTCCACCAAGAAAAGCAGGTTGTCAGAATCTTCATCTTCATAATCCAATTTGTAAACAAGTCCATACTGAAAACCTTGTGTTGTCGTGATCTTTCCTCTGCCATAGGCCCGTGCGAACACAAGGAGGACTGCATTCTTCTCTTCAACGTACTGAAGGCACCATTCGAGATTTGTCATGTCCCGAAGTGGACGATCTGTCCTCATGACCTCGGTCTCCCTAGACCTTTCCTTCATATTTGGATCCTCCACAGGAATTTTTATGCTACTCTGTCCACCTGAGGATATTCCTAGTGGGTTGCTGGCCTTCTCAGAGGATAATGGTGCAATAATTTTCTTTGGCTTTGCTTGGTGACCACTGCCTTTGTCACGTTGCTGGTCAGCAGAGCCCATGGTGACTCTGAGCTTCTTGATGGGCCTTTCATCCTTGTACTCCGCATCCCTGAAGGCAATTGGAAATATCAGATCAAACGTAAATGTGGTTTCAAAGGCCCAAGTCCATGCAAGGCATCGATTTTGAGCTTCAGGTCGATGCCAGGCATCGATGTTTAAGTGCATGTCGATGCCAGGCATCGATGTTTAAGTGCATGTCGATGCCAGGCATCAACTTTGTGTGCAAGTCGATGCCAGGCATCGACTTGAGGGTGAAAGTCGATGCCAGGCATCGAGTTGGGGGTGCAAGAGTCGATGCTTGGCATCCACTTTTGGGCCCAAGTCGATGCCTGGCATCGACTTTTGGGCCAAGTCGATGCCTGGCATCGACTTTTACCCTCAAGTCGATGCCTGGCATCGACTTGCACACAAAGTCGATGCCTGGCATCGACTTGGGCACAAAAGTCGATGCCAAGCATCGACCTGGGCCCAAAAGCCGATGCCAAGCATCGACTTTGCACCCAAAAGTCGATGCCTGGCATCGACTTTTCAGTGCATGTTGATGCCGGCAAGTCGATGCTTGGCATCGTTTTTTCGGCCCAAGTCGATGCCTGGCATCGACTTGGGGCTGCAAGTCGATGCCAGGCATCGACTTGCACCCACGAGTCGATGCCTGGCATCGACTTGCTCCTGCAAGTCGATGCCTGGCATCGACTTGCAATCCTAAGTCGATGCCTGGCATCGACTTACACCTTAAAGTCGATGCCAGGCATCGACCTGTACATGCTTTGGATCCATATTTCTAGAGGTAAGAAAAATAAATACCTAGAAATCAGATATTTACACAGACATACAGAGGGAATCTTTTTGGAATCTTTATTCATGTTATGATTTTGTCTACCTCTTGGTACTTTTGCCAACATTCTTCTTCTCCATCAGACTTGGCTTGCTGGTATGCTGACCTCTGTGCTCCATGGCTGTCTGTGCTCTGCTGCTCTCTCTTGCTCGTGGATTTTGAAAATGCGAATGATCTCCTCCTCTAGTATTTATAGGCAATTGGGTAACTTGAACCAGAAACTAATTGGATCTAACTGAATGAGTCCACTTGCTAACTAAATCTGTCAACTTATCTAACCTGGGAATAGCACCCACACAATATAGGCTGTTTCAGAGCCACTTTAATGAAATATTCATAGACCCTTGCAACTATTTATATACATTTGCATAGAAATTACATTTCAATGGCAAGAGTATGGTATGTCCATGAGGATGTCTAAACTCATGTAGAGATTTGTTTCTAAGAATCTCTTTCTTGGGAGAAAATCAAGTCAAAGTTGTGTTAAATGTGGGAGACTAATGACATCTTTATAGTATTACCCTCCACACTTTAGTTCATATTCACATTTATCTTGTAACTCACTGTTGAAATGGAAAATCACTATGAATAAACATTCTAGTACAGAACCTTGCAACTATTTATATACATTTGCATGGAAATTAAACTTCAATGGCAACAGTATGGTATGTACATGAGGATTTCTAATCTCATGTAGATGTTTTTTCTTAGAGTCTGTTGCTTGGGAGAAAATTAGGTCTAAGTTGTGAGATTAATGACATCTTTATAGTGTTATCCTCCACACTTTAGTTCATATTCACATTTATCTTGTAACACATTGTTGAAATGGAAAATCAATGTATGAATATACTTTCTGTGTGCCTCTTTTACACATAATTCTTTTTCAATATACTTTCATCTACCTCTTTGATATCTAGCCAAGACCACAATAAAACCTAATCCTTGAAATCTTAACCAAATGTAAAATTTCTTCTTGTATAGTGTTCAATGGCATAGCATATTCCAGTTGGAACTCAACTTGGATATATTCCAGTTGTAAAATTTCTTCTTGTAAAATTTCTCCAAACAATTTTATTATATATTCCTGTTGGAACTCAACTTGGATATATTTTGATTCATTCACAATGCTTAGACTGAATGACTCATATGTAGTTAGAAATCAACTGTGTTTCTCATTTGAATCAAAAGTGAATCAAATCTTTGGTTCCCTTATTAGTGTATATTTGAGTAATTAAGTGATTTGATGTAATTTGATGTTTTATGTTATTTAATGTACTTTAATAAGCTTTTGATTTCATATCTTCTTGATGTGACATTTGATGTGATATCTTCACTTGATCTCGGATTTCTACTTATTTAAAAAGGTCATTCATCTTCAGTCTTCTGTGAACTCAGTGAAGATGAGCTTAATCTTTTCAGTGGATGCTTGGGCATCAGCTTCCTCTGCTCATATTGATTCATTGTTCTCAGTTGAACCTTTCCAGAGAAGTGATGATCCCTATGATTTAGAACGTGCTGATGATTCCATGTTTTCTGTTGAGTCATTTAAGTTATCCAATTCATAGTGCAATGCTGCTCAACCAAATGCACCTCTTGATCTCCCATCTGATCCAACCATTGATCTCCCTTCTGACTTAAGTGCATGTGGAGCAACGAAAAAGCAAAGCAAGCTCAATCTACGATTTAAAAGAAGGTCTCGTGAAGTAAGTCGAAAAAGATTTAAATTTCTTACTTCAGATAGACAGATTGCATTGGATATTGTGAAGCATTGTTGTGGTTTGAAATGCTTGTATAATTTAGGGATGAAGAAACTAAAGCACATAAGAGAAAAATTCCTCCATTTAGATAGTGAAAGGCAAGATATATACCTTGTTTCTTGCATGCAAATGATTGAGGATAACATGTCAGTAACGCGTGTTGGTTTTGAATATTTCTTTACTCAAGGGATGCCATGCTGTAGGGCTGCATTTAAAATTGCAATGGGTGTAGGAAATTTTAGAATACATAGGGTTCAACAAGGGTTTTTGAATGGGGATCTCATTTTGGATACGTTCCATGTTGGGACCAAAGGATCTGTTGGACGTCATGCAATGAATTGGATGATGAACTATTTTAGCTTGCATTGTGAAGTTATGCCTACAACTGGAAGGTTGCACTTGTCAGATAACTTTACTCGTCGAGAGGTATTTCAAATATATAGAGAAGACATGGAAAATAGAAATGAGAAGTATGTGTTGTATCGTCACTTTACTCGATTATGGAAGGAAGAGTTTAACAATGTTTCTATTCCTCGTAAAGTTAGAATGGGTGAATGTTCAGTTTGCGCCACTTTGAAAAACATGGCAAAAGGGGCTACAACACCACAGGAAAAGCATAATTTTAAAAACCTTCTTAACAACCATCGTGACAGTCAAGCATTAGAGAGAAAGAAAGCAATTCATCATCGAAGTAAGGCACTCAGAAATCCGGAGCGTTATATGTGTTTGTTGATCAATGGTATGGATCAAAAAAAAAACTTGTTTGCCACATTTTTATCGCATCCCTAAGGACATTGGAGATGAAGTCCTTGTGCAAATGCATTTGGTTGGCGCTTTGGTATACAATGGAACTGTAATGTCCAAGGTTTTCTTCACATATCCGAATGTGCATAATGATCCAAACCTTACAGTTACTGTCATTCATCGTGTTTTGCAATCATGGAAGGGTCTTTTGCCACCAACTCTATATTTGCAACTAGATAATACTCCAAGAGAGAATAAAAATTCTACAGTCTTTGGATATTTAAGCATGCTTGTTGAAAAACAGGTATTTCAGAAGGTTAAGGTAAATTTTCTTCTGGTTGGCCACACTCATGGTCACATTGATCAAATGTTCAGTACTTTCTCTAAGAAGATGGCACGTAACAATGCTTTTACTCTTCCGATTTTATCTGAGCTGATTTCAGAAGCATATACTCCAAAACCAGAAGTTCAACACCTCACACAGATTTATGACTTTAAGCACTTTTGCTCAATGGGCCTTGATAACAGTGCTAAGGTTTTGGCTCCATTGCACAATATTAGTTTCAACCATGTATTCTTGATGAGGAGGGTTGATGAAATAACCCTTTTATTTGCAAAGCAGTATTCATCTTCTCTTGGGTGGGAGCCTAAAGAGGGATGCAGTTTCTTATTGCAGGTGCCTAATTTGTCTACTGTAACAGTGTATGGTGCAGAAAAATCACCATATGAAGATAAAAACAATACAGAAAGATGTGGAAGTGTGGTTGATCAAAGTAAAAGCTGGATGCATGCACTCATTGAAAAGAAGAGACATATTGAGCGTGCAAAAAAACATGCTGGAGATCAAGATGTATCTTGGTGGGAGGACTTTTTCAATCATCAAGAAGAGATTATACAGTATACAATTGCAGGTCACTAGCCAGTTGATGTTCCATTCACATGGGATTTTTGTACACAAAGATCCGTGAATGTGGCCCAAGCATGTAATGCAGATGCACTTCAAAGTTTTATACATCCACCAGAAAGAAATATTTATGTAGGCCCAAGGATGACAAAACAGGCAGAAGCAAGATGGCAAGGAAATTTAATAGAGATAAATGTTGGAACGCTTATTGCAGTACTTGCTGATGGTGATGAGGCTACCAGACCATTTTGGATTGCAAAGGTTTTAGAGATAACTAAAGATATTGATCAGAGAAGAATAGAGGCTTTGGTGGTGCATTGGTATTACACTAAAAGTAGTAATGCATTCACAGGTAAATATAACTTAGAAATGGTGTGTGATACTAAACAAACAGGTTCAAAAAGGAAAAAGAATATTCGAAGCACATCCACTCTTAAAATGGATAATGTAGATATTCTTGTTTATGATTTTTCCTTGACAAAAACTGGTCACTTGAGGAAAGCAACCATCAACATGATAAAACAAAAGCTTCCAGATGTATGTGGTACAGGAAATCATAGGAAAACAAGAAGAGTTGTGCATGATCCTGCAGAATTTGGTATGTACGTGGATGAAGATAGAGCTCTTGTGGATATAGAAGAAGAAGAAGAGAGCTCTCAACAGTATGAGACTGAATCAAGTGCATCAGATGATGAGGGTGTAGACATAGATCGACAAAGTTGTGAGTTGCATTGAAGCTCTCAGACATTTTTAGTGCTTATGTAAATGCCTCAAAGTAGTTTGGTTAATGAAACCATGTTTTGTAGCAATTTTGAATAACAATCAGATATCCACCCATTAAAGATATGTCTAAAATGTTATTTTTGTGTAAAAACTATTGATTTCTACATTCTTATATATATTTTAGACATGTCAATGTCTTATCATATAGATTTTGGACATGTCAATGTCTTATCATATACATTTTGGGACACGTCAATGCCTAATATAGTGAAATTTTGACTACATTTTGAGCTCATTTTTTTTTGAGAAAATGACAAAAAACGTCAAAAATTACTTGTTTTCACCTCATTTTTGTAATATATGTATACTGGTGTAAAGGAATTCCAAAAATGAGGTGAAAACATGTAATTTTTGACGAGAGTGTTCTCTTTTTACGACATAGTTCTCGTTTGTTACGACTCGCTGTTTATTGGAATATCATCAATAAAAGGCATAGTCACTTTGGGGATCAAGTCATGTAAGACCAAGTTAATAATTCATCATGTGTGCCATGGAATTTGTTGCTCCTTGCGGTAAAGTACACATAGGTACTAGACCCAAAGGAGTTTTCATCATGGTTACATGTCTACTTTTAATGGCTAATTGAAAATGGTCATATCCTAAGTACATGTCTTCCATTTAATAGATGGAGTGTTCGGCAAATGCCTCTGCAAATGCATCTACAATGGGTCCTATTCCTACATTTCTAATAGTGACTTTGTTAACAGTTTCCAGATCTTGTATAAAGCATAGCTTTCCAGTCTTTTTAGATACTATGAACCACCTATTTGAGTATGGTGCTAATGATGGTTCCAAAATTCTCATGGCAATCTTCTCCTTTAACAGTCTCATTAGCTCATGTAGATGCACCTTTGGGACAGGTATCAACCGAAGATTCCATGGAATATGTGGTACATTAAATATGATCATTGGAGCTACATGCTTTGGATCAGCGCATCCTATTTCATGTGGAAATAAAGAAAATGTCTTTCCATGATGCATGATCATCTTTCTAAATTGATCTTTTTCTAATTATGAAAGAAACTCTTCTCCTAACTTTATGTATTTCATAGTCTCTTCCATAAATGTATGCTCTATCTTAGATCAATTTCTAAGAATAGGATCCTCACACACTCATCTAATTATCTCATAGCTTTCTTTAGGCAATGGATAAGCTACAAGTTTAATTTTCTTTTCAATTGTTTTATATTTAGTATTAATTTTAACTTCATGTTCTAGAAAGAAATTAGCAATCAGCTCATATTCTTTAATAGAGTTAAGATTGACAAACTTTGATTCTAGTTTTTATTGGAGAGCAGCCTCAAGTTCTTCTATCAAAGTAGATTTTTTTGAAAGCTCAATCATACATTCAATATTTTCTTCAGGTGAAATTAATCCTAAGTTTCTGAAATATTTTTCGTTTCCTTTTTTTAATTTATTTGAAAGTTTTTCTTTTTTTTAACAAGATGCAAACTAGCAGTAGGAGTGCAAACTAAAAAGTTTTCAAACTCATATACATCATCAGGCAAGATATCATACCATTGTCCACTATTGTCTCGCTCAATAGTGGAAGCTAACAGAAATTTTGATCATAATAGGCCCCAAATTCTCTTACAGGTGGTGAATCTTCACATATATGATCATATGAGCCAATGGGGTTTCTTCATAGATTTTTCCTATTACTTGAATGATTGGGATAGACTCTCATTACCTGCAAGGAATCCATTCCAGATTTAGAAGGAATTCTTGCATAAGTTGACCCATCATTCATAGCTTTTGTTTCCATCCTCATTTCTGCTATAAATGGTTGTCCAAGAATTACTTCATAAGAGCAGAAATGAGGATGAAATTCTTGTCTTGTACAAAGAAATGAAATTCTTCTCGAACACCTCCTATCATAATAGGCATATGCACACATAGACCTAGCAAGATCCCTGACCCATTATCAGTTGTTCTCATTCTCCATCCATGTTCTTTGTCAATGGGCCATCTAAATTTATCAAAGAATTTCTTTGATATTATGTTTATCTCTGAGCCCAAATCAATCAAGGCCAGAGCTAAACATGAATCTCTCTTATCACCAATCTGAATTTTTACCTCTAGAGTTCCACGTGCCTAGAAGGTTGTACTAAATTGACTTTCACCTTTCATCGTTTCATCGTCAAGTTGAATTCGACCTAAAAAGTTCCTCTTTACACTTCTAGTCATAAAATCCTCTTCCTCATCATAATCGCTATCACTAAATGTCATAGCCTCATTCATTGCTAAGGTTTCCTCTGCAACATCTTGCATATCCTCATCTTGAGGCAGTGAAAACCATCTTCTTCTAATAAGTCTTATAAAGCTATCCTTCAACTCTGGTTTTGCAATTGAAAACACTTGTTCAAGGGACATAGTGACTTTTCTCAAGTTCCGAGATCATAATTGCTCTCGGAGTTCTCCTCACATTCTTTTTCCCTTTTTCCTCTCCTTGCTTTTGATCATCATTTTTATCATTTTCATTATTTTGTTTATCTTCAATTATAGGTTTTTTTTGCTCTTTGAAAAATTTCTTCTTTTGTTCTTTAATTGGGGTATTTCGATTCTCTTGCACTTGAGTAACCTCTTCTAATGATCTCTTTCCTTCTTTGATTAATTTTCTTTTTTCTTCTTGAGACAAGTTTGCAGTATCTTCAAATTGTACTCTTTTTTCATTATTAGTATTTCTTTTCTCATTTTCTCTAGTTTGTCTTCTTGTCCCTCTTCTATCTCCCTCTTCTACCTCATCTTTCATGTCATCTCGTCTCCGTTTCTCCTCGACATTGGAAATATGAGAATATACAGAGGTTTGTTCAACAAGAGATTGCCATGCAGGTTTGCACATGATTTCATCTCTAGCTCTCACCAATGCCTTGATAGAATAGGGATTTTGGAAAAGAGTCCTCTCATCTAATGGCTCTAATCTAGCTGTTGAGGTACTAGGAGATGCATTGGAAATAGTTAAGTTTTCATATAATTTATTCATGCCTCCTTTGCCATAATTAATGGCCAGAGGAAGTCTTGTTCTAAAGTCACATAATTTTCTTTCAATTTCAACTACCAACTGATTATCTTTCGCATTCTTTAACTCATCACAGGCATACATGACATGATCTTGACTATCACACCAAACACACCTTTTATCGCCAGTTCCTCTTTTATCAGTATTTCTTTGGAAAGTTGGCTAAGCAGTTGACTAAGTAGGAGGAACCAACTGATAAATTGGTTGAGAAGGAGTAAATTGTGCCATAGCAGGATGTATGGGTGTTGCCATATTTTCTTGGCCCAAGCCACTACTACTAGCTCCAGGCTCATGCGAGCTCATAGAAAACACTTTATTGTTTAATTGTGCAACTCTTTAAAAAGAGATGCCTGCATATTCATTAGATTTTCCATTTTTTGGCACAAAATATCCAATTGAAATTCAATTGGAGTCTTAGGGGCGACTCCAACATTAGTCGTAGCCATAGTTGCAGGCATTGGCATATTAGATTGCCCTATTTTAGGTAAATCCCTAGGCTATTTTTCATAAAGTACAGATTGTCATTGTCTCATTTGAGCAAAAAACTCTATTTCCTGTTTTTACAATTTTCCAATCATCTATCAAACCATACCTTTTATCAGGCTCTTCTATTCTTTGTTCTACTTTAGCTTTATCCTCTGGACTCAATACCTTGAGGAAGTGAATAGTAAGGTCAGGATTCAATGCATTTCTATCTTCCTCAGGAAGCTAAGCAAACTATCTCATAAACTCACCAGAAGATGAGTTAGAGACTCATTAGTCTTAGGGGAATTCACCCATCTCAAAAATCCTTCTCGGCTTTGTTGATTGAAATCCTCAAGAAAGAACATTTTATGAAAATCTTTCCTAAAATGAGCCCAAGGTTTACTAGCATGCTCATGGATGCTTTCAAGTATGGATCCAGAGACAATGCGACTGAAGTATTGTACTAGTATGTCATCAAGAAATCCTTGGATTTGTGCTTGCTCTTCAAATGCATCCAAGTATTTAGTGATATTCAACTCAATGAATTTACCCTTTTCACCTAGGATTGCTTGCACAGTCCGTGCCTCGTGTTTTTCTACCATCATATTTCTAAATATTTCCTCCATCTTGCACTCTTGATATCACCTAGAATGGAGTATCAAAGTCTATAATAATGGTCTCTAAAAGCTCTCTAAATTGTCTAAAACTATCACTAGATGACAAAGTCAGGAATTTAGACTTTACTAAAACCTAGGCTTTTCTACCTGTTGTTGTTTTCCTTATCTTTCTTTAATTTCCCTTAACTTTACTTTCAATCAATATATATTTCAACTCTTTTACTTTGGTTTTGAGTTTGTATTTTCTTTTATCTTAATCTAAATTAATATTTTGTTTTGATTTTATGACCCCTAATTTTACTCTAATGGAAATTGTGTTTTTATATACTTTTTGTAAGTTTTCTTAATTTGTTTTTTGAATTTTGCGTAGTACTAATATAAAACAAGAAATAACAACAAATAACTAAATGGAGAAATTAACACTAAATTTCTAGAAAAAAATTCATTTCTTGCAGTAATAGAGTAAATTCTAATGCAAGTTATAAAGCATTCCTTTGTTTTTCAAAAACTAAAAAAAAACTATGATCTAACGTGCAGTTACTATCATTCTTAATGCAATACTAAACAAAAAAAAATCTTTTTATGTATGATTTGCAAATGCAAGTGCAATGACTCTTTCCTAATGCAATGTGAAATGAAAACAATGCTTTAATGTTTAGCAAGTGCAAGTGATGTATATAAACTTTTTATGCAAATGTAAATGAACTTTAAGAACCGTTACCTTTAAGTTTATTGTAGGAGAAGTTTAATCGTTTAAAATTAAGGACTAAATACAAAATTTGTTCTTGTCGATGGGGGGAAAGAACTATCGAGGCTCCTTTTTTTTTTGAGTGCTCCTCTTCTCGTGGAGGTGCTCAATTCCCTAGGGAACAACCCTCAACAAACAGGGAAAAGGGTCTATGCCAGCAAGGTCTCAATTTGTCATTGCGATTGACTAAGCTCCTTTCTCCACTCACCTATAAAGCAAAAAGAATGTAAAGGTTAAATTTTTAATTAATACTGAAACACATCTAATAATCCTAACCACACAATTGTCACGATTCACATCGGGTTCACCAATTTATGTCGGCATGAAATGAAGATCACCAGGTGGATCTGTTTCGGCTTTGTCATGGATATTATCGTCTGACTACATGTGGGGTGTTTTTAGTGTGCTTTTAAGATGAAAGACGTGATTCAGTGCTATGAGAAATGTTTATATATATTCGAATGGCCTATTCTATAGAATGTATATGATAAACCTGTTTAGCTTTTTAACAATATGGTACGGTTTTTACTTAGTGTCGCTTAGGTCAGGAGATGTGTTCATTTTTGTACTATATATCTATTTCTAAGCAATATTTCCTTCCTATCTAATATTATTTCAGGTCAAAGCTCAAAACAGCCATCATCTTTCAGCTTATAATTGTCTTGCAAAACATGAGCAACATTAGGTACATATCTTTTAAGTAAGTTAACATGAAATACAAGATGCACATTTAAATGTTTAGTTAATTCTAGCAAATAAGCAAGAGATCCTTTTTTTCAAAAACTTAAAAGGACGTGCATATCGAGGAGAAAGGCTATGATCCTTTGTTAGCAACAAGTTAGATCGGTGAGGATTAACTTTAAGAAATACCATATCATCAGTTTGAAATTCAAGTAGTCTTCTCTTTAAATCATAAAATTTCTTTTGTCTTTTCTGAGCTTCTTTTATGCATTTCTTAATTTTTCCAAGTTCTTCATCCATCTTATCAAGCATTTCTTTGGACACTTCTACTTTATTTCGAGAACCCAAAAATGAAGGTGGATTCAAACAAATATAACCATACATAGCCTCAAATGGAGTCATTTTTATAGATGCATGCCATGCACTATTGTATGCAAACTCGACCAAGGGTAAATATTCACTCCAATTATCTCGTTTTTCATTCATATACATATGCAACATATCTTCAACTACCCGATTGACCGTCTTGGTTTCCCCATCAATTTGTGAATGGAAAGTTGTACTCACACTAAATTGAGTTCCAATCAATTGAAATGTTGCTCTCCAAAAGTTTGATGTAAATCTAGAGTCTCTATCAGAAATTATGCTTTTAGGCATTCCATGCAATCAAAAAATTTCTTTTATAAAGATTCTTGCAACATTGAATGCAGTATCAGTCTTTTTCATTTGGTAAGTCGACTACCACAAATATGGTATCATGTTTACTTCTGGATGTAGGTAATTTAGTGATAAAGTCCATAGAAATAGACTCCCACTTTTGATTTGGAACATCCAAAGGTTGAAGCATTCTAGGCATCCTCTTAAACTCATATTTCACGTGTTGGTAGTTTAAACATTCACTAACACATTTTCTAATATCTCGCTTCATACATGGCCAAAAGTAAGAATACTT
Source organism: Ceratopteris richardii (assembly GCA_020310875.1). Lineage (NCBI taxonomy): Eukaryota > Viridiplantae > Streptophyta > Polypodiopsida > Polypodiales > Pteridaceae > Ceratopteris > Ceratopteris richardii. Next base: position 103,637,906 of record CM035439.1, on the reverse strand, counting down.
TGTTTAAACATAAGTCCTTGAATAACCTGGATGTGTAGAAAAAGGTGCATCATGGCAATCATACAATATATTAACTTTTAATCAAGATTCAAAAGATATACATAGTCGATTGTTACAATACAATCTTCCATTCTCCAAATGAAATTTTTCCTCATACATCGATCCCCTCTTTGCATTCAAAGAATTCAAAATAGATGCATAAAAAGAGTCTTGTTTTAACTCTTCTGGAATTTGATTGAGAAAATCAGAATTTATTACAAAAAGGAGATTACATAAAGTTCTCCGACTCAATGCATCAACAACCTTATTTTTCTTACCAGCTAGATACTTAATGTCAAAATCATACTCACTTAATAATTCAATCCAATGTTTTTTCTTGTTGTTAAGTAATGGTGAAAATGTATTTTAGACTCTGATGATCTATTTTAAATTCAAACTCAATCCCTAACAATAGATGTCTCTAATGATTAAGTACATGCACAACAACAAGCATTTCTAGATCATGAGTAGGATAATTAAGTTCACGTTTTCTTAATTTTCTAGACTCATATGTGACCACCCTGCCATCCTATGAAAGAATACATCCTATCTGACTACCACTTGCATCACATGCAATCACAAAAGGATTTCCCATTTCTAATCTTTTCAAAACACAATTTTCAACGACTTTCTCTTTCAATGTTTCAAATGATTTTTGACAGGCATCACTCCACACAAATCCTACATTCTTTTTAGTCAATTCTATGAGGGGAGTAGCTATCTTAGAGAAATCCTTAATATGCGCTCTTTCATATTGTGCCAATCCTAGAAAACTTCTAACATCTCGTACAGTCTTAGGAATCGGCCAATCAACTATTGTTTTTACTTTATCTTCATCTATATGGATTCCTTCTTTTGATATGAGTCTTCCTAGATACACAATTTTATCCTTAGCAAAGAAACATTTACTCTTCTTTCCATACATTTTGTGTTCTCTAAGAGTTGGCAAATTTTTCTTGAGATGTATTGCATGCTCAGGATCATCTTTAGAGTATACAAATATATCATCAAGAAATACTAGGATGAATTCATCTAGGTAATCATGGAAAACATTATTCACCAAGCACATGAATGTAGCACGAGCATTTTTTAATTCAAAAGGTAAAACTGTAAACTTGTAGTGATTGTATCGTGTTCGAAAGGCTATCTTGGGTATATCCTTTGTTTTGATCCTAATTTGGTGATATCTAGATCTTAGGTCAATCTTAGTGAATACATGCGCTCCACTTAATTGACCTAATATGTCATCTATGTGAGGGAGTGGATACTTTTTTTTTTATTGTTCTCTTATTCAAGCTTCTATAGTCAATGCATAATCTATAAGAGCCATCTTTCTTCTTCTGAAATAAAACAGGTGCTCCCCAAGGTGAAACACTCAGTCTTATCAAGCATTTCTTCAAAAGATCATCTAATTGAATCTTAAGTTCATCTATGTTAAATCTATAGGGTGCTCTTGAATATGGTTCACTCCATGGATACAGATCAATGGCATGGTCAAACTGTCTAGGTGGAGGTATACCAAGCAAGTCTTCTGGAAATACATCTACATATTATTTCAAAAGATTTTCTACATAATTTGGAACACTTACCTCATTATCTTATTCATGCACATTGTTTACATACACTACATATGTTGTACAACCATCATGTATACCTGCATCACCTAGAATGTGAATAGATTCATCATCTAGCCTTGAAGTGATTGTCCTTTGTTCACGATTGACTGTCACAAAATTTTTAACTAACCAATCCATGCCTATGATTGCATCACTCTGTTTCATCTCAATCACATGAAAAGTTCTAGAAAAGCACCTATCAAAAATAATAAATTCAAGGTTTTCTTCAGCATGTCCTTTCGTATAGTGTAATCATCCATTGGCCATCTCTACACGTCTTGTTATCTGCATATTTAGGGCTATCCCCAAATTTTGTACCAATTTGAAAGATAGAAAACAATGGGTGCTACCTAAATCGATCAAAAATCTAATTTTGTGCATAGAAATCATACCCAAAATCGTGATTATAGAAGCCTTTGGGAAAGAGCTAACCACCATGCAATGTAAAGCAGAGTTAGGGCACTTACCTCCATCATCTGCTTTCTCAATTATTGTACCTTCCTCAATGATGTTTATCACTTTTGATTGTGCGGGCCAAAAGACTACCTTATTCGGTCACTCATATGTCTGATGCCCTCGCTCCCCACAACAAGAACACAGGGCAAGTCTTTTTGCCCTGTTAATAAAACCAAGGTCTTGTTGCCAATGAATGGGTTGACACTTCCTTTGATTTTTTACCTATATAGGATTCTTACCTTGATTATTAGTAGATGAATTCTTTTTTGAATTGTTCATGTTGGTCATAGCAGGTCTCTGTGGCCTATGTCCTATCGCAATGAATCTAATTCTATTCACCTTCTACAAATTGAACTTCTCCATCTTCTCAAAATTCTTGGCCATCACAACAGTGTCTAGAAAATCAACACATCCAAATCCCTTTACTTGATAGAGAAGCTCTTCACGAAGCCCTTCAATAAACTTGCTCTTCAGAGCATCACCACCAACCTCCAATGCATATTTGTGAAGGTGTAGGAACTTCTCTTTGTACTCATCAATAGACAAGCTATGCTTGTCACTCTCATGTTGTCGAAAATTGTAGAACTCTATCATCTTCTCCATATGGTAGTGTGGAGAACAATAGTGTTTTTTTGCTTGTTCTCTAAATTCCTTCCATAGAACTAGACCAAAACCTGTCTGAGTCTGCATAACCATAGCTTTGCGATGCCACGTAGGTGTAGGATCCCAACTTTTGCCTTGGGTTCCTCACTAAATTGTTGAAGATCAAAGAAATCCTCAAGATCTTCAATCCATGCTTCTAGGCCTTTTCCGCTCTTCTTCTCACCATCAAAATCATTCAATTTTGCCTTCTTGAAGACTTGGTTAAGGGCAAACTCACCAGGCTCCATATCTTCGTAATTGCATTTTTGTTTTTGTTAAAAAGGACTTCCATCACGTCCACTTTTAATCTCTTTTCGGGTTCTTGGGGGTGGTAGGGGTCTGACAGTGCAGAGGCCCTTTACTTAATTTTCCCAATTAACCATTTATTCAAACAGTAATTATACGTCAAGGCATTAACTTCTGTTACACAGTTACGATTCTTTGATTACGGTTATCTTCACACAGTAGGTTATCGTGCAAATTATCAGCCACACAGTCGTACAAACTTATTGATGTTAAGACAATGTTACTGTGTTAGTAATAAATTACGGCAATTCAACAGAATAATAGTACTCCAATTATCTACAAACTCTGCACCACGGCGTCTCCGCACAGTCGCAATCGCCTAGATGGACAATCTGGCGATCCGGTCTCCTCTACTGCTGGAGAACCCCGTAATGTCTTTTCATTAATAGATAAAAGGTTACATCTCTTTGCTATGCCCTTTCGGTCGTGCGATATATAAAATTACATTATGCCAATCCGGTGGCCTAACACTGGCATGCACGGTGGACTCGAACCCGCAAAGAAAATACAATTAAGGCTCATCTACGATGCCTTTGTATGTACATAGTTCTTGCTAATTTGAAGGTTTAGGTTATCTTCTGTTTTAAGGAATCCAGCATAACCTTCAAGGTGTTTGGCTCTACCAGTTGTGCGTCAGTTCTGATTGAATTTGTCGCAATAACTTGACTCATCAGTGCATCAGTCTGCGTCTACGAAAATGCCTCTTGTAAATAAAATTCATTGGCTAACGCAGCATCTCTGCTCAGTCTCATATCAGCAATTTGACCATCAATTCTAGACAATCTCTCTGCTTGAAAGCCTAGCTGCTTTTCTCTACGTTCCAGCTCCTGAGCTTGATATTGAATTGTTTTGTAATATGCATCCCTTTCTTTCATAATACCTGCCATCTCCTTCTTTATCTGAATTGTCCGGGCCGTCTGTGCATCCAAATCTCCACTTTCTGCAATAGTTCGGCAGATACTAGCTTTAATTCCTCAGTGTTCTGAATGGCTGAGTCTGTCATTTCTTGCCCTTTCTGCACAACCTCATCCAGTTGTGCACGAGTTTCTTCCAACAAATTTCCAATCGCCACATGAGCATCTTCCTTATCCTGTACCAACTCATTTAACTGCTTGATCTCTTCATCGCGAGCGGATAAAAGAGCATCCTTTTCATTGAACTCAGCAAAGGCAACATCTTGTTGGGCAATCAAGGTGTCCTGCTCTGCGATCCTTGTTTGAAGTTGTTGAAGCTGCACGTGCAGGGCATGGTTCTCTGCCTTGACTGCATTGGCTTCTTCTTGCAACGGAGCAATATCTACTTCTAACAAATCAACTTTGCCTTGCAGATCTTTTCTGATATTGTCGGTTGCCAGCTTCATTTGTAGAGGTTACTGCTGAGAGAATTGGATCAGGAGACGACCCATAGACTCCAATTCATGGAACATCATAGTCGGAGGAGGAAGAACAGGAAGTGGTTGGGATGAAGAGGCTAATAATAGGTGAGGAGAGGGTGGTGGAGAGTAATCGGGAGAAGAGGAGGGAGTAATGGGTGCGTCGGGAACAACAGGCTCAACGGGAACAACGGGCTCAACAGGGTTCATTCGTGGAGGAAGTGGGATAAGGGTATTCGGCATCAAGATTATACCGGTTGTATTTTGCTTTGTCGCCTCAGTTCTGTCAATCACAGCGTCAATCATGACAATCACTTCGTTAATAATTTCTGCAACAATTGCTTTCACAACTTCGTGATTCTGCTGATGAGAATCCGCCCGAGAAGAAACTTCTTCAGAGTCTTCCATGTTGACATCTTGTTCCTGTTGCTTAATTGGAGAAGAAGGAACGGAGGAATCGACATGGATAGATGTAGCAGTGTCGTGGAAGACTCCTTCTTCATGGCCACTAGTTGATCCCTACACTTGACTTTTGGAGAGGCTAACACATCTACGTTTTTGGCAAAAAAGTTGCAACAGGTCTGCATCATCATTGTCCTCATCCTCGAGCATGTGAGTAGATTCTTCATGTAACAAGAAGGGGGCGGTTGGAGGTGGTTGCACAGCCTGGAGCACCGGAAAGAGGAAAGTAAGGATGTGGGGTAAACGGGAACGAGGAAGGTCACCCTTAGTAACTTGTTTAATAATCGATACACATTCATGGTGAATGCGCCGGAAATAAAAGGAAGCAAAATTGACAGACTCACAAAAAGCGGTATCTATCATCGAATAGAATGGGTGGGCAATACCATAGGTACATTTCTGTAGATTCAGGGTGGCTACCAAAAATTGTAGAGCAGTACGCTCTGGTTCAGGTCTACACAAAATGGCATACTCATTAGATGAGTGTCGGGGAAACAATTCGTGCATGATGGCCACGGAAAGAAGGGAACCATTCTCCAATCCTTCCCGAGGGAGTCGAAAAGCTTCAGCAAATGTAGCTAAAGTAATAACGACATGAGATGGTAAACACGCAATGGGCCAACACTGCTCGGTAGCAGGTGCGATGGCGATGGCACAAATAAGTTGCGCATGGAATGGTTGACACTCCACTGAATGCCAAGGCAATTCAGCGAAGGCCAACAGACCACGGGTGCGCAAATACTCACTCACGTCTGGAGCGAGACCTGCACGGAAAGTAGCGACATTTGCTAGTGCTTCCATGGCGTGCACAAGTAAACACAAAAACACAGAAGACAAAGAACGCACAAACACAATAGCGATTATCAGTAAAAGAAACAAGATTAAGTAGAAACACGGGAAACATTAGGTGGTCGAAAACCCTAATCATCGCACGGTATTGAAAAGATATCCGTCATAATTACGGCATGCATGCAGGAGCAGAAACAATAACACAGGGCGGCGATTAATCATATTTAGATATCAAAATGAGGAGATTACGGTCTGTGGTCAACCGAAATACGGGGATAAAAAGAAAACAAGTGACACGCGAACAAGATGAGCTACACATCATTGGTTATCAACCGATTGTTGATATGGGCGAAGCTTAGATCCATTAATCACTTTTGGAAGGGGAACTCTGGTTAAGGTGGCCAACCGAAAAGTAGCGGGTCCCACCTATTCAATAATTCGATATGGACCGAACTGTCGTAACTTGAATTTTCTGGCCGATCTGTTTGCTTTGGCATTATAGAATAAGATGAGTTGGTCAATCTTAAAGAGAGGGGTTTGAGAAAGCGATCATGAGTACGGGCTTGACGAAGCTGAACTTCTTGAAGGGTCATAAAACTTTCCCAGCGTTGTTCATCCAATGATCTGAGCGTATCCAACCAAAAGGGCAAAGATTCTTCCGGCAGCAATTGCTGAGCTAAGGCAACATGCAGACTCGGTATCACTACTTCCATGGGCGCAATAGCTTCTATACCGTAAGCAATTTTAAATGGAGTTGTTCCGGTGGCTACTTTGTACGTGGTCCGGTATGCCCATAATACGACAGGTAAGAGTTGATCCCAACGTTCCGGACATTCGAAAATCAATTTGTGAAGCATATTCAACAAAGTCTTATTGGTACTTTCAGCCAGACCATTAGCACGTGGATAGTACGGTAAGCTGAATTTATGCATAACCTAAAAAGTTTGAGTTAGCACTTGCATTAAGTTGTTGGAAAAATGTGTTCCTTGGTCCGTCACTATTTCCAGAGGTAATCCATAACGCGGGAAGACATCCTTCATCAAACATTTTGCCACCGAAACAGTTGTGGCAGACCGTAAAGGACCAAGCTTCTGCCCATCTAGTGGCATAATCTATACACGTCAATATGTATCGAGTATTGGTGTGGGTCACTGGTGGCGTTATTGGGCCAATAAAATCTAGAGCCCACTTCTGGAAGGGTTCCAAAGGTAAGACAGATTGAAGAGGAAAGAAATGTCACTACAAGGGCTGTCCAGACCGTTGACAGGCATCACACTGTTGCACAAACTGAACCACATCTCTGTACATTGTAGGCCACCATAGCCCACTTTGCAGAATTTTTTGGTGAGTAAGATCAGCTGCGAAGTGTCCTCGAGAGGGTAATGAGTGAACCATAGTAACAACTGATTCTGCTTCATGTGGAGTAACGTAAATGGCTGGTGTAGTGTCATCAATCCCTACCGGATGCTCACCGGAATCCATTCGCGATAGAAAATCTGCCAAAGCATGTGTTGTGTCGGGTCGATGAATAACGTCATACTCAAACTCCTGTAGCAGTAATACCCATCTTGCCAGTCTTCCACCTAAATGTTGCTGTCGGACCAAATACACGAGTGCGGCATGATCCACATGGAAGGTGAATTTTTGGCCCAACAAATAATGTCGGAACTTCTTAACAGAATACACCAACCCGAGACACTCTCTTTTGGTCACTGAGTAGTTTCTTTTGGCAGGGGCTAATCGATGACTTGCATATAATACAAGCCGAAAGCATTTGTCAGTTTGCTGCATGAGTACGCTACCAATAGCTATGTCCGATGCATCCACAAAGACATGGAACGGACATTCCCAATCAGGTGGTTGCAAAATTGGGGCCTGCGTCAATAAAACCTTTAACCGATCAAATGCATTTTGGCACTCCTGTGTCCAATCATACTGCCGCGGAGTGCTGGTCATAAGCCTATTAAGTGGTGTTGCTAAGTGAGCTAACCACCGTAAGTGCCTGCCATGCATCCGGATTTGACCAAGAAAGCGATAACTTCTTTTGATGTCGTTGGGACTGGTGCCTTCAACACGGCTGCTACTTTATCCGGATCGACCTGTATTCCTTGTTTAGAGATAATATGGCCCAGTAGTTTACCACAGGAGACCGCAAAAACAGATTTGGTCGGATTCAAGCATAATCGGTACTCTCGGCATTTTTCAAAGCAGCATTGTAAATGATACAGGTGCGTCGAAGTCTTGCCAAATAAGGAAAAATCGTCCAAATATACTTGCATAAAGGTAGTTAACTAGGGTGAAAAGACTTCTTGCATGCATCTTTGGAAGGTACTCGGGGCATTCCTTAAACCGAACCACATTACGGTGCAAGCATAGACACCCTAGTTAGTGATAAAAGTTGTCTTCGGTATGTCCTATTTCGCCATTCTCACTTGATTATATCCATTGTACCCATCCAGAAAAGAATACATTTTGTGCCCTGCTACCCGATCGAGCATTGTATCGAGAAAGGGGAGAGGGAACGGATCTGGTACAGTGGCGGCATTGAGTTTCCGGTAGTCAACACAGATATGCAACTGTTTATTTTTTTCAGGACGATTACGATTGTATCCACTCTGCATGTTCGATGGGAACAATGAATCCAACCTTTAGAAGGCGATCTAACTTGGCTTTCACTTGGGCTACATAATGCAGATTCATCCGATAGCTGGCTTGTTTGAATGGTCACGCATCTGGCTTCAGCACCACCCGGTGTTGATAAATTCTTGGGTCAAGACCCTTCATGTCCTTGTAATCCCAAGCAAAGACATCGGAGAATTCATGCAAGAGTTGTACCAAATCATCTTGGAATGTCTCTGCTAATCTTGCCTTAATCTTAACTAGTCGCGGGTTGTCCATGTCACCTAAATTATATGTTAATAATTGATCTTCCGGAACATAAAATTGTCGAGGTTTTACCAAATCATCAACTGGCTGCAATAGTTGATGTAAGGTTGCTTCATCCATAGCTATGCTATCATCTGCTTCCGCATCTCCAGTCACTGGTACGACCGTACAAGCTGCCGGACTCCACTTGTCTGCTACTGCCTGGAGATCGACAGTACCTAATGAAATCAGATCCTTATTGGTCTTCAAAAATGCCTCTTCCTCATCATCAGATAATCCATCCAACATATGGACCGGCTCCGCTACTGCAGGAGAACCCCGTAATGTCTTTTCATTAATAGATAAAAGGTTACATCTCTTCGCTACGCCCTTTCGGTCGTGCGATATATAAAATTACATTATGCCAATCCGGCGGCCTAACATTTTCCTCTGGGCATACTAGATGTTCCCGCACCTTCATCTACTTCATCGTTTAGCTCCACGAACAAATTTGTTGCTCGTTCAGGTTGCTTTCTACCTTGTTCTTTACACAATTCTCCAAGAAGCTTCTAAAAAAGCTCCTCTTGTTCACGAATCTTTTGTGTAAGACCTTCCATCATTCCCGAGGATCGATTCTGCTCTAATACCACTTGTAGTGTTTCCTCAATCACAATCTTTAGATCATTGAAGAATAATAGAGGAGAGAAAAATGCAGAAATTTCACAAGATAAGAGAAAATGTGATGTGGAATAGTAGAAAAGATATGACTATGAAAAAGAAGAATTCTTATATTATAGATGTGCATCAATGGTTACAACAGCTTCACAAATTAGCTTCTTGATGAAGCCTTTACCTCCCGACCACCCTCGAGCTATCACAATGTCATTCACACGCACTCTCAATCACACACTCACTCTCATTCTCACTCTGAATCATAAGGAAATTCTCTGATTTTTGTGTGTCCTCTTCCTTGATGCACAGGTCTCCTATAGCAGAGTTTGATCATCCCCCAAAGAAGTATGCGATCCGCGAAATTCAGAAGAAGTCGAGTCTCTCCAAAACTTTTGTATGAAGCCATGCGATTCTAGTGTGTTCTCTTTAGCATACCTGTCAAAAATAGGAGAAAAACACCGAAAAGACATATCCGAAGATATCCATAATTAGGCATGATGACACATAAGCATCAGAATCACAAATTTGTATGGAAATAGAGAAGCCCTCTTTTTTTCTTAAGTGTTGGAAAAAGAAATTTTCAAATCCCTTTAACTCAAAAACAGTGAGGAATTAGCTTAAGCTTTTGAGAGACACTTTTATTCAATTTTTTTATCTGCACAATAGTGTTAGAGATGACCTAGGTCCAAATCCACCTCTAAATGCCATTTTAGAGCCCTGCAAGTTTCAAAATTCTAGAGAGAGAGTAAAATGAAGGCATTTTATTACAATGAACTAAATGTAGAGCCCTGAACAAGGTACTTAAAACATGATTCACAAAAATTTCACACATACACTTTTATTCTCTCATACTTACCCTACCTTTCTCTCATAGAGAGTTTTTCTTAATTCTTTCAACTTCACCTTCAAATTTCAACTAGAAAACATGATGTGAATAAGGTCTAGAGAGAGAATATGAAACTTGTCATCCCAAATTTTTTCCTACATGCATAAAATGACCTAATTATTCATTTTAAGCATTATTGCCACAATGTTATTCAGAAAGTTCAAAATGAATTATTTCACTAGAAAAGAGGCCTATTACAATATGTGTGTATGTGTGTGTGTCTATGCGTGTATATATGTGTGTATGCATGTGCATGTGTGTATGTGTGTATATGTGTATGTGTATGTATGTGCACGTGTGTGTATGTATATGTGTGTATATGTGTGTATGTGTGTGTATATGTGTGTGTAGTGTGTATATGTATGTGTATGTGTGTGCATTTGTGTGTGTGTATGTGTATGTGTATGTGTATGTGTATGTGTTTGTGTATGTATATGTGTTATATTGATCCTTTTTTTGTTTGAAAATAAAATAACATGGGATATTGTAAATAAGAGAAGGCCAAACATACCACCTAAGACGTGGCAATATTTTTGCAAAAAGCTGCATCTATAGGAAACATTTCTTCACTAGAAGGTATGCAAAATAGTTTATATTAATGTGAGTTATAATTCTCATATGTTTTATAAATTTTACATTTAATTTATGTACTTTTGTTTTATTAAATAAACACATACTACTACAAAAAAGAGAATTGAAGTAGGTCTTACATCACACTTAAGCCAAATGGGGCATGACAATTTTGTTTTTACATTTGTAAGTACATGTATTATTGAAATTATATTTAATATTTTACTTTAAAAAATAATCATTAACTTGTTTTATTTGTTTCAATCCAGCATAAGGATTATGGTCATAATCCTACAGAAAAGGAAATCAAATATGCTACATATGTTTGATATCGAGGTCTTAGTGAGCAAATAAGAGAGCATCCATATGATTTTGTGAGTATTATTGAATTTGATATACTTTATTTTATTTTTATTGATTTTTTGTATTTTTATTTATTTATGCTTGTTATATGTAATACAAGATTATTATGGAGAGGCTGATATGGATAAGGTGGGCAGACAGACACATACGGGATGATATCAATCATCATAGGGTATTGATCCCCTCTACCCATGATGCCTCTTCAGATACAGATGATCATGATGATGCGAATGATGACGATCATGGGGTTGATTTAGATTATTGACAATATTTACATTTAATGTATTATAAACATTGAAACATACACACACACACACACATATATATATATATCACTTATGCTTTTAATTGTGTATATGGTGTGAGTTCATAATTTTAATAATTTCAGAGTGTTTATTAAATTAATTTATTTTATTCAAGTGAATTATATGATTGAAACATAATAATGTTTTTTATTACAATTTATATTTAGCATGTGCATGTCCATGCATGTGCATGTCCATGCATGTGCATGTCCATGCATGTGCATGTCCATGCATGTACATGTGCATATGCATGTGCGTGTGGATGTATGTATAGGTGCATATGCATGTGCATGTGTATATATATGTGTATATATATGTGTATGTTTGTGTATGTGCATATGTATGTGTATGTGCATAATTATGTGTGTATGTGTATGTGCATGCATGTGCATGTGTGTGTATATGTGTATGTGTGTGTATGTGTATGTGCATGTGTATGTGCATGTGTGTGTGCATGTGTATGTGCATGTGTATGTGCATGTGTATGTGCATGTGTATGTGTAAGTGCATGTATATGTGCATGTGTGTGTATGTGTGTGTATGTGTGTGTATGTGTGTGTATGTGTGTGTTTATGTGTGTGTGTATGTGTATAAGTATGTGTATGTGTGTGTGTATGTGCATTTGCATGGATGTGCATGTATATGTGTATATGTGTATATGTGCATGTGCATATACATGTGTTTTGTGCATGTGCATGTGTATGTTTAAGTGTATGTGTGAGTATGTTAGCTTATGAAACCAAAACAATTTAAATGATATAGAAACAATGGCAAATTTTACTTATAATATTTAGCCATATATTATGTGCTCGGTGAACTTCTTCATTTACATGCAATAAAGAGAGAGAGAGAGAGAGAGAGAGACCAAAAGAGAGAGAGAATGTGTGTGTGTGAACCTACTTCCATAGGACTGGCAATAGGCTTGCAATCTTCAAGGCCAAAATGTTGCAATAATGTGTTAATATATTTTGTTTGACACAAAGCTATTCCACCATCAACTTGCATAAATTGGATGCCCAAATAATGATGCAAGTGCCCCAAATCTGACATCTCAAATGAGGCATGCAAATCAGCCTTAAAATCAGCAATATGCTTCTCATTAGGACCAATGAGTAGCATGCCATCAACATAGACAACAATGATCAAAAGCACATCATTTGCACACTTAACATATAAGGTGCTCTCAGTTGGACTATTCTCAAAACCATGTGCAATCAACTAGGCATGTATCTTTTCATACCAAGCATGTGGTGCTTGCTTCAAACCATATAATGTCTTTTCCAACTTGCACACTTTGTTTTCATGCCATTTCAACACAAAACCACGGGGCTGAAAAACGTACACTTCTGTCACCATTCAAAAATGCAGTTTTAATGTCCAACTGATGTACATTCCAAACATGATGAGTTCAAAGTGCACAGATGCTATGAATAGTAGTCATTCAGAATGTGGGGGCAAAGGTCTCATCAAAATCAGTGCCTTTTTCTTGAGCATAAACTTTTGCAACAAGCTTAGCCTTATACGTGTCACCTATTCGATCAGGCTTATGCTTCAGCTTGTATACCCACTTAGTGCCAATGGCCTTCTTGCTAGGAGGCAAGTCACATAAATACCAAGTACCATTCTTCATAATAGCATCATATTTTGATTGCATAGTAGCCATCCGATTTTCTAAATTTTGTGCTTCATCAAATGAAATAGGCTCATTCTCATCATAAAGACTAGAGGCAGCCATATCATAGCAATTTGATGCAAAAGAAGCACTATGAGAGCCTACACTAGTACGATATGGTAGAGGTGCGTCTAATTTGCTATCTCACAAAGTTTGCACCAGCTATTTAGGCATAGTTTTTGCCTCCACTATATCTGATCTCTCATCAACAAGTGCATCATGTAAATCTTGAGAAAAAATGGAATGATCTCCATCATCATGTGGAACCTCCAAAGGCTGACAAATTGCCTCATTTGGACCAGGACTAAACTTTCCACCTGTAAAAAGAGGCAGCAAAGTGTCATACACATCTTTGGAGCTAACGCATGTCTCCTTAATACAGGAAAGTAATGGCTGAATTGGATCTTCCAAAAAAACATCACGGCTAACCAAAATGCATTTAATCTATGGATGATACAGATGATAGCCTTTGCTTTCAAAACTATACCCAACAAAAATACATTTCACTACTTTATCATCCGATTTCCTATGTTGTTGTTCAGACACTAATGCATATGCCAGACAACCAAAGACACACAAATGAGCAACATATGGCTTGCAACCATGGCAAGCCTCATATGGAGTAATAGACTAAAATGCTTTAGTGGGACACCTATTAAGTACCTATAATGCACACATGACACCCTCAAGCCAGAAACTATGTGGTAAAGCCTAACTCTTGACCATACACCTTGCCATCTCCATGAGTGATGTGTTCTCCCTTTCATCAACTCAATTCTATTGATGTGTATATGTCACTGTAAATTGATGTTTTATCCCACATTCATCTAGAAATGCACTAAAATCAGAAGACATACATCCCCCTCTCCCTCGATCAGAATGGAGGGTGACCATTTTACATGCTAACAGATTTTCAATCAAAACTAGAAACTGTTTGAAGTACATAAACACTTCGGACTTTGCTTTCAATGGATATACCCATGCATGCTTGGAAAAATCATCAACGAAAGTCATGAAGTAAAGATAGTTCCCAAAAGAAGGTGTCTGCATAGGACCACAAACATCATTGTGGACAAGTTGCAATTTATGAGTAGCTCATAATGAACCATCTTTTGGGAAGGAGGAATGCTGCATTTTGCCCAAAATACAATCTTCATAGACATGTTTATTATGTGCCTCAAGTTTGGGCAGAGAGGACACCATTTCCGATTTCTGTAAGTTTATGAAACTAGCAAAATTCAAATGAACAAAGCATGCATGTCAAAGCTTTGCATCTGAAATAGCCTCAAAATCTTGAAATGCACATGGTGAATCATTCATAGATTTTGTATAATCTATGAGCTTATATAGCCCATGACATAAAAAGCCTAAAGCAATAATGACATTAATATTTGATAGATCATGAACTATATATCTGTCATCAACAAATTTCACAATCAAGTTGATCTTGGCTAATGCTGAAACTAAAAACAATTTTTTCTTGATCCTTGGCACAAATAAAGCATCGAAAAAATGTAAAAGAACTACCATCAGTAGTAATCAAAATGATCTTACCAACTCTCCATGATAGAATAGGAGGAGTTGTTGGCGCGTGTGACAATATTCCCTGTAGGGGCAGGCTCAAGAAGTGAGGAAACTGCACTGTGAGGTAATATGTTTGGTTGCCCCACTATCGAAGTATCTACAACAGAGATACACTGTTCATGAGAAGATGGGTTATAACTACAAACAGTAGTAAATGCCCATTCTTCATTTTGCACAAGATTTGCAAACTTTGATTTGGGTGTAGATGCCTCTACAACAACCATTCCAACCCCTTTTTTCTTTGCCTCTTTTGTAACCAGTTTTGGACAACTCTTTATGAAATGATCATTTCCTTTATAATATTTGCAAAACAATTTCTGTTTTTCTGTTTTCTTCTTGTCTTTATCATCCTTCTTTGATTGTGCAGAATTAGCAGATTTTTGCTTGCTAGTAGGCGAGCTCCATTTACCTTTGCCCTTCTGGCTAGCTAAGAAAGCTTGATTTGCAACACGCATAATGGACCTGTTCTGCATAGAATGACTGCAACAAAACAGAGACTAACTCCTCAAATGTTAAGGCATTTGGATTGCCTTTCATCATCGATCGAAGAGTAGAAGAAAAAATCTAATATGAATATGGAAGACCATTCATAATAGTCTGCACAAGTGAACTGTCTGGCAAGAGTTCATCATCAAAAATCAAATGCTCCTTCAAATCTTTGATCTTTGTCAAAAAAATGTCCATGGAATCTCCTTCTTTCATGTGCTCACTCTCCAACTGTTTTCGAAGGTAAGCAACACGAGCCTCATTCCTGTCCTGATATAAAGTGGTAAGGGTATCCCAAGCATCCTTTGTTGTTTTGCAGAAGCAAATGTGAGGGATAATGGCACGTTTGATAGACAAGGCTATCAATGCATGTGCTTGAGCATCTCTACCATCCCAACAAAGTTGCTCTATAGTAGGTGAAGCAGGAACCGCAAGACGAACAAGAACCTAAAGAACATCACCTTCAATGTCATCTCCATCACCTTCAATAACTGTATTTTTAGATGTAGTAGGATGTTTTTCAATACCATGCACAATATTCCATAGTCATTTTGCAACCAATACATGACACATCATATACACCCATAATGGGTGATCGGTACCATCCAACTTATCCTCAATAACTAACATATTGAATACATCACTACTTTCAACCATGGCCACTGTTTAAAATACCATGATGTAGAAAAATGGTTGTATCTCAAAAATTTGAACAGATTTACCTTTTCGAGTCCTATAGTGGACTTTGATGAGCTTATAAACCTGTATATATGTTTGGCAAAAAAAGACAAAATCGCCTACATAGGCACTACGATAGTGCATTCGAAGGTCAAAACGAGCTTAGATCACGATTTTGACACCACACAATAAATTTGTTTTGAACTCCTAATCACCCTGAGTATGCTCAATAATTTTTGTGTAATTTTGAGACTGTGACCCGAGGGGTGTCAATGACGCTTTAGATGAAGTGATAACCTGCTCTGATACCAATCGTTAGAGTTTGAGGTCTGTGGAAGCATGTGAAAAACATAAGGAAGAAGAAGAAGCTTGGAGCACAACACACAATACTGAATGTATTACCAAGAGAATGTACAAGAATAAGTGGCTCATTAGGGTTATAAGCGTATATACAAGCTGAGGGAAAAAAACTTGCTAAAGAGGGAAAAAAGTGCCTCAATGGTCCTAGTGTGTTCACGCACATCACTACCAAAATATATCAACAATATCTGGCAACCAACTTCTTTTAGTTTTTTTTCAACGTCTCCAAATGCACTTTGCAAGTTATTTTCAAAGGCCATGGTTGATTAAAAATGTGACCATCTCATTCTTTAAGTGGTATTGTGGATCTAACCCCCAAAGACCAAAGCCTACAAAAATCCCATTTCGGGTGGACTTTCCTGATCTTCCCATGGAGTTCTACCCTTGGGTAGAAAGTTTGGGTAAAGTTTTGGGCAATGTATTAGATGAAAAGTCTAGAGATGGTAGTATAAATACCAAGTCGGACCCCCAAATAATGATAAGAACTAATATCTCTAAACAATCAAAACATATGTGGTAATCAAGGATTCTGATGGAAAAAATCTTCATTAACAAAAATTCACTTACAGGAATATGCCAAATGCATATTATAATTGCTATAAGCAAGGCTATTTAATCAAGGATTTTCCTCTTCTTAAGCCTAATCCTTCTGAATCTGCTACAACTAACATCGAAGAAACAAAAAAAAAGTTTGTTAGTCCTAATGCAAATCGAATCTCAAGTAACACTGGACCCAAAAGAAATACCCCTAAACGACCTCGAAAGAAAGAAAATAAGCTTAATGATTCATTTGATGTTCTTTTATATGTGTTTTTAATTTGATTGATGATAATCCCATAGATTGGGGATATGAGCAACAATGGAGGTCATTCAAGGAGAAATGAATCCAAAGACTTTTATGTAGGTAAAGGAAATGGAAAAAGAGGTGGACATAATGGAAAATCCAAAGGTAGAGGAACATCAAGAAATGATCAAGAAGTTGCAAGTCAAATATATGGAGAAAAGCAAAGAGAAAAACATAGAAATAGGGGATTACACATTGAGCATAGGGTGATGCACATAGGGGATGTTCCCTTGGATAAAAATCAAAATGCAAAGTTTCTCAAAGATGTGTTACATGTGCCCATGACCACGAAGAATCTAATATTAGTTGGATAGATGGATGAAAGAGGATATGTAGTCAACTTTAACAACAAAGAATGCTTTGTGTAAGATACAAGGCAAGGCTAAAAGATAACAGTTGAAGGCAAAAGGGTGGATATTCACCATAAATGCATGACTACTCTCTTCACATATAGTCTATTTGACATTTGACAACAAGAAAATAGCCCATGGATTTGTGGCACAAGAGAATTCTCCACATAAAACTTCAAAAGCTGAAGGATATGTAGAGGAGAGGTGTGATAAATTGTATTCCAAATCTCCATTCTCAAAGTATGCAACATTTGCATGATGTGTGCCAATTTAGCAAGCAAGAAATGCATCCATTCAAGAAGTGTACACAAGAAAGAAGATTTTGGTTGGACCTCATTCACATCGATGTATGGGAAACAAATAACAATCCCTCATTGAGAGGGAATAATTATTCTCTTATTTTCATTGACGATCACATAAGAATGACATGGGTAGACTATAAAAATTCAAAGGTTGAAGTGTTTAGTCACTTAAACGTTTTTGAAGGACTTGCCAAAAAGTAGATGGGTAGTACATAAAGATTCTTAGATCACATGAAAGGGAGAATACTTGTCCAAAATTTCTCTAATTTTCCAAGTCATAATGGCATCAATAGGCACTATACATGTAGGTATAGAGCCCAAGAAAATGGGGTTGTAGAGAGGAAAAACAAGTACATAGCCAAAGTGGCTAGATCGATGCTCAATGAGATGAATGTTCCCAATTGTATTAGTTTGATGCATCAAGTATAGTCATCCACATCATAAATAGTTTTTATCACTTCACATGTTCATGCTTTAAGTCCATATGAAGCATGGTATGGTAAGAAAACAGACTATCTCATGTAAAGCTTTTCAATTTTGTATGTTATGTGTATATACCTTATGAATTGAGGCATAAACTTGAAGCAAAAGTTGAAAGGTGTAAATTCATTGGGTAACTCAAGTGAGAAAAAAGGGTTATGGATGCTATGATTCTAAAAACAAAGATTTTACGATGTCTAAAAATATTATATTTGATGAATTATGTCCTTGATATTGTGTGAAAGATTCATTGTAGGTTGAAGAAATACACTAAGGGAAGACATTTAGAAGACCATGAAAGTGTAGAGATTTCTGGTCCTTTAACTTTGATGAAATCGTAAGAGGCATTCATATAACTACACTTAAATGGACATTGATAAGCAAACTGTAGCTCAGTGATGAGTAGCACCTCCTTTAATGTCAATCCGGGAAGACGTGAGGATGGTATGATGACCTCGAGCAAGTGAAGGCACAAGTGCGTGAGTGCGAAGCACACTGACATGCACACACATACACACACACGCGCACACAAAGCAAGACAAAGAGTGAGAAGCAATGGCGTTCTTTAGATTACTTTCAAAAAGCTCATACAAGTTCAAATCAATTACAAGCTAACCTCAAAAATGAGCTCTCTAGCTCTATTTATAGTTTTTGACTAGGTTTTGGCCTTGTCCAGACCTAGTGTCCGGCCTAGTTAAAAATTAGGTTCTCTACCCTATTTGGAGGTTCAAACGGAGTCTAAAAAATGTGAAAACTGATAGGTAGGTACTTCTAAAGCTCCTCAAGCTCAAGGACTCCTTGGCTTGCACAAAATGGAGCTACAAAAATATGAAATGGTATTTACAATGGTTTTTAGTGATGAAAATCACTATTTTTGTAGGGATTTCTTCTAACATTTTGACATACATTTCCTGGAGCTCCCTACTTGTTCCTTCTTCTTGTGTGCCCAACTCTTTGATGCCTAAAAAATTTAAATGGCCTACTTGCCAGATCTTCTTTGACTACTATGTCTGCTTGTGCTTTCTCTTCGCTCCGACTCCCTTCGTAGGCTTCCTTGTCTTGTGACTCCTTCAGTTCCTTGACTACTGCCAACACCCCCCCTCTCTCACGTCTGTCGTCTCTGACAGACCCTTGTCTAGCTGTGCATTGGACATAATATTGAACAACATCGGTAGCGAGGTGGTGTTCTTCTAATCGTAGCCCCCGTGCTAGGTCTGTTAACAATGCATCCCAATTCACTGGTCCTGGGACGTCCGGATGTGGCACCCGCAATTGTTGTGAATGGATGGTTCTTTCCACAGCCAATAAGTGGAGGAGATGTGAGGGCCTGGGTACAAATATTTCTGAGTGATATTCCCATAATCCTGTTACGAACATCTCCTCGAATGTCTGTTTAAAGCAAGCTGGGAGGTACTTGATTCTGGCGTGCCAAGCATATATTACCTCTATTGATGGGGTGGTGCTCATGTCGTATACCAGATCTTGGTTGCCTGTAAGAAAGCCAACTCCTGAGAAGTGGGGGTCTTTAATATTCTTGAATGTCCTGAATGTGATCAGCATTAATTCAAAGATTTTCATGCACATTTGGGCCATCACATCGGGGGTATTCTGTAGTCGCATGCTCTAGTGACGGATGGTAGAAATCATATAATTCACAGTGGGAGGTCCTTGTGGAGGTGCTAGATAAACATAATTTAACCACTTTGCACAGCCTTTGATGTTCTTGACAGCAATGGTAAACTCGGGCCAGGTGCGTCTGTGGAAGACTGGAACATAACAGGGATTGTATTTAATAAAGAATGGCATGTTAGTCCAAGTACGAACCGTCTCTGGGTAGGTCTCGAGAAGACGGATCCTCTAGGTGGGTTGATGAATGGATCCTTTTTTAGCACTCTCTGGGATATCATCGGGCCCAAATTGTGTGGCGAAAGTTGGAGGTTTGCCACATCGGCGTTGGATCTCCGTGTTGTAATCTGCCAGGAGTACACAGTATGGCACATACTGATCGTCGTTGGTGCCGATCCATCTATGATGAGACATAATGCAGAAATATTCTGACTTTATGATGGTGTCTTCTAATTTGGCCATTGATTGGATTTGGATTGCCACTTGATCTTCATGGGTTGTAGCTGTTTTTTCTAATGTCTGGAGCCATTTGGGTACTTTGACTTCCAAGGTGTCCATTCCTTCTGAGGTTTGCTAACCACCTGACATCGGCATAGGAACATATGGTTCCTCATACGTTTCGTCCACCTCAATGGGTACCAATTCATCTGGCTCTGGTTCTACAACTGGAGAGGGCTGTCTTTCATATTCCAGTAACTTCTTCTGTAGTTCTGCCACATGCTCTGTTAATGCCTTTACTTCCGCTAAAGTCGAGGTTGTTTCTATGACTTTGGGTTGTGCCTCCTGTTCCCTGAGCTGGCGACGTAGCTCATCCCGTTCCCTTTCCAAATCGTCATGTGCTTCTAATAGATCGGCATAGCTTTCCAAGATTATTTTCATTGTTTCTGAGGGAACTGCTTTGAATTGTTCTGGGTCGATTTCATGGGGAGAGCCTTCCATGGAAGCTTCCAGGTTTTCTTTGTTTTGCTTCTGCAGACGCTTGTTTTCTTCAAGGGCTGTAGCCATGTGTTTTCTGAGTATAGTCAAATTTCGCCGGACTCTCAGATTATCTGTTTGGTAGACCTCCAGTAAGGCTTCGAGTTGTTTGACACCTGACTCTTGTGATGGTTGGGGTGTCTCCAGGAGGGTTTGATGAGCTTGCTCGAGTGTGGTGTAACGTTGATTGAGGTCTGCATTTTCTTCTTCTATAATTGTAAGTCGTCTCTGTAGTTGTTGATGATTCATAGTCAGTTGATGATGACGGTCTTCGAGAGCCTGATACTCACTCTGAAGTTGATACACGCATTGATGTAATGCCATGAATATACTATTTACGTTAAACAATGCAGGGAAAGATGAAGATGCAGGGGGAATGAGGAAGGGGAAGGGAGTTGTGAATGTTGTGGAGTCAAGTGGTGAGGTAGGTGGAGGGGGTATGGGAGATTGAGGATGCGTGGGGGGTGGGAGTGGTGCTGTGGCTGGTGATGTTTCCATTGTGTCGAACGTGTGTGTGACCGTGTAGATGGGAACAGTGGGTGGGGTGGATGTGATATTTGTGAAGAGTGTTGTGAAAGTGGGCATGGTAACTCCTCCGAATTGGATGCCGGGAGAGAGGGGAATTCCCATGAGGACTGTGGTAATGGCAGAAATAGGCGTGGTAGTGCCAGGTGGTGAGGTGACTTGTGTAGTGAGAGGTGAGGTGGGTGGTGAGAGTGGTTCCGCCTGATGTTCTTCTGTCTGTGTGTTACCTCCTGGTTCTGATACATTGATGTGGATTTGTTTTCCAGATCGCATGGGACGGGTAGGCACTCGTTTCTCAAATCGATGAATATAAGCCATGGCTGCATGAACAGCCTCATCTAAACCTACCGCGTCAGCGTGCAGGTTCATTGATTCGATAAACATGTCATCCACACCTTCCTCGGCTAACATTTGGCTTATGATCATCTTTCCTGTCTTGAGGGATAGTTTATGTTGCTCTTGGACCCGCTTCATGGTTTCGTATAATCTTTTTATTTGGGCCGAGTATGTCGGGGCACTTGCCAATTCTGAAAGTTCTTCATATTCTTGATCATACTCCTCGTTTGCCTCTTCTTGTTCTGTCTTTCTTCATCCTCTTCTACTTCGACTACTCTTGGTTGGGTCAGGGCTGAAGTTGTAGTAGTGGGTTGTTGTCCTTGGGTCTACTCTGCTTCTGTCTCCAGATTAGACTCATTGATCAAACAGGCAATTTCTTCATCTGTCAAATCAGCAAGGGTGTAACCCTGTGGGAACTCCAAGTCCGATGGAATCGGAGGGAACACCAGGTTGGGTCCTTCTGCACTTGGTCTAGGTAGGCGAATGGTAAATGGTCGAACACGCCTCGTTTGTGGAGGGGTCACCTCTGGTGTGGTAGTGGCTCCCCTTGGTTGAGTGCATGGTAATTGAACTCCCCCTCTCATCTTCTTCGATGGAGGACCCGCCGTTGATAGTCATCTTTGGAACTCTTGGGCCCTGGACCATACTAGTGCTCTATGAATGGGCATGTCGTATGCTAAGCACCTGTAAATTATTTTTGTGAGAGCACAACATCCATGAAGTACATTTTTCTATTTCTTATTCCACCGTTGATGGGCTAGGTGTATTTGATCGATGATCCAGTGTGGTATGTTGATGGTGAGATTCTCTATCTCCGCCAAGTACAAGCTGAACCATATCTTTTTTGGTGGCATAGTGAATCGTTCTTGGGCGGGAAAAGCAAAATGCTGCATAATCATTCGTAGGTGGAGAGCAATGGTAGGTGTCATTGCTACCATGTCCTTCAATTTGTTGAGATCCTTATGCTTCATCCTGCCTGGAACCATTGTTTTTTTCTCAGTAGGAATATGCATGCCTTGCATGTTCAATGCTGCCCGTACCAAATTGAGGGTCAGTTTGAATCTCTTGAGTTCGTGGCCTGGCAATAGTGAGGGTAGCACAAAAGTACTATCGCCTCCCTTGGCCTTGCTAGGAGTGATGGTACTGATAAAATAGGAGCAGCGTAGGAAATCTGGCTTAGGCAAATGTGCCCTGAAATAGCTATCCAAGCCCGCTTTGGTCCATACCGATCGCATCACTTCTGCATTCTGATTGTTCTCAAATTCGCGAGTGAAGAAATGGTAGCGTCCCCATTTGCCATTGAACTCAATTTCTGCTTCCCAGAAGTAGGTGGCATCACCCAATGGCCCTGCGACATCACTAAACCAATGAGCGTGTTTCCCCACTTGAGAAGTGTGTCCCTGAGGAGGGTCCTGAATAGGGAGCACATGCACCACTTGAAGTTCTTGAGGCCTCTCGGTGAGTGGTGGTTCAAGGAGGAGGGTTTCAATGTCCACAATCTGTGCACTAGACCCTGCCTGGGAACTGGTGCCTCCTGCTTCTGCCATTGTTATTGCTTGCTTGTTGGTTCTGTGAGAATATAGAATCATGCGTTCAATATTGTAATGGACAAGATAGAACACTTTTTGTCCCCGTTACAACATTATCATGATGTGAGTAATGGGTTAGTGGGTCAGTGAGTGCTCGATGATTGTGTGTGTAGTTAATGAATGGCTAGTCCTATGAGCTAGATGGAAAGATGCAGTGTATGAGTGCTGTAGTTAGCAAGTGAGGATGAATTTACACATGGGGTTTGGGGGTTTTATTACAAGTTTTAGGCTGCCAAACACAATGGATGGCTTTCGATTTTGGTTTAGTGGAGACTCTAGAGGGCTTTATGAGTATGTTTGCTTGGGAATGAGGCGTTTTTGGGACCCATTTACAAGTGAGTCTGTGCGTGCTGCTGAGCGACTGTGTGTTCGTGCGTATTAAACAAGAATGGGTAACGGCTCCTTGTTGAGTGAACCCTGTCGTGTATGGTGTGATTTGTGTATCACTAGTTGAGCCCGTAAGCAAGCCTTAGGCACCCAAATTTGTCTTGATTGTGGGCCAGCCTTCATCGACTTCTTGGGCACCTAGATAGATTTCACTTCCTCAAAAGAAGTTTTGGAAGTCTTCTTATTAGTATCATGTCGTTGATTACTAATAGGAAGTTGAGATGATTGTTGTCGCTTGACTGTAATAGGCTGCTCGCCTTTTCGCACCCACAATTGTTTCAATGGCTGAGTCATTCTGCTTCGCACGTTCTTTTGGCCTCCAGCATAGGTAGTCTTCAGTAATTGATCTGCCTTTGGTTGCTGCCTCCCTCTGGCCTTTGGAAAAGAAGGGAGTTCCGTTGAGTCCTTGACTTCTTTATTGAGATCACCATTCCTCTGCATCACATAGCTTTGGACAAGAACAGCATGGTCAAATTCATGTGTACCCCTAGAAGGACCAGGAGTCTGTGCCTTTTCTAGTTCCTTGAGTGCTCCATTATCTAACTCGACTGTAATTCAACTCTGATTTACCCATACCTGAAGAAGTCCACTTCTTAGATTTAAGTTGACTGCATGGTCATAGATCCAGTCTTGACCCAAGACCAGAGGCTCAGTGAGATCCTCATCTTGACACACTAGTACCTTAACTGTCATTGGAACATCTTGAATGGAGAGGGGAAGTTCCACCTCGCCCATGCAAGGGGTTTCCACACCTCCCAATCCTATGAGATATGCTTCTATAGGATTGACTTTTAATTTCAATTCTCGACAGTAAGAAAGCCTCACCCCACTAGTGGATGCACCTGAGTCAATCAATGCTCGCACAATTTTTGCACTAACTCCTTGTCCTATCTCTAAGGTCACAAAAGGACGTCTATCGATTATTCTTTGGGAACTTATTTCTGAGACTTCACACATTGCCACATGATATCCTGGATCCTCATAGGCACCTGTCCTAGATTGATCCCTACCCTGCCGTCTCAACTTCATCCTTCTGATGCGTTCTAAAGCTTCTGCTTGAGCTTCTTCTCGAACTCGTTTTTCTTCTTCTTTGCGTTTCTTAGCAGTGTTGAGTGGACTTAGCATTTCTTCTGTGAGAGGTTCCTGATACAACTTGACTCTGCACCCGCTGATGTAGCTCGAAAGAATATCACCTTCTAAGGTGGCCAATTGTACTGCTCCACTCGTTGAGATCCTATTTATGATCATAGGTCCATAACCACGTTTTTCTAGCTTTCTCGCATGTTGTTTCAGAGTATATACCAAAACTAAGTCTTCGGACTTTAATCCTTTATCCTTAACGTGGGCATCAAAGTACGCCTTCTGTCGTTTCTTAGCTGCATATATTCCTGCTGCAGCTCTTAGTCTGGTTTCACCTAATCGTTCAAGGTCAAAAATTCTCGAAGAGAGTTCATGACCCGTCCACTCATGTTCCTGTGCTACTCTCAATGTGGGAATCAAGAAGTCCAAAGGTAGCACCGCATTTTGACCAAATACCATCTGAAAGGGTGTGGCTTGGAGTACCGTTTTATAGGCCACTCGGTATGCCCAAACAGCATGGTGTAGCTGTTTGTCCCAATCAGAGCGTTTATTATTCACCAATTTAGTGAACACATTGCATAGGATCTTATTTGTGCTCTCAGCCTGGCCATTAGCTTGTGGGTGATAGGAGGCAGACTTCTTATGTACTACCAAGAATTCTTGGAGAAGATTTTCAATAACTTCATTCAAGAAGTGAGTCCCTCTATCACTAACTAGCTCTATAGGTAGCCTGTATCTCGTGAATACATTCTCGAATAAGAACTTAGCTGTCGTTTGAGCATCGTTCTTTGTGGTAGCTTTCACTTCTACCCACATGGTTAGATAGTCTGTGGCCACAATGATATATTCAGCATGTGAACCCTTGGCTGGGGGATTAATAGGACCTACAAAGTCTATTCCCCACTTAGAGAATGTACGTCCACCCATCATAGGTTTCAATGGCATCTCATCCTTGCGTATAGGATACTGAGTTCTCTGACAAACATCACACCGTTTCACATAGGTATGTGCATCCATGTGAAGGGTCGGCCACAAGAAGCCCGCAAATAGTATTGCCTTGATCACCCAATCTGGTCCAAAGTGTCCTCCTGCTACACCTTGGTGAGCTGCTTCCAAGATCTTCAGATATTCGCTCTCATGGATACATAGTCTCAGGTAACCATCTTTACCGCGCTTGTATAGATTATCACCAATGAGTGAGTAATCTAGGGCTTCTTGTTCTAGACTTCTTTGTCTGGCCAGTGTCATATCTTGAGGGAATGTTCTCGTCCTCAGGAAATCTACTAATGGTTCACTCCAATCTGGCACTATGGACACTTGATAAAGAGTAGCATGCTCCACAGGTGGTTGGCATTCTTTACACATCTTATGTACATCAGCTTCCATAGTAGGCCAATGCACTCTGAGTCTCCTTAGTGTCTGTAGGGTTCATTGTTTTGAGTAGTGTTGCTCTAATGCACCTACATGTGCCAATTGCAACCATTTAGCGTACTCATCCTCTTCCACACAACAAGCTAGGATCCCTTGATTTGTTTGTTTGTACATGCTTCCTGCCATGATGTGGTACTTCTGGGCTTTTACTACCTCTCTACCTTGAGTGTTTATGACCGGGTGGTTAGGCCCGTATGTCAATACTGGCACTAATGGCTTAGCCCACTGAGGTACAACTTCCAAATTAAACAAGTAAGCATCAGGAAGGTCATCTGATACTCCTTGTGGGGCTTCTCCCGATGTGAGCCTAGAGAGATGGTCTGCTCTCAAGTGGGTCTTCCCTTTCCTCACCACAACCTCGAAGTCGTATTCCATTAGTAAGAGAAACCATCTTACTAATCTACCTGTATTGCATGGCTTGTTTACCAAGTACAACAGTGCTTGATGATCAGTAAAAAATTTAAACTTATTTGCAAGAAAATAGTGTCTAAACTTTTTAACTGCATATACCATGCCTAATCCCTCTCGTTCAGTGGTTGTATAGTTTCGTTCAGCCGCATTCAACTGTCTACTAGCATAGGCAATTCGAAGATCCATATTGCCTTCGCCCGTAGGTTGTGCAAGTACACATCCAATAGCATAATTGGATGCATCCACATGAACATGGAAGGGCTTATTCCAATCCGGTGTGGTCAAGATTGGTGTTGAACACAATCTTCTTTTGAGCTCATTGAAGGAGTTTTCACATTCATCAGTCCACTCGAAGTTAGTCAAAAGTCCATACAGAGGCTTTGCTATGATGGCATACATGTGTATAACCCGTCAATAATAACCACAATGCCCCATGAAAGCTTGTACTTCCTTGACATTCTTTGGCCTAAGTAACTCGGCTATGGCTCTTACTTTCTCTTCATCGGTGGATATGCCATTCTTTGACACTATGTGTCCTAGAATCTTGCCTTGCCTGACCATGAAAACACACTTTTCTGGGTTCAGGTAGACTTGATATTCTCTGTATTTGTCAAAGATTTGCCTGAGTTCTGGTATATGTGTCTGTCTAATGTTGGAATGAGCACAGAGGTCATCAACATAGACTTCCAAATTCTTCCTCAAGAACTCTTTAAACACGTGGCACATCAGTCTCTAAAAGGTTGCAGGAGCATTGGTAAGCCCAAATGGCATTACTTGAAAGGCAAATATACCCACTCTATGGCAAAAGTTATCTTATGCTGATCTTCTGGAGCTATGGCTACTTGATTGTAGCCCGAAAATCCATCAAGGAAGCTGTACACTTCCTTGCCTGCTACTCTTTCTAAGAGATGTTCTGTGATAGGGAGCGGATAGTTATCTCGAATTGTGGCTGCATTAACCTTCTTCAAGTTAATGCATACACGTAGCTTTTCATTCTTCTTGGGCACCACTACAATGGGGGATACCCACTCAGTGTGCTCAATTTCATAAATAAATCCAGCTTCTACCAGACGATCTATCTCTTCTTTGATCTTAGCAGCATAATTATCATTGTATGTGTATGGCTTTTGCTTGGAGGGTTTGGCATCTGAGGTCATGGGGATAGTGTGTGAGCATATGTCTAGATCAACACCCTTCAAATCCTTGTAACTCCAAGCGAATACATCTTTGTATTCTCTTAGCAAGGCTATTAATGCATGCTCTTCTTCTTCTGTTAGGTCATGTCCTATGTAAGTGCATCTCTCCTCTCCTTCTTCTAGGGATACCACTATTTTTTTGGTGGTTTCTTTGTTATCATAGGCCTCTCCTGATTGTGCCTCTCGTTTAGGCATTCTTATCATGACTCTTCTATCATCTATCTCATACTTCTTAAAATTTTCCGGGACCTCAAACAAAGATTCTTCCTCTTTTGGTGTGACTTCTCTCTTCTTTCTTTTCTTTCCTTCATCCTTAGGGGTTACTTATGTGGCTAGCCTTACATCATTTGTAAGCTCGTCGTGCCTCTGGGGTTGAAATTCTACTTCATAGAAGTATTCTTTATCTGATTCAAAAGGTGGGTCCATAATGATTGACTCTAGATCGGAGTCACTTGCATCCTCAAATGCATCAAGGCTAGGTTCACACTCTTCTAAAACTGCATCTCCCATGATTGGATCTATGATAGAAAACTGATATGTCATAGCCATCCTCATCATAGTGTGGTGTCCATTGTTCTTCATTGATGGCTACATCCATGGTTGCTAAAATTTCTGCCCAGCCATGGGGTTCAAATTCTTCGTCAGGGAGCACTACATGTGCATAGGCTGGGTCTTGAATTGATCTGTGTGTCTCTTTCGCACCTACGTCTCTGGCTTTTTCTCTCTTCTCCTCTTCTACTACCACTTTACACATCCATAAGTGAGTGTCTTCATGCATCCATGAGGATCCTGATCCTATGGAGTGCAGAGACTCTATATCATCTTTGGCTCTATGAATAGGATTCCATTGGATAGGAGGGACATCTCTATGAGAGTAATCTTTGAGATTAACCTTGGTCGTGACACCTAGGTGTTGTAAATACAAGGAATTGGTTCCCCAATCATGTACTACTTGCAACTGCCGCATAAATGGTCTTCCCAAAATCATCTCATAAGCATGGTTCTTGCTAAAATCATAGATAGCAAACGTGTGCTCAAACTCTACACCACATGTAGTGAGAGTTATTCCCTCCAGCAAGCCTAAGGGTCTTTCTATGTGACCATCAGCCATTTGCAATTTCATCCTCGTGGGCCTGAGTGCTGGCTTGCCCCACCGCTTCCATAGGGAAGTGGTAGCAATAGCAACTCCTGCACCTGATTCTAGAATTGCCTTAGTTGTGTACCCCTGATGGGTAATGGAAAGATAGGTGTTTTCTTTTCACCTTCACTCATATCTCTTATCTTGTCTAGAGGAATTTCTGGCACTGTCCTATGAGAACCTACCTGGGAACGAGGTTTTGCTATCTCTGGTACTTGTTTGGCTACATGTTTCCATAACTCTGGCCTAACTTTGAGTAGCTCTTCTAAAGTGAGGTTGCACTGCACTTTAGTGCTTTTCACTACCTCTGTATTCCTAGGTATGACTGAGTCTTCGTTTCTTACCATGACTGTGGGTGCTCTCATACAAGTCGACTGGGCTTCCCATGGGCCTGTGAAATGGGGTAATTCCTGTAGGGAGTTAGACTCGAAGTCTAACCTCTCTTGACTTTGTGCACTCTCCTGCTCTCCATAAATAGAGGGAATATCTTGTGGGAATTGATCATGTGCATCATCCACAAGTTCAATGGGAGGAGGGACTTCACTTTCTTTAGCCCATTTGTCTTCTTGAATCTCTCATAGGAATTCTGGTGTGTACCTATTCATAGAAGAGGAGGTGTCTGGTTCAGTGGAATTGGGCACAAAAGTTTCCTGTGGGGGAAAGCTTATTCTTTTGCTTGCCTCATCTCTTCCTTGATTTTTTTCTTCCTTGGCAGATCTTGCAATTATGCTCTCTAACTTCTCTAGGAGTCCATCCAAGTGCAATTGTGTCTTAGCTGAGCCAGAGTAGTTGAAGAGACGACTGGCTTCAAACATGGTCTGAGCCAATGCGACCATTTTCGCGCAAAGCTTGGTTCTTTCTATCTCTAGGTCAGCTCTAGGGTAGCACTTGTCATGCTCCGTCACATTTGGCCCTTCTTGGATTCTGGCCTGATATGCCTTAAGCATCATTTCTATGTCTTCAGGAGTGAGGTCAGCTAATACTGATCCTACTCTAGGGGTTGGTGGGATGGTCTGAGGTAGGGGGACAGATGGTGGGTTAGATGGTGATGGAAATGAGGGTGGTGGTGGTATGTGAGAGTTTGTTTGAGAGGTGAGTTCAACAATTTTGGCTTTTGTTTCTCTTATGCTTTCTTCTAAGTCGCTCATCTTTTTAGACCATTGTCTTTTCATTCTTTCTCGACTATCCCTCCAGGCTCTCGACCGTTTCTTGGCTATGCTCTCGGTTTCACTAACCTCTGCACTCTTCTCTTGACCTATTCCTGGGTTCTGTTGCAAAGCCTAGGCCCTAGTGACCACTTGCACTGGTGCAGTGGAAGTGACACTTCCTGTTGAGTCTACAACTAACCCAATAACGTTAATTGGAGTTATTTTTGGCATATTATTGGGATTCTTTGGGCAGTCTCGTAAGAGATGCTCCTTCCCGCAATCTTGGCAAAAGCCTTGAATTGTCACTGACTGGGGTTGTGTAGGTGGAGGTAAGGGGCAATCACGAATGAGGTGATCTCCCTGACATCTGTAGCATGGTCCTCTAGGGAATGGGGGTCTTACCTGCCTAGGCTGGGGCCTAGAGTTAGGGTTTGTGTACATTACATTTGTGTACTCTGGCTCCCAACTAGGTTCACTTGGTTCTTCACTGTAGTAAGACTCACCATGTTCAGGAGATTGCATGTAGTAAGCCTGGGGACTATCAACATGTGTAGAATCAAAGCTATGATCACTTGGGTCACTTTCTGAGAGCAATGGAGTCACTGGGACTATGGCTCTATTCAAATTTTCTTCTGCATCTGCATACTTTACAGGAATCACATTAGCGGGGGTTGGAGGTTGTTGAGCTAACACAGGTTGTGGCCTTTGTTGGTGTTGGTAGGGTTGTTGATAGGGTTGCTGCGGTCTACCATATTGTTGTGGAGGGTACTGGTTCTGGTATCTTCCCTGTTGTGGATAGGGCTGAGGGTAGGTTTGTCTAACCGCTTGCTTATTGTATGGACAATCTTGTGTTGTGTGATTTGTGTATCTCCGTTCTAGGGTGCAGTATTGGCTGCTAGGGTTCACTTGGGGTTGAGCCATGATGGGACATGTGTTCGCCATATGGTCACCACCGCAAGTATAGCACCTCTTTACTGGGGCAAATCTAGGAATTTGTTTACTAGAGACACCTAGTTTTTGAGCTACTTTCTCCGCAAGTTCCTCAATTGATGTGGATTGTGAGGAAGAGAGGCTAGAAGCACTATCGGAATCTTTGTAGATTTTTGAAAGCTCTAGTTCCTCCCCTAGGTTATCCTCAATGTCAATGCACATGCGTACACACTCTTCTATGGTCCTAGGGTCCTTCAAGTACACATAGGACCTCAATTTGGTACTTAGCAATCCATCCAAGAATAAAGCCACTTGTTTGGCTGGTGTTGGTAGCTCAGGAACAGGGCATCTCTCAAGATATTGCCTAAATCTTCTTCCTGCAAGTCTCACGATCTCTTGAGGGGTCTACTTGAAGCTATGTATCAATGAGAAAGTATTATGCTTTATGCCACTTTTAGAGAATTCGGTGATGAAAGCCTCTAAGAGTTGGTCTATGCTCCTGAACTGTCTCTCATTCAATGGTTGAAACCACGTAAGGGCTGTGTTCCTCAGGATTAGACCAAAGGCATTATACTGCGTGAATAGGTCCTCAACTTGTTCAGCTCTCAAGACTTGCCTAAACTCGGCCACATGATCATATGGGTCTCTTGTGCCATCGAAGTAATTCTTCATGGACTTAACTAACTGAGTCGGTCTCAAAATCCTGGTGTGTTCCCTAGGCCTTGGCAGAGGGAAATCATCAGCATTCCTTTGGTTCCTTGGGTCTCTAAGTCCCTCAGGTTCCACTCTATTTGTTTCCGTTCTCGTTCTGTCTCTTCCCACTGGGTTGGCAAAGCTTACCTCCGGTCTATCTCTATGTCTGTCTCTTTGAGTTCCATGAGCTTGGGATGTTCCAGCTCCTCCGTGACCAAAGGACACATTCGATCTTGGTTGGGGGAAAATAAATTCACCTTTCCAAGTGTAAGCATGCCTATCATTTTCTGCAACCACAAAGACCCTCTCTGAAGCATGATCGAAGTAGGTCACTCTGCCTGGACTATCAGGATCTTTGAACTCATATCTCATGATTGTTCCTACCTCATTCGGTTGATCAGATCTATATCTCCAAAAGGATTCATCAGTTTCTCGGTTCAGGAGTAGTTCTCTGCTTTTATTGTCTTGGGGAATCCACTCTGGTGTAATAATCCTAGTGAGAACAGATTTGCCTCGGGGGGTTCTAGGTTCTACACCCATGTTTCCTTGCTCCAGGTCACCTAAATCCGCTTCTGGGACCACATTCCCAAATTCATATGTCCTATCTGGATGACTGGTGACTACATATATTGTCCCTTCCTTGTCTAGGTATGCTCCGTTTTTAAACTTGATAGCTGGGTGCTCTAGTCCAATGGATTGGTCAGGGTTTTTAATGTGGACCATAGGTCTTCCTAGGCCGTCCTCATAGATGCTAGCACCTAATCGGTTGGTCCTAAGGTATTCGAGTTGCGTCTTGTAAGGGCCTTCCACCCTATGTAAATATGGCACTCCAGAACTTCCTGTAGGTCTCTCCATACCGTAGGACATCTCAGACTTGCTACTCTCAAAGCTAGGGTAATACGAATGATGGCTCAGCTGCTGGGCCCAAGACCTAGCAGTATGATTGACACTAGCCTCTGAAGATATAAGACTTTGTCTATCTCTCCCTAGGTGTCGTCCTGATCTAAGGTTCATATGCCCAATTGAATGATCTCAAGTTTTCCCAAGTACACTTTGCGTTGCTGAGTTCTTTTGTATTAGTCACTTGTTCTTTTTTAATTTCCCTTAGGGTATCACTTCTTGTCCAATTAATCTTCGTTGCAAGGAACACTTAAGTTTTATCGTACTTTGAGTGTGGTCGCTCGATTTAAATTATTTTCCTTTAGGTTGTTTCGCAATTGTAATCTCCTAACACTTGCACTTGAGTGATTAGAGTTCTTGGACTTGGTCGTTCTTAACGTATCCCTAATTAATCAAAACCTCTATCCGTGCTTAGCCTATGCTAGGGATTGACAGAGGGTGTTGAGAATTTCCAACCTTAAGTTTCTTCCCTTGGTTGCCCTTGTATGCCCAGGAAGCATGTTCCCAAGTTCGCACTTACTCTTGCTTTGAGTACCCTTCGATGCTCTCAAAGAACCTGAAAAAGTCCACAATTAGCTCAAGAATTGAATTCAGTTGACAGACAGATCACTTTCATGCATGTAATTCACAGACCCAATTGCCTTGTGTCTTTATGAAAAACAATCCCAAGGGAAACTTAGTTTTCCTATCCCGGGATATGGTCACTTCAAATTACCCTATCTAATAATCTTGACATTAATTTCACCGTAACCAGTGGAAGTTTTGGTTGTACTCCCCACGAACTTTCCAACAAAACAAAATCACCGCAATCGGATTTCGTATGAGAAAGTTAAACCAGTTCAGGGTTTTGGGGCTAAAACAGGATTTGAAACAGGCTACCCGGCAGACAGGACTTCTCGAAATGCTTTGGGTATAGGCCTCACAATGCTCTACTAACCCTTAAAAGTTCCCCACAATTTGCCAAAAATGAGACCACTATTTTTTGCACTAAAAAATTGGCCAAATTTGCCCGTCTATCGCGTTCGCAAGCTCTGTCAGTCGCGATTGATTGGTCAATCGCGATCGACGTGTCGGTTGCGATTGACAGGTCCGTCATGGCTGTCAATCGCGATTGATGGGTCAATCGTGATTGACACGTGGCCCGAAAATTCAATCAGTCGTGGTCAAAGGATCGTGGACTCTGTCAGTCGCGATTGATGGGTCGATCGTGATTGACAGATCCGTCGCGAGGGTCTGTCCGTCGTGGTCAAGTAATCGTTGACTGGGTCGGTCGCGATTGATAGGTCCGTCAGGGGCTGTCAGTCGCGATTGACTGGTCGATGGGGATTGATGGCTCGACCGTGATTGACACGTGTCACGCGTAGGTTCTGTCAGTCGTGGTCAGTCGGTCGTTGACTCTGTCGGTCGCGATTGACGTGTCGGTCGCGATTGACAGAGCCGTCGACATGTGTCCGTCGTGGTTTGTCGATCACGATTGACAGGGCGATCGCGATTGATAAAAATCTGAGGAATTTTAAAATTTTAAACACACATTTGGGAAGTTCTAGGCTTGTAGATTATGGTTATGTACTTTGTTTAGCAAAAAGATCATTTTTTCTGTCGGTCGCGATTGACAAAGGTCAACGCCTCGGGACCTGCACAGTCAAATTTTTTACCTGCTGGAGCTAGTGCAGCTGCTGGGGATGCTGATTCCTGCAGAAAATCTCAAAAAACACAGAAAATCACAAGCACACAAACGCTCTCTCGCTCTCTCTCACAAGTGAAATGAGGGGAATGGTATGGGTGTGGTGATATGACCAAAAAAACTGAAATTTTTCGCGATGATGGAGATGGATGTGGGAGATGGTGAGGATGATGATGGTGATGAGAAAAACAAAAGAAAATCGATAAAAGTGAAGAAAATACCTATGACTCCAACGCCTCAACTCTACGTCTTACCATCACACACTCGTCCTCAAAGCTCGATCCCCAGCAACGGTGCCAAAATTTGGTGTAGCTCAGTGATGAGTAGCACCTCCTTTAATGTCAATCCGGGAAGACGTGAGGATGGTATGATGACCTCGAGCAAGTGAAGGCACAAGTGTGTGAGTGCGAAGCACACTGACATGCACACACATACACACATGCGCACACAAAGCAAGACAAAGAGTGAGAAGCAATGGAGTTCTTTACATTACTTTCAAAAAGCTCATACAAGTTCAAATCAATTACAAGCTAACCTCAAAAATGAGCTCTCTAGCTCTATTTATAGTTTTTGACTAGGTTTTGGCCTTGTCCAGACCTAGTGTTCGGCCTAGTTAAAAATTAGGTTCTCTACCCTATTTGGAGGTTCAAACGGAGTCTAAAAAATGTGAAAACTGATAGGTAGGTACTTCTAAAGCTCCTCAAGCTCAAGGACTCCTTGGCTTGCACAAAATGGAGCTACAAAAATATGAAATGGTATTTACAATGGTTTTTAGTGATGAAAATCACTATTTTTGTAGGGATTTCTTCTAACATTTTGACATACATTTCCTGGAGCTCCCTACTTGTTCCTTCTTCTTGTGTGCCCAACTCTTTGATGCCTGAAAACTTTAAAAGGCCTACTTGCCAGATCTTCTTTGACTACTGTGTCTGCTTGTGCTTTCTCTTCGCTCCGACTCCCTTCGTAGGCTTCCTTGTCTTGTGACTCCTTCAGTTCCTTGACTACTGCCAACACAAACCTATTTCAAGTGAAGAAATATCTACAAGAAGCAAATACAAGGAGAAAGGAGATGATTGAGATGATCCATTAGTAGAGATGGATAGGCACATTGAAGAAGAATTAAAAAATACAGAGATTGGGGCTGTAACAACCTCGAAAAAAATGAGGAAAATATTCATTATAGCCTCTTAAGATAGAACAAGCTACAAAAGAAAAAGGTATCCAACCTAGAGGTTAACTATGACTCTTTCATTGGAAAATAGTAT
Organism: Ceratopteris richardii; assembly: GCA_020310875.1. Taxonomy (NCBI): domain Eukaryota; kingdom Viridiplantae; phylum Streptophyta; class Polypodiopsida; order Polypodiales; family Pteridaceae; genus Ceratopteris; species Ceratopteris richardii. The sequence goes on along the minus strand of CM035439.1, from coordinate 103,602,493 downwards.
GCATACATGATTCAAGTAGTTGCATGTGAAGAGAATAATTTTTTTGAGGATTGAAAGCTTAGACAAGATAGATGGGCTCCTTCTAGACCTCTTATTCATCAAGTACCAAGCATATGAGCAGTCCTAAGTGCATAGAATCAATAAAGAACTAATCTTATGATTGTATGGATTCTTACAAATCCATTGACCACTCTCTAATCAGGTTATTGATAAACCACAGTCAATTATGTGAGATTCGTGATTGGTGATTGATGATCATTAACCCACATGATCAATCATTTAGAACAAGATGGAGAAAAAACAAGCACTCATAGAAATGATCTTATCTCCCTCATTTCTTGACCAAATCATGGATATAATAGCTCAAGTAGAAGTAACAATAGAACCTACAATTCTATCTAATAAAAATTTCAAGAGACTCTTAGATATAGTACAAAATAGGGTTGAAATTTCTTGTACATCATGAACACTTGTGTATCACATGAAATAGAGCTCGATAACTAAAAATTTAGTGAGGAATAAAGATCTTTGGGGTAGATAACACTTATCAAAATTTGCCAACACATTTAGATGAGTAGAAAGCCCCTTTTAAACTTAGATCCAAGGAGTAGAGTCAAAGTTCTTGCAGCCAAAAGATTGAGATATATATGAATGGATGTTTTGAAGTGAGCGATTAACCTTAATCAACATCTTAATCATAGTTAGTAACTATTTAGATACATACATGGAAAAACACTTATACATTTTAGTTTAATACAGAAAATTAAACAATCGAGGTACTCTGCTATAGCTTTCTTCAAAATATTACAGGTTAATCTAGATGAAATTCACAATCGCATATTCAATATAATGAAATAGACTATTAACAAGCTCCAACAAACATACAAGTAGAAATGTTGCTCAAACAAATGCATATGGTATCTCGAATGATGCAACAAAGTTTTCAAGGGATAGATTACCTTTGGGAAACATTCAAAATTCAATCACAGCCACTCCAAGCCAATTTATTTTTGTATCTATCTTGTAGATTTTTGAGTGATCTCACAAATGACTCCAAAAAAAATTCAAAAGGAGGGAGATGGGTTCTTTTATAGTGGGCCCCATCTTGAACCCCTTTTAAATGGACCCATCTTGGAAGCACCTAAGCTTCAAATAAATTTCTATAAAAAAAATAAAAAATTTAAAAAAATGGAAAGTCCCAAGAGATCCATCCTTATGGATCCTTGTGTTGCAACATCTCCTTCCAGGCATTTGTATCCTTGAAAATGCAAGGATTTGATGTTGTAGTTCATGTACTAGGGTTGAGGTCTCTATCCTTTGTAGTAAGGTTTTAAGAAGTGTAATCTTTATATTGTCATCTTTCAGCCAATTGATATTTCCAAGTTCAACAATCACTACATCCTATGAATTCTCAAGTCTATCTATGTAACCTTGGATGCCAATTTCTATTGACAATCTTGTAATGAATCAAAGTAAGGTTCCATGTTTGAATAGCTAGAGATTTCCCAAAAAAAACTATAATATGTCTTTCAAAGAATTATGTACGGATAGCTTCCTTGAACGTCCATTCATAATGAACTAGCAAAAACCATAACCATATATAGTATGCCCAAAAACAATGTATTGATGGTTCTTGATTGAGATCAAATATTATATTACGTGTATTAGTAGGTAACCCAACATTGGTCTTGTGCCAAATAGAATGATGCATACTTCCAACATATTTTTATTTTTCAATGTCATCTTCACTGCTCTACCAAACACTTGGTGAAGGGCTTTTTGGAGAGAATTGAACAGCTTCAACATGTATTCTTTAGTGGACACCCCCTTATATGGTTCCAGCAAAAGTTCATTAAGCCTTTCTTTTCAATTCACAAACCATTATTTTGAGCCAAGAAAGGTGCTAATGAACATCTTCAAGTAATTAGATAGTATCCAAATTTCTTGTGCATCATATATATTTGTTGCAAAAGGATAATCATTTGTCGACTTGATTCTCCATCCAAGGTTCTTTTTTTAATCAATATCTTTTTATTGACCATCCTCATATAACAAACTTGTGTTTGACTCTACATAGACCCTTTTTGTAAGATAATCATGAATTGCTGCATTAAAACGATATAAGTTGGAGCGGGATGCAAGCAATGAATAAGTTCTATACTATCTAGAAGTGGCACAATGTATAACTCTCATTCAAGATATGTACATGGTTCGTTTACATTTCTATACTAATGAAGTGGTCCCAATTATCATATGAGACTATATGTGGATGTGAAAGAGTAGTGTACACCATGTGGAAAAATGTTGCATAGATATAGTCATTTCACTCCCATGGATAATCTATTTTTGGTGCTCTTTGAACCATTACATCATCCATATTTACTATAGGAACATTAGTTGATGGAGAACTTGCTACTAGGTTTTTCTTTATCTTGGCCAATTCCTCTTCCAATACTCTATTCCTTTTATTTATTACATAGTTGGATCCATAAGGCTCTTATATATGGTTAGAAAACTCACAAAATCTTCTGATCTACCTAGTAGTAACAAACCCATTTTATATCTAAAGGTACTAGTTCTTGAACAGCTTTATTGAGAATTTCTTCAACACCATATAGTTCATTCCACACTTTTTATCTCCAACTATTTTTGAAATAATGATGACTTTTTACATTGTGGCCTCGATATCTTGTGATTTAGCTTCAATTTCATTAACTTTTATACATAATTATTCATTTTCCTTTGAAGAGACATGGAAACCCAAGATTTTCTCACATATTGTATCCAGTATGCTTTTCATCGACTTATCAATCCTCTCCCTTAGTTGTTGTATTTCATATGCAATCATTTTACTGTTCCTAAAAAAATTTCTTTCTTTTTTGCCTAGGTTCTATTTTTGACTACTTCTTAACTCATTGATTTGGCATGTACAAGCTTCTTAAAAGTTACTTATTTGTTGTTTTTTTGGGATTTCTTTATCTACTTCAAGTTTAGTGACTCCACTTTTACTTTATCATAACTCTATACCAAGAAATTGGCATCTCTCTTTTAAAAATCAAAATTGGTCCTCTACATTTGGTATGGTTTGCAAGTACTCTGTCATCTTTTGTGTATCTCTTCTTCTTCTTCTTCTCCATCCCATTATGCTAGTAGTTTGGCATTTTGTTAGATTGCATGGATAAGCAAGATGAAAAGACATTGTGCTTGATTGATTAGCAATGTTTTGGTGTGAGGAAGTCTCATCTTGAGAAGTTCTTGTTCCAACTATAAGCTTATGGAAGCTTGCCATAATAGTAGTATTAAATGGCTCTATTGGCATGTGGTAGTGTATAAATAGAGATGAAAATATTGGACAATGGATGCCCTTCAACATAGAAAGATATCCTAGACTTTCCAAAATAGACCTTCTAATTGCAAAGTGACTAGAAAAACCCCCTTTTAGTTGACATAGACTTCAATAAATAGAGGTATCTTACTTAAGATGTTATGTGTTGAATCTGAGGATAAGGTTTGAATGGTTGACTTCACAATTCTTATGCTTTTTTATGACCTCCTATGTAGTTCCGAATTCATTATTAGTCAAATATATTGCTAAAGTATCTAGCAATACTACTTATTTTTCTCTCATCTTGATCTTGGCCTTCAATAGAGACCAAATTTATGGTTATACTAGAGACTATGTGAAGGGGCTTTGGCATGAGAATCTAGCCAGGCTCCATGTAGTGTACATCTATCATGTCCTATGCCATTTCTTTGGCTACCTAAGGCCTCGAGTCTACTACAAAATCCACATTAAACCTCTTCTCTAACTCTTTAGTGAATTCCTCCATAGTTATATCTCCTCTCATTTTCATCTTTGAGCTTTGATTGGGTTGATTTTTTTTCCCTCCACTACTTTGGTCTACTATGTATTCTAGGAATAATGGCATGAGAATAACTATCATGCACACAGTTTAAGAGAAAAAGAAAACAGAGAGCATATATCTTTACATGTGGGCCTAATGGAGGGTAGCCAACTTTGAAAGCTACGTAGCGATGATAGAAACTTCCCCCATGTTTGGTATCAGAGAAGTTTCAAAGATTGAAGGCACTAGGGGACACCATATTGAGGACTTGGAGGGATCAAGACAACTCGTGAAAGCACAAAAATGACTTATCAAGTCTAGAAGTCATAGTTGGAAAAAATCTAGATGTTGTAGACATGTATAAGTAGTCATTTTCATTGCATTGATGCCACCTATGAATCCATGGTGCTCAAAGAATCTTTCTCCATATTTTAATTGGAAAAAAGTGAAAATTACAATCGCTTCTTTGTGTGAAATAGTATATCTATCAACATGTTTCATGTCTAGTTGATTGATATCACGATGTTCTCAAGTCTTTGAATCTCTTTTTTTCTTGCCTTTTTACTCATTGTTTCACCCGTGTATTTTCAATTATTCTTTAAGGAGCTCTTTCTTTACCTTTATCTCTCTCAAGTTCATTCAAAGTTGCATGTCCCATGATGTCTCCATTTTTTTTAAGGAAGTTTAGAAGAGCCCACTCTTCCAAACTGATGTCTCCATTTCTTTATGTCTATAAGTCTTCATGAGTTGTATGCATCACTCATAATCCACACATATAATAAGTAAGAATGATTTTTTTTTAGGATCAACCAATTTTTTTATGTTCTTGATCTCTGGCACTGCATAGAATTCCTTAGAGAAGTAAGCTGGTCTTGCATGTTATATTGATTCATTGATGTGAAAGTGTATTCTTTGAGCTCTTGGATGTACGTGATTCTTATCCAGCATTGTCATCCATGAGTTGACCTTTCATAAAATCATGTAGATTCTTCACCATCTATGGCCAACATACTCCCAATCTTTCTAATTCCTAAAATAGACATAATCTTGGCATTATCTCTGCCTAGGAATTGGATCACTAATCTTTGCACGTGCACTTTGTAATATGTCTAACCCTAATGGATCACTAATCTTTGTACATTCACTTTGTAATACATATTGTATTGTGTTCTACTCCAAGCTTCTTCTTCTTCTTCTTCCTTATTCTATTTATGTGCTTCCACAGACCTCAGATTCTAGCAATTGGCACCAGAGTAGGTGACCACTTCATCTTAGGCATCATCAACACCCCTCCATTCATAGTCTTAAAAATTTATAAGCATATTCAAATCAATTAGGGGTTCAAAGAAGCTTTGTTGTGTGGCATCCAAAGTTTGGTCTAAGATCATTTCAGTCTCCCATAATGACCATGCATGCAATTTTGTCCTATTTTGCCAAATATATATCCACGTTTCGGTTCTTCAATAGAAGCACCTTGAAGTCTGTTATAGGTTAAGTAGAGCTTCACAGGGTGTCTTCGTTCAACGTGCTAATATACTATCCGTGGTTCAAAGCAATGATTTATTATGTATGTTGGTTGTTGAGGATAAGTTGGATGGTACTAAATACCCATTCTGGGCATATATGATGTGTCATGTATTAGTAGCAAAAGGGTTATGGAATATTGTGCAGGATGTTTAAAAAGGTTCTATTACACTTGCAAATACAATTATTCAAGATGATGAAGATGGCATTGAAGATGATGATCTTCAATGTCCTGTTTGTGATGTGATTCCTGCTACACCTACTATAGAGAAAAATTGTTGGAATGGCATACATTCTTAGGCACATGCATTGATAGCTTTGTCCTTCAGACATGTCATTATCCCTCACATTCATAGAAAAGGATGCTTGGGATACACTTACAACTTTATACCGGGTGATAAATGATGCTCATGTTGCTTACCTCTAAAAAATGTTGAAGAGTGAGCACATGAATGAAGGAGATTCCATGGATAATTTTTTGACAAAGATCAAAGATTTGAAGGAGGATTTTATTTCTTCTGATGAAGTCTTACCAAATAGTTCACTTATGTTGATTGTTCTTAATGGTATTCTATATTTAGTTCGAAATTTTGCTTCTACTCTTTGATTGGTGATGAAAGGAAATCCAAATGCTATAATATTTGAGGACTTAGTCTCGATTTTGTCACAACAATATGAATGCAAGAAAAATAGGCCAATTATGTGTGTTGTAGATCAAACTTTCTTAGCTAATCAGAAGGATAAAGGTAAGTGGAGCTCATCCGTAAGAAAAAATCAGCTAATTCTACATAGTCAAAGAAGAAAGAAAAAGATGAGAAGAAAAAAAAAAGCAAAAAAAGAACTTGAAAATATTGCTAATCTTGTTTTGAATGAAGAGTGTGCATTTACTATTGTTTGCAGCTATGATCCGTCTTTTCATGAGCAATATATGTGTGCAACAGACTCGCATGTTTGGTACTTTGATAGTGGGGCACCCAAACATATTACCTCGTAGTGTGGTTTCTTTACTTCACTTGATGCTACCCCTACACTTAATACTATAATATGCACTAACAACTCTTATCCCCTAATGGGAGTTAGTAAGATCATTCTGACTACTTCTCATGGTAGTTCTTTCACATTGTCAGATGCCTTATATGTACCAAGGATCAAGAAAAATCTATTGTTAGTCTCACCACTAGCCAAGACTAGCTTGGTTGTCAAATTTATTGATGGGGTTGTATAATCTCATAAACTATGAGAAATCTATGAATGATTCAGCATATTTTGTTCAAGATTATCAATCTATCTTAGATGCAAAGCTTTCACATGCATGCTTAAGTCATCTGAACTTTTTCAGTTTGCTTTGCCTACAAAAATCTAAAATGGTGTCATGTCCTCTCTGTTGATGTATGAAACACCACAAGAAATGAATTAAGGTGACACTAGAACACCTCTATGGTCACCATTAACTCATTGCCACTCCAAACTTTGAGAAATGATAGCCTAAAGTGAGAACTTTGCTTCTACAGAAATTCCTAGTCACTGAAATGACATACCTTCAGTATTTTGCTAATTTCTCCTAGCTCAAGTATTATTTCTCCATGAAACTTTATAGGCTGAAACTAGAAGAGTAGAGCTTTCCAACAAGCTATCATATGCATCAAACGAAGCTCTAGAACTCAAGTTATGGCCCTCACAAGATGACCCTGTATGACCTTCCAAAACTAGAAATATTACCTGTTTTAGTAAGAGCGCCTGTTTAAAATTAGAATTCGATGCCTAGCATCGACTTGCAACGAGAATTCGATGCCGGGCATCGACTTGGAGTGTTTTTGGCCACTTTTCAGCAGGGATTCGATGCCGGGCATCGACTTCCAGCATAAAGTCTTGATCTTTTGGACACCAAAACTATAGGTGATTTCATGCACACTTAGAATATGACTTATCAACTGGAATTCGATGCCAGGCATCGAGTTGCTCCAACAACATCATGTTTTTCAAACACTTCAGTACTGAATGAAAAATATAAAAGAAAATATGACTTATCAACAGAGATTCGATGCCAGGCATCGAGTTGCTTGGAAAACTTGATCTTTGTAACTCATCACACAGTAGGTAATCATGGAGATGATGGAGAGAGGCTCATACACAGAACTTTACTCAGTTCTTCTCATAACTATAAAAAACTCAGAAGTTTTACAAATGCTTTCTCACTCAGAGAAGCCCGACTATACTCAGTCATACAAAAATGAGTTCTTCTCACTTTCTCATTGTCTTCCTCCTTCTTCTTCTCACCGCGTCAGTTAATACTAACTAACTTATATAGACTTTCTCATTCCCGTGATTTTTAAAAAACTTCTAGAACTAAAGTGAACTAACTTTACAAATATGATACATTTGTGAATTTGTCCCTTCACATAGGCATAGGGTTTTCTTCCTAAGATTTGACCTTCAAATATATGTCCAATTAGTGATTGTTTCTCCAACAGCTCCCCCTCAATCACTAATTGACATTCCCTGTTTCTTCATATCATCTTCTTTTCTTTTACTCCTGCCATGCTTTTGAATCTGCTGGTCTTCACACCATCCAAGCTCTTTGTCATTATGTCTGCTAATTGATCTTTAGTAGAAATGTATTCCACTTCAATCTCCTTCTCCATTACCTTTTCTCTGAGAAAATGATACTGTATCTCTATGTGCTTTGTTCTTGCATGAAATACTGGATTTGCTGCAAGATAAAGTGAACTCATATTATCTCCATGTATTGTAGGTGTACCTTGATCAATGCCTAAGCTCTTGAACAATGTCTGCATCCATATGACTTCCTTAGCTGCTTCCACAAGTCCTTTGTACTCTGCTTCAGTTGATGATAATGCTACTGTATGTTGTTTCTTGGAACACCAACTTACAAGCTTATCACCAATGTATATCATGTAACCATGAGTTGATCTCCTGTCATCTTGATTACCTGCCCAGTCTGAGTCACTGTAGGCTCTCAACTTCAAATCTGATGTAAAAGGATAATATAATCCTTCCTTTATAGTTCCTTTGATATATCTGAGAACTCTTTGACCTGCAATCCAATGTGGGTCCTTTGGACAATGCATGAATTGTGACAAAACTCCCACTGCATAACTAAGATCAGGTCTTGTTAGTGTAGCATAAATCAAACTACCCACAAGAGATTGATACTTCCTCATATCTTTGTAGTCTGCACCATCATATTTACTGAGCTTCTGATTAACTTCAAGTGGAGTTGAAGCTTCTCTGCAATTTTCCATATCAAACTTCTTCAACAAGTTCAAAAGATACCTTTCTTGTGACACATATATGCCATGATCTGTATAAGTAACTTCCATTCCAAGAAAGTATGATAACTTTCCTAGGTCACTGATCTTAAACTCTTTCTCAAGTAATCTCTTTACCTCCTTGATTCCTTCATCTGAAGTACCTGTGATTATAATGTCATCTACATAAATACAAATGTAGATTGTACCTTCCTCTGTTCTTTTGATAAGTAGACTTGAATCTGCTTTTGAACTTTGATATCCAAGATCATTGAGATACTTCACCAGTCTATAGTTCCAAGCTCTTGGAGCTTGCTTCAATCCATACAATGCTCTTCTCAACCTGCAAACAAAATTTGGATACCTGGAATCTATAAACCCTTGAGGTTGTTCCATGTATACCTCATCTGATATGTATCCATTCAAGAATGCATTTTTTATATCCAATTGACTTAGAGTCCATCCTTTTGAAGCTGCAATAGCAATGATTGTCGTTATAGTTGACATCTTAGCTACGGGACTGAATGTCTCATCATAATCTATGCCATAGGTCTGGGCATAGCCTTTCACCACCAGTCTAGCTTTGTATCTGGCTATACTTCCATCTGCAAGCTTCTTCACTTTATAAACCCATTTATTTCCAATAACTTTCTTACCATTTGGTTTAGGAACAAGTTCCCATGTCTTGTTCTCCTCCAGTGCATTGAACTCTTCCTTCATTGCTTCTTCCCATTGCTTTTTACCTTTAGCTTCATCATAGTTCTGAGGTTCTTCATCATCTTTGACCATATATGCATAGTTCTTCTGAGTTATGTAAGAAGTATCATAAGAATACCTTTCTGGTTGTCTCCTTGTCCTGCTTGACCTTCTTGGTTCACATTCTTCATAAGTTTCTGGATACACCTCTTCATCAAATATAGGAGCTTCTTCATTCATTCTTGTTAATCCACTTCTGGATGTACTTGCTTGCATATAGTCTTCATCTCTATTCACCTGCACAATTGATTTTCCTTTCTCACATCTTCTTACCTCTTCTTCAAATTTTTCAGCTGTATGACTTTGATCTGCATACCAACTTTTCTGTTCATCAAATGTAACATCTCTAGAAACAATAAATTGTTTGGTTAGAGGATTCCACAATCTGTAACCCATCTGCTTTTCATCATAACCAATGAACACATATTTTTCTGCCTTTGGTTCAAGTTTATGCCTAAGTTGTGATGGCACATAAGCATATGCAATTGATCCAAACACTCTACAATGATCTAGTGTTGGTTTCTTACCCCACCAAGCTTCATATGGAGTCATTCCATTCAGAGCTGCACATGGTAATCTATTCACAAGATATGTAGCTGTATTTACAGCCTCAGCCCAAAGATAATTTGGACAGTTCTTCTCCTTTAGCATAGCTCTAGCAAACTCAACCAAAGTCCTGTTCCTTCTTTCTGCTACACCATTTTGTTGTGGTGTATACCTGCAAGTTATTTCTCTCTTAATACCTGCATTCCAAAGATAATCATTGAACTCTTGGGAGAAGTATTCTCCCCCTCCATCAGACCTCAGTCTCTTAAGCTTTTGACCTGTGACTCTCTCTGCATATGCATGAAAATGCTTGAAAGCTCCAAACACTTCTGATCTTTCCTTCAAAACATATAATGTTATCCATCTTGTAGCATCATCAATGAAAAGAACATAATACCTTGAGCCACTGATAGATCCTTCTTTTGTTGGTCCCCATACATCTGTATGAATGAGCTCAAGTACTCCATCATGTTTGAAACCTTTCTTTTGAAATGGTAACCTGTGTGCTTTTCCCATTTGACATGCTTCACATTTATAAACCATATGTTGACTTTGCACATTTGGTAATCCTAGTACAGATTGATTAGCAACCATAGCTTTAATTCCTCTTTCATTGAAATGACCTAATCTCTTATGCCAGAGATCAAGTTCTGTAATCACTGCTTCACCATGTGTGAGCAAAGCTTGACCAATGTTCCCTTGCACTCTTAAAGTAAAGAGTCTACCTTCTTTCTTACCAGAGACAATCTGATTATATCCATTCTCTGGATCTTCCACAAATACTCCTTCATTTGTAAACCTGACTTGAAAACCTTTTTCAACTATCTGTCCCACACTAATCAAGTTTTTAGGTATTGTAGGAACATACAAAACATTGGTTAGCAAATCTGCTCCACTCTTGCATTTCACTTTTCCAATTGAATGTACACTATGTCTTGTATTATCACCAGTTTGAACTGTGTGACTAGAAATGCCTTTTTCCAAATCTGACATCAATTCTATGTTTCCTGACAAATGATTAGAACATCCAGAGTCAATGTAAAATACCTTTAGATCTTCTTTGTCTGATGTGCTGATTGAATTCATCATCAATGATGTATGACTTTCATTCTGTGTGTCATTTGCATAGTTGTAGTAGGTGGTGTTGTAGGATTGATTCTGTCCCCAACTTCTTCCTCCACCTCTACCATAGCCTCCTCTTTGACTTTGTCTACCTCTTTGGAAATTACTTTGATATCTTCCACCTCGACCTCTGCTATTGTTGTTTTGATTCTGGTTTGATCCTTGTTGGTTGTGCCAACAGTCATGAGCCAAATGATTACTCAATCCACAGATCCAGCAAGCCTTTTTGTTGTTATTTTGATTACCTCTTCCTCTTCCAAAACCTCTTGGTCTTCCTCTGCCAGTGCCTTTACCTCTTGCATAATAAGCTTGAGAATTAGACTCCTCTTCATCCTTTGCTTTACCTTTATCTCCTTTCTTCTTATTCTTCATGTACATTGCAGAACTTTGACCTTTATCTCCATCTCCCTTCAAGTCTTGCTCATATGTGAGCATCAAACCAAGCAACTGGTTCAAATCTGGAACATAATGATTTAATGAAAGTTCTGTTGATAAGACAAAAGGTTTCCACCTTTCATCCCCTCTCAAGCCTGCAAGTAGTTGAGCAATCAATCTGTGATCTTCAACATCTTCATCTATGGATCCAAGACTATCTGCTAGATCCTTCATCTTAGTGACATAATCACTAATGGTTTGACTTGGCTTCTTCTTGAATGTTGTAAACTCTGACCATAGACTTGCTTTCCATGCTTTAGTAGTGCTTTGGAAATGATATTCCAATGCATTCCATATATCTTCTGATGATTCCAATCCTCTGATGTGTGGTAGCAAATGATCTGAGATTGTATTGTAGATGTAGGCTTTTGCACTTGCATCCTTCTTCTGCCAATGCTTTAAAGCATCAAGTTCTTCTTTCTTTGGTCGGCTTTCATCTTCAAATACTGGCTTCTCTTCTTCACCTGTTACATATACCATGAGATCCTTACTCATAAGTAAGGCTTCCATTCTCATTACCCATGCAGGGTAATTATCTCTGTCCAGTTTGTCAATGGAGATATGATCTTCCATAGTTCTTTCCTTCTGCTGCAACCTGTGAGCTTAAAGGATAAAGGATAATACCTTTTGAAGTTCTTTGTGTATGAGGATACTTCGAAAGTAATCTTTTGATGCCTTGTGTCTTCAAATGCTTCACCTTTCAAACTTTAATGCAAAACTTTACAAAACTTCTCGTACCTTTGTCGTCTTCTGCTCTCGAGAATCTTTTTGCTCTGATACCACTTGTTGATGTATGAAACACCACAAGAAATGAATTAAGGTGACACTATAACACCTCTATGGTCACCATTAACTCATTGCCACTCCAAACTTTGAGAAATGATAGCCTAAAGTGAGAACTTTGCTTCTACAGAAATTCCTAGTCACTGAAATGACATACCTTCAGTATTTTGCTAATTTCTCCTCGCTCAAGTATTATTTCTCCATGAAACTTTATAGGCTGAAACTAAAAGAGTAGAGCTTTCCAACAAGCTATCATATGCATCAAACGAAGCTCTAGAACTCAAGTTATGGCCCTCACAAGATGACCCTGTATGACCTTCCAAAACTGGAAATATTACCTGTTTTAGTAAGAGCGCCTGTTTAAAATTAGAATTCGATGCCTAGCATCGACTTGCAACGAGAATTCGATGCCGGGCATCGACTTGGAGTGTTTTTGGCCACTTTTCAACAGGGATTCGATGCCGGGCATCGACTTCCCGCATAAAGTCTTGATCTTTTGGACACCAAAACTATAGGTGATTTCATGCACACTTAGAATATGACTTATCAACTGGAATTCGATGCCAGGCATCGAGTTGCTCCAACAACATCATGTTTTTCAAACACTTCAGTACTGAATGAAAAATATAAAAGAAAATATGACTTATCAACAGAGATTCGATGCCAGGCATCGAGTTGCTTGGAAAACTTGATCTTTGTAACTCATCACACGGTAGGTAATCATGGAGATGATGGAGAGAGGCTCATACACAGAACTTTACTCAGTTCTTCTCATAACTATAAAAAACTCAGAAGTTTTACAAATGCTTTCTCACTCAGAGAAGCCCGACTATACTCAGTCATACAAAAATGAGTTCTTCTCACTTTCTCATTGTCTTCCTCCTTCTTCTTCTCACCGCGTCAGTTAATACTAACTAACTTATATAGACTTTCTCATTCCCGTGATTTTTAAAAAACTTCTAGAACTAAAGTGAACTAACTTTACAAATATGATACATTTGTGAATTTGTCCCTTCACATAGGCATAGGGTTTTCTTCTTAAGATTTGACCTTCAAATATATGTCCAATTAGTGATTGTTTCTCCAACACTCTCTACCCAAAATTGAAGCACCTTGTAAACATGTCTATGAAGGTTGTATTTATGGCAAGATGCAATGTTTCTCCTTCCCAAAACAGGTTCAGTTTGAGTTGCTCATAAATTATAGCTCATTCATAGTGATGTATTTGGTCCTATGCAAGCACCTTAATTTGGGAATTACCATTACTTTATGACTTTTATTGATGACTTCTCCAGGTATGCATGGGTGTATACATTCAAAGAAAAATTCTAATTATTTATGTGCTTCAAATAGTTATTAATTATCGCAAAAAATTTGTCAGCGTGTAAGTTGGGAACCCTCCATTCTAAGTGAGGGGGGAAATACATGTATTCTGATTTTAATGCACTTTTTAGTTAGATGTGGGATGAAACATGAGTGTGTGTTGACATATACACCTCAAAAAAATGGAGTTGCTAAAAGAAAGAATTGGTCTCTCATGTAAATGGAAAGGTGTATGGTCAAAAGTCAGGCTTTACTGCATAGCTTCTACCTTGAGATTTTTATGTGTGGAGCATATGTACTTAACACATGTCCCACAAAGCACTATAATGAATCACTCTATATGAGGCTTACCATGGTCACAATCCATCTATTGCTCATCTTTGTGTCTTTGGTTGTCTCACATATGCATTAGTGCCTGAACAACAATGCACGAAATCAGGTGATAAAGCAGTGAAATGTATTTTTGTTGGGTACAATTTGGAAAGCAAAGGATATCGTATGCATCATCCATAGACCATGCGTTCTAGTTAGTCATGATGTTGTTTTGTGGAATATGCAATTTAGCCATTATTTTCATGCACCAAGGAAATATGAATTTGCTCAAAGGATTTGTAGGGCACTTTGCTGCCTCTTTTTACAAGTGGACAGTGAAGTGCTGGTCCAAATGAGGCAATTTCTCAATCTTTACAAATTCCAGATGATGATGAAAATAATTCCATTTGTGATGCAGATTTACATGATGCACTTGTTAATGAGAGGCTTGACATAGAAGAAGTTAAAACTATGCCTAGATACCTAGTGCAAACGGTAAGAGATAGCAAATTAGATGCATCTTTGTCATATCATGCATGTTTGAGCTTTGATAATGCTTCTTTTGCATCATATTGTTTTGCAATGGTTGCCTCTAGTCTTTTCTATGAGAATGAGCCTGTATTTGCATGTATTTGGGCATTCACTTTATGCATGTTGTGTACCTAAGTGCACAATGTCTTAGGGACTTGTGATGAAGGGGACTATACCTCAATCATCAACAAGTGCGTATAGTGGTGGATTCAATACACTCGTTAAATTATCAATCCAAGGACTTAGACCACATCAATGGTATGAAGACACGTGTTCTCGTGATAGCTGATGATGTCAATGTTCAAGTAATGCATGCAAATTAGGAAAATCTATCTCTGAAAACACCTCTCTCATTGAAAATGTGTATCACGATACTTGTTGCAGTATCAAGCACAAATCAACCCATATCTCTCAGCTTCAGTACCCGAATATAGTGAATAGCGGGTTCATTTAGAAGGTCTCAAAGAGATACATTAGTTCGAGTATTTCCAAATTAATCTCACAAGCATGCTTCAAGTTATGGGCAAAATGCAAAGTGGTAGGAAACTCCAACTCTCAGAACAGCACCCACAAAGCATCACACACGCTAGAGTGGCAAAAAGAGAAGGGCAAGGGGTAGATAACACCTATAGGCACATATTTCATAGATCAAAAACACATACAAGCTCAAGGAGAAGAAGATAGCCAAGAAAAAGAAAAATCCAAATTCAGCTTGTTAGTTCTTCACAATGGCAAAAAGTCTTTACAAACCTGACTTATATACATGTGCCCTAAAAATGGTCCTTTCTCATAAGAGATTGGTAGTTTTCCTATAAATCACTAAATTCCTACTCATGTTCAAAATTAATGTTACAATCTTCAAGGATCATGCATCTAGAGGACTCCTCTAGAGCATTAACATGGTTTCTCAAGGTTTTATAATGGATTTTGGAAAAATAAAATGGGTCATTTATTGAAAATTTTGAGGCTTGCTTTTCTTTACTTCTTTCTTCTGCTTCCTTATCTTTAGTCCTCCACAAAACTCTCCCCCTCTTAGTCTCTATTGGCCCTTGATATGCTTCGGGGGGTTAAACTGACACATAGTTAGAGGGATTTCCCGATGCACAACTAGTGGTTGAACCTGGGATACATATGGAAAATGAGGCTTGTTGTCCTCAATCGCATCTTGCTATAATTTCCTTGTGTATATTATTTTAACCACACATAACAAGTAATTGAGGAAGCCTTCAAGACTTAGAGACAATGTTTTACCTTGTCTAAGCCTCAATCCAATGCTTCCATCTTGCCCTTGATATTCCTTTTATTCATACACTAGGGTTGTTGTGTTACTTCAAATTTCAGCGCACACATCAAGTGGTAGATGAAGAGATCAAGATTCAGATTTTTTATCTTATTTGATCCAATCCTCTATCTGTTATTTCTTTTGCCCCTTGGTTTTCCTTACATTCACACACTGGGTTGATGTATTACTTTGTTTTCCATGCTCACTGCCAGCGGGTGTGCTGCATGCAGCTAGTGGTTGTATCTGGGATGTTCTCGAATTTGTATTGTCTTCTTGCACTTCTTCATAGGACCTATAACATTTCTTTGACCTTAGTCTTTTCTTTTCCTTGTGTCTAGTTTTAGCCTGATTCGTGCCCCTGTGGGGCTTTGGGCAGAGAGTAGTGTAGTAAATGATCTATTTTCTTTTTCGATTTTCTTCTTCTTTTTCTTCATTTGCTAGTTTCTCCCTCCACACATCCCTCCTCCTGAACTCTATCATCCCTGATAGGATTTTGATGGTTACATGAGTAGGTCTAGTATACTTGTTTATCTGTCTGATTGATCAAGTTTGCTTCTCTGATCATGAATTCCTTCCATTGTTCTAATTTTACTCCATCGTTGGGAGCTTGATGATGATCAACAAAAAAACTCAGTTCATTGCTACTAATCGAGCATTTAAATTTAACAAAATTTTCAAAAGCATTTTTGTGTCAATTTCAAAAAAGCTCGTAAAAAATGCTTCTTTGAAGGTTTTCATGTAAGAACTCGATAAAAACATCAAGAGTAAAATGCCATTATTGTAAGGTGACTTGGCATAACTAAAAGATCAAAAATCAAGGCCTTTGCACCTTGGTTAATGTCGAAGAAGTTCAAAAAAGTGTACTCTACATGTTTGAATACTTTCAAAAGTGTTAGAAACATGTTGAGTACTTTCTTTGTCATAATTATTATAAAATCTAGTACAGATGCATATCTGAAGAACCAAAATTCTATGGCCCTAACCATATATTCTTCAATGGGCACGTAATTATGATGCAGCCTTAGTAATAATGAATAATTGCACCACTGTTTATTTATCTTCCCCTTAGCTTGTTCTTCCCAAAATTGCAGCCATGGGCAACACTTTGGCAATAAGAAAAATGAAGGATCCACTTGTAGTAAGTATAGTGCATCTTGCTAGTGCACCCATAGTGTTAGATTCTTTTCCAAAGCTTTGTCAAGCGAGACACCAGTAATGCCTCCTCTCTCTGAACTAATTTTGCAGTGTACGACATTGGGTGTTGATCGCACTCTTCCTCATGTTGATCTTGGATAGGGGAATGAGTAATGGGGGGAGAAACAGGACATACCTCAGTATCCTCAGTAGTCAGAGTGGTGCCTTGCACTACTAGTGTCCCCATGTCCATTGACTAGTTCTCTTGAACACTCTAGAGCTGCATTAGTTGAGCTTTTAATGTGGCAATGACTTTATCTTTCTTTAGGGTCTGTTGTTGTGCCTCTTGGATCTCTTCTTCAATCTTCCTTTTTGCTTCACATACGACTTTTAGCTGGTCTTTTTCTTAACGGCATTGTTTTTTGTACTTACCTACGGCTTCCTTCCATTTTCCTCTCAGTTTAGTGGTTTCTTGATTATACTTGGTTTCCCACACTACCCGTAGTGTTTTCTACTACTTGAGTTGATCAGCATAGACTTCTAATTGTTATTTGAGATTTTGAATCTCTTGATAGACTATGTTAGGTGTCTCTAGTGGTTGATTCAATAATATCGAAGTCATCAATTCTTTATTTTTGTTTCTTAAATAATATACTTCATCCATGTATACTTTAATTTGTATCTCTAAAAGTTTTCTTTTGTTATTGAGACGTACCTTTTCAGCTTCACTTAATTCATATTGCTTTTTTATTTCTGTCATTTCCTTTTGTATCTTCTCGTGTGCGTTCTTCACTTCATCAAGTTGCCATTTCAAACTAGCACTTTCTTCTTTTAAGCTATTGATCTCTGTAGTAGCTTCCACCAACTCCACTTCCTTCTTTGCGAGTTCCTATTAGGTCTTCATTACCTGATTAGGTAGCTGCTCACTCAGGGCTTTGAATTGATGTTTTTCTATATTTGCATGCTCATATTCTTTATTAGCTTCTACAAGTTGTTGTTGAGTACTCATAGCACTCTGAATCATATGTTGGACCACTGGCTTTAATTGTGTCATGTCCACATTAGGACATGTTTGATTTATGATAGGTTTTTCCCCAATGAGCACATCTTTACCTTTATTAATGTGTATTGTTTCATTAAATGGTTGTTGGATTTGGAGTTGCACATGTGGCTCTGCCTCTTTTCCTTGATGAGCTTTAGAGCTATTTTCTTCATATACTACATCCATAGGGGATGGCTCTGCTAATACCTTTATTGGCATGATAGGTTCTTTGGTCTTTGGCTCAGCTTCTTGTTCAACTTCCTCCTTTGGATGAATAAATGTTCATTTCTCTTTAAAATTAATTTCTTGGAATTGAAGTCTTGTTATATCATTAATTTGAAGAGTGTATGTATTAGTTGTTGTAGGTGTTTCTACAATGTCTTTTTCTATAGCATGTTCTTCTCTATCTTTGGTCTCACTATCCACTTCTTCTTGATCCGCCAATTGGTCAAGCTCATCCCATCATCCATCATCATTCACTTCAGTGTTACGGTCTACATTTGAAGTAGATTGACCTTCTTTATTACTAGATTCTGAACATGACCTGGAGTTTTCTAAACCCAACTCCTTGTAATGCTCCATTTGGGACAATCTCTTTCTCGATTGAGGCTTTCTTTGGGCTTGACTTGATTGTCTGCAATGATATCCTTGGATCCTGAGATTCACTTGTCCATCCATATACACATGAGTAAATTGAAGCACTTCCTTGTTTGTAATGGTTGGTGGTTGCACAAGGGAGGACTTTGGAATTGCATGAACTCCCTTCACGGAGGGAGTGGTATCTATTGCTTCAACATCCCTCATTCTCTTAGAGCCTTGCATCGTAGGCTAGGAGATCATGCCCACATCATCTATTAGTACTACAATACATTTCTTCTTAGGTACAGTGGTGGATTCAGCATACTTGGCCATTTCAAATATTGATGGCATTTCGCATAAGTGGGCATGGATGTGTAGTGCATGATAGATGAATATGGTCATTGTTGTACTTCCATTCAAAAACTTCTTAATTCCCCATTTCTTTTTTGCTTCAAATAATGTCTCTTGAACATAAGGGGTTGTATTGATCTGGTTCCATATTTGTTTTACTATGTGAGAGAGTATTTGAACCATGATCTTTTGAGGCATTGTATATCTATGCGTGCTCAAGAAACAAAAATGCTGGTGCACTAAGCACACTTCCTCCTTGATGTCCATCCGATTTATGTCAAAAAAGGCTCTCTTTTTATCTTCATGGCTTTTATCTTTAAGATCTGTAATGCCATCCATTATCCATCCAAATGCATCTTTAATCAATTCTTCAGTGAACTGAATGATTTTCCATTCCCTATTTAAGTTCATAACTCGTGCTCCTGGTATGGAAGGCATGTTGATAGCATGATGTAGCATGTTCATTACTTGGTTGCATCCCTCAAAATCCGGTTTATAGATTGGAAGCCGCAAATAAGATTCAATTCCTGTTTTCGTCCAAGTTTCCATCGCTCATGGTAATTCATGCAATACTTTGAAATTGTGAGTCAACACAGGAAACTAATGATCCTCATCCATTATCTTTGTTATGACTACAAAAATTTGCTCTCCTATTGGTTGTTCATCTTAAAACCAATGACCTTTCACTTTGACCACACATTCCAATGGAAATTCATTTATCTCCATTTTTTTGGGTAGCTTCAGAATCTTCAGAAGCCATCTGCACTTTGAATAAAAAATATGATCAATGTGATGCTTTTGAACAATCTATTTCATCTTTTTGTGCTTGATCTATCATTGTTCTCCTTTATACGAGTCCCCTCTCATAGTTGAGTAAAGTGTGATACCTGAAGGTTTTTTTTTTTCATTTTCTTATTTGCTAAAAACATAACACGTTAGTCAAAGCCGAAGCAATGGTTAGTAATAGTTAGTACAATTCCTAGACTACTATGGTATAATTTTTTTCCTATTTCCTTAAAAGGAAATGTTCACCACTAAATAATTTGAAAATTTTGTGTGTCAAATGCAAGGCCTTGTAGGGAGGCCCTATTGTGCATACTCTAGATGCATTCGGCTCAGCATGAGTGCAACTCTGATGCTGCATGATCAGCTTTTGCATTTCTTGACGGTCTTTTGGTCTCCACACTTGGTGCATACCTCGACCCTTCCTTGGTGTTATCTATTTTGGCTCTGATGTTGTCTCCTTGGTTTTAATTCTCCATATATATTTGACTTGCTCCTGGATTTTCCTTTGCTTTTCTGGTCATCCTCTTCCTTTATCTTGATCAAGGGCTTTGACGGGCTTGGTCTAGATGCTAATTACTTTGGTTAAAACCTTTATTTCCTCCTTTGCTCTCTCCATGTCTCCTTTGGGATCCATACCTGCTTTTGTGGTCTTTGAGCTTCAATTAATCGTTTGGGTATCCACACTTGAATTATCTTTGATCTATCTTGTTGTAAGCTTTGTTCCTTGATACCTCCTCACGTCCTAAGGTTTTTCTTTTGTTCTTGTGCCCTCTTGCATCTGTATTCTTGAATTTGATCCTTTCCAATCCATACTTACCTGATTCCTTTGCAATATTTTTGTCGAGTTCTTCTTGATACGGAATAAGTTAGCATTTCACATTTCTCTAGAAATTAGATAACCTTACTTGGGCTCTCCGTAATTATTACTTGAGAAGGAGGGATGGTTTGATTCATTAGGGGGGGAAATGGACATTGCATGGGCCTTGTAAGGATCCCTAATTTTTAGGGATTAAAGAGCTTAATCTCTCAACTTAAGGAGGCATATGAAACCACCAATGGTTTTTTGAAATAAAATGATAATTGATGAAGCACTTGAGCTGAATTCTCAGACGTGAGGATCTTGAACCATTCATCATCTTAAATCAATGGCTAATGTTTGAACTCGTGCAAAGTTAGAGAGAGAAGGATATCACTTTTTGTGGGAGTGGGGCTCAGCTTTTGGGAACTCTCTACAAGATCTTGGGTTGTCGGATCTTGAAGCATCCAATAGTAGAGCGTGCAATGATCCACATCCTCATTGTCTTTAGTTGTCGCATGAATGGTCTTTCTAAGATCATTTCGTAATTACTTATCTTACCAAATTCACAAATAACTAAAGTATGTTCAGATTCTACACCATATGTTGTTAGAATTATATTTTTAGGGAGTCATAATGGTCTTTCTACATGACCATCGGCTAACTGTGACTTCATTCTTGTTGGTTGTAGAGCCGGTCTTCCCCATTTTTCCCAAATTTCTTTGGTTTTTATCCCAACTCCAGCTCTTGTATTTAAAATAGCTTTAGTCATATATCATTCCAATGTGTCCTCCTTGATTGGCTGGTCTGATTCTTCCAACTTTAAGTACTAATCTTTTCCATAGTTGGGGTTTAACTTGCAACAATTCTTCTAGGATTATGGAACACTTAACTTTGGTCCTTTTCAAATCTTTTAAAGTTTCTGATGCTTCTTCTAAGGGCTTCTTCTCCTTGCCTCTTATAGTTCCTCTTGATTATGATCTAGGTTGGGTAGTTATTCATAGTCTACTTCTTGTTCCATGATATGTTGGTTCTTTGAAGCATCTAATTCTTCAAAAGGAGAGATCTCTTCTTCACACTTCTTCCATCTATCTTCCTAAACTTTGGCCCAAATGTCATGTGTCCAATTAGCTTCCACTTTTGGAATTAGAGAATTGCTCTCCTCAATCTTAGAACCTACATCTTCTTCAATCTCCTTGGTTTGAATGGGTTCCTTTTCCTGCGAGTTGAGGGTGTCGATACATCCTTGAGATTTTTCTTCTGGTATTTTAGTCTCCATGAGGGTTGGTATTGATTGTTCTAGCGTGGTCTAATTAACTTCTTCCATATTTTGAGTCTTTCCCATTCAAGATCTCCTCTGGGATAAGTTCTTTCATGTTGCTCTAGAATAGGTGCACTCTCTATTCTAGACGAATAAGCTTTTAACCACATATTTAGGTCCTCAAGCATAGGATCAGCTAGAACTAATCATGCTTGCTTCTTCGTTTGCTTCTCAATCACCACATTCATATTCCTATTGTCTGAATTACTTTTTTTGAGCTTGGTCTCTTTTACCATCTTTTCCTTCTCTTCAACCATTTTTTTAATCTACTTGTTTTTTATCTTTTCTCACCTTGTCTTGCATCTTTGAGTTTTTTCATTCTTGAAGTGTCTTCTAGTTCTTTTGAGTCTTCTATGATTTGGGGTGAGGACTCTATTTCATCACCATTCTTGAGACCATCTATCTTTTGGTTTTCAAAGATTTCCCTTGTTTTTGCCTTAATAATGTCTTTTAGCGGGATGGTGTATTCCTTATCACTTCTAGAGGATTCTATCACCTCAATTACATTGATTTGTGTCATGGGTGAATCTTTATTAGGACTTTTAGGGAAATCTCTGAAAAAATGTTCCTTGCCAAAATCATTGCAATATCGTTCCCAAAACCATGGGGGCTAGTGGGTGGTATGGCATTGTGCACTCCCGAATGAAATGATCTCCTCCACATCTATAACATAGTCCTCTCTGTGCAAGTGATCTTGGTGCAAGTCTACTTAGTACTAGTGCTCTTGGAGTTTTATACATTAGGTTAGTGTATTTTGTTCCATATGAACTCTCATAGCCTTCATATCCACAATATTATTGCTCGTACATAGGTTCATAATCCATGAGACTTGAATCATACAAGTAATAGTCTCTATAGGTCTCGTTATATCCCTAAATTGGGTTGTTTGATCTTGTTAATAAGGATACTAGCACTATTGCTCTTTCAAGGTTCTCTTCAAGTTGTGTGTACTTTACCAGCACTACATTATAGGGATGTGGGGGTTGATGTCCTAGTACTGGTTGGGTTTGATTGTATCCTTGGTATTCTTAAGGCCTTGGTTCCATGGGTGGTCCTTGATAAGGGCCAAATCTAGGGATCTCTTTACTTTTATTTCTTGGCGGGTATCCATAAGGTCTATACTAAGGTTGTGGGAATGGTCTTGACTTTTGGTTATAAGGGCAATTTTTAGTGTTGTTATTTGTATACTTATTTTCAATATGACAATATAGGCTTTAGCTTGTTGCCTATTGTATTGGTATGGTTGTGGGGAAACATGTCCTCCTCTTACACATGTATGAGATGGGTGGTCATCTCCATAGTGCATACATCTTCTTACCATAGGCATCATCATGGGAAGGTTCATTCTTTTGTCCTTGGATGCCTAGTTTTTTAGCCACTAAGTGTGCCACCTCTTCTACCTTATTTGTTTGTGAAGCTGCATTACTAGATGTATCTTTAGATTTCGTGGGATTATGTGGGATCTTCAAGTTTTTTGCTAGGTTGTCTTCCAAATCTATGCATTCTCTTAGGCAATCACTAAGTGTCTACATTCATTTCACATAAACTAAGGTTCTTAAGGTCCCATTGGTCAAGCCATCTAAGAATAGAGATATCATCTTTTGTTGAGTGGGTCTCTCTGTCAAGGAGCACCTATCCACATATTGGTTAAATTGTGGGGCTGCTGACTTTATAGATTCATTAGAAGCTTGTTTGAAACTATGGATTAAGGAAGAGGATTTATGTTTAATACCCCTCTTGGTGAATTCACAAGTGAATTCTTCAAAGAATTGTTCCATGTTCACAATGCAATTAGGATCTAATGTTTGGAACCACATCAAAGCAATTCCGATAAGAGTGAGACCAAATGATTCATATCAAGCCTATATGTTTTATTAATCAAAGTGATTGTTATGACTCATTAATCTTCCACTACATAGGTGTTGCAAACTCTTGATGTAAGGATGTGGCATGTTGGTATGATATGCTAGATTCTCTAGGTCTACTTATATTGGTAAAGAACTCAGCCAAAGGGCTTAAGTCGATCAAGAACTATCGAAACTCGACTTTTTGACTGAATGGGAAAATCAACTAGCCTAAAATAAGTTGACTTGGTATGTTGAAAGTTGAACATCAAGGAAATGTAGACTAAATAACCTGTATAAGTAGCAAGTCAAAAAACGGGATGGCCTACAAGTCTAATAAGCCATAACTAAGGAGCTTGAATAAGTCATGCAAGGTGATTGACAAGGAAGGTAAGTCAAGATGTTGAATAATAAAGTTGGCCAATTGAGGTAGATTTTGCTTGACCTTCTAAGCAATGAGTTTGATTGAATAGAGTAGAAATAAGTCAAGTTTAAGTTGCCTAGAGACCATGAAAGCCAATAAATCCAAGAAATAGGACACTTGAATGAACTTAGACCAGATTGAAAGGTGGATTTCTTATGTCTGAATAAGAGGAGCAACAAGATAAAAGAGATGCTAGATAGTACATTAGAGATACATAACAATCAAGCAAAGATAAACTTGATGTGGCTAATAGGTCAAAGATATCTAGAAGGTAAACTTGAATGTGGAATAATGAAACTGACCAAGTGGATCATCTAGGCATTTGGACATGCTTCCTCAATGTACCCCTCCTACTCAGCTCACTTATGGCATACATTCCCCAACTTGATCAATTATGAATAGCTCCTCCATTATGCCATGTCTAGCATGCAAGGTAGACATGGATAGAACTCCACAAAGGTCTATATAAAGAGATTTTTCATTATACATATGAAAACTACTAAGAAACAAGTGAGATAAAGAAAACGAGGAGAGAAGCACTATCACTAAGTGCTTGCAATGACTAATTTGATGGAACACATGAAGAAGAGTCTAGGTGTGGAGACTTTATAGAAATTTCAGTGCACCTAGGATGTTGAAAATCAAGTCTCAATCATGCAAAAGGAACCATGAGTTTTGCAAGGAAGAGAAGATCATGTCAAAGGATGTCAAGGTGGAGCATGTCAATACATAGGACCAATATGCAAATATGTTTACCAAAGAATTGGATGGAGTAAAGCTACAACACTTCAAGACATGCATTGGAATGAAGGACCTAGGCATTGGGACTTGAGGGGGAGTGTTGTGAATCAAGTCTCAATCATGCAAAATGGCTCAACAACGAGTGTTGCAAGTGGACCAATAAAAAATGAGGACCTTAAGTCATGGAATAAAGTTAGAAGCTCCACCAAACTCAATAAAATTCAAATCTCATCCAATCGCCCACCAAAAGTTGCACCTACACTGATTGGTGTATGGTTAGCTAGATTGTAGGAAACGTAAAACTCTATATAAGCATCATCCCGCCTTTGTTTCTTGAGTGGTATGCATTCCACGAGTTTCCCACTTAATTTAGTGAATTCATAAACTCCAGCAAGCAGCCCCCTTGCTTGCTTACCTCATTTTCTCATGACTTCACTTCTCTCTCTCTAGAGGTGTAGTTAGGCTTTTCCAAATCTGATCGTCCAAATTGCAGAGAAATGTTTGCTCTCTCATTGTACTCATTTTCATTGGTTTCAACCTTCATTTGGTCTCTCATATAGTGCCCTGAAATTTGCCAAAGTTTCAAGTTACTTGACTGAGTGATTTGTAAGAAATTGCCAACTTTGTGAAGGTATATTTCTGCACATAGGCAGAGAATGTTGCAAAAATGTAGCATGTTTTGCAGAGGGTGGTTTTAGCAGCTAGAATATCCATTTTGGATGATTTGAAGCTTTTTGAGTAGCCCTTATAGTCTAGTATAAGTCTACAAAATTTCATTTTAAGTCACCATACTAGTGTAGAGAAAAGATCAGAACATTGAGCATATATCACTGCTTGTGGACCTAGTGGAGGGCAACCATCTTCCATTCTTGCATTGGGGTGTTAGAATCATCCCCCATCATAGGACAAACTGGAGCACAATTGGGTTAGGTTCTTCCATTGGTAGTATCTTCCTTAGCTTGTAATTTGTAGTACACATGGGAAGATGGATTTCACTAATCCGGTTTATTGAGTTAGTTTGTATTCAACCATTATGTCATTACTTTTCCATTATATCACTATCTCTCCACAATCCCTGGTATTATTGAAACTTATCATTATCATTATTTTTTATCATTGAAAAGATTAATTTTTAGAAACTTATGTTCCACAGAGAAACTTATTCCTCAATTGTAGCCACCCCTAGAGGCTAGTTATGATCCACATGAAAATAAGATTGAGTATTCATGCGAAAATCAAAAACTTCACATCAATACCATAAGCATCAATAAACATGTTTGTAGATAGAAAAAAATGAGATATGATGAATCTTGTAATATATATAAGGCTTAATTCCCACTAAGAAGATATTTTCTCTCAGATGTACTTGCAATGGATATATATTTTCAAACTTGGCACCTATAACAAGCATCAACCCTTATAATAGAAACAAAAAGTGATGCTCACCAAGCAACGTGACAAAGACTATCTTTTATATAATCAATTAAAATGGATCATAGGAAGTGATGAAAAATAACATACATTTCCAAGCATATATGATGCACCACTATGCAATGAAAGGCATATCTCATGCATCCTCAATGTCAAATGTTAAAAAATCATGCATATGCACACATCAAAGACTCTTACTCATATCCAAAAAACCACTTATAAACTAGAATGACATGAAATGAAGCTACTACATCAAGAAACATATCTATCTATATGTCATCCAATGACAATGATGAATCTTAAAGTGAATGAGAGCATGATATCATTATTGTAGAATCTCTTCTAGAAGTCACTACCTCACCAATGCCATATGCATATCTCTAGATGAAGCAATTGTTGGAGTTTCAGGTCTACGGAAGCACGTGAATAGCACAAGGAAGAAGAAGAAGCTTGGAGCACAACACACAATACTAAATGTATTACCAAGAGAATGTACAAAGATAAGTGATCCATTAGGTTTATTGGCGTATATACAATTCAAGGGGAAAAAAACTCCTAAAGAGGGCAAAAAGTGCCTCAACAGTCCTAGTGTGTTCACACACATCACTACTGAAATATATCAACAAATCCCCTTGGGAGTGAATGCGATGAACAAGGAGCTTGCACTCATGTATAAGGAAGTGACAAGCTATGTGGAATCAATCCACAAAAGGAAGTAAGCCCAAAGCTTTGCAGAAAGCTTCAACCTTCTCCTAGGTAGAGCCTTTGTGAAAAGGTATGCAACGTTCTCCTATGTGGGCACATATGCCAAACTGATCTCTCCGGTAGAGAACCTCTCGCTAACATAATGATAGTGCACCTCAATGTGCTTAGTGCGAGCATGGAACACAGGGTTCCTAGCAACTGCCAATGTGCTCTGACTGTCAGTGAAGATGGTGGTGGCAAAAGACTGACCAACACCCAAATTAGCCATAGGGTGTCTGAGCCACACACACTCAATAGTCACTGTGAAGGCTACTCTATACTCAAACTCGCAACTAGAAGTGGCCATAGTAGGCTACTTCTTGCTCAACCAAGATATGCATGAGCTACCAAGTATGAAGCAAAAACCACTGGTGGACACACAAGTGTCATAGCAACCAATCTAGTCAAAGTCAAAAAAAGATGTACATTTAGCAGTAGTGATGCCCCCTTGGGATAAAACCAGCCAAGTTGTTGGGTACCACTCACATAGCAAAAAATGTGTTTAACTTCCTGCCAATGCTTGAAGCCTAGGCAATGCATAAACCTTCTCATTTGTGAGATAGCAAACTGAATATCAAGTCAAGTTATGCATGAGTAAATCAAGCATCCAATAGCGTGCTAATAGAGAATAGCATCAAATGCATCTCCAGCATCATGAAGACTCAATCGTAAACCTGATTCCATAGGAGTAGCAATAGGTTTGAGGTCTTCAAGGTCAAAACACTACAATAATGTGTCAATATATTTTTTTTTGACACAAAACTATTCCATCAACTTGCAAAAACACAATGCCCAAATAATGACGCAAACGCCCCAAATTTGACATCTCAAATGAGGCATGCAAATCAGCCTTAAAATTAGAAATATGCTTCTCATTAAGACCAAAGAGCAGCATGTCATCAACATAGACAACAATGATCACAAGCATATCATTTGCATGCTTAACATATGAGGTGTTATTAGTTGGACTGTTCTCAAAACCATGTGCAATAAAGTAGGCATTTATCTTTTCATACCAAGCATGTGGGGCTTGCTTCAAACCATATAATTCCTTTTTCAACTTGCACACTTTGTTTTCATGTCCTTTTTGCACAAAACCATGGGGCTGAAAGAACATACACTTCTTCATGTAAGTCGCCATTTAGAAATGCAGTTTTAATGTCCAACTGATGTACATTCCAACCATGATGAGCTGGAAGTGCACAGATTCTATGAACAATAGTCATTCAGCATGTGGGAGCAAAGGTCCCATAAAAATCAATGCCGCTTTCTTGAGCATAACCTTTTACAAAAAGCTTAGCCTTATGTGTATCAATTGTTCTATCAGGTTTACACTTTAGCTTGTACAACCACTTAGTGCCAATGGCCTTCTTGCCAGGAGGCAGATCACATAAAGACCAAGTACCATTCTTCATAATAGCATCATATTGTGATTGCATAGCAGCCATCCAATTTTCTAAATTATGTGCTTCATGAAAGAAAACAAGCTCATTATCATCACAAAGGCTAGAGGCAACCATAGCATAGCAATATTTCTAATGCAAAAGAAGCACTATGAGAGCCTAAATGAGAATGATATGATAGAGGTGAATCTAATTTGCTATCTCGCAAAGTTTGCATAGCCATTTTTGCTTAATTTTTGCCTCCTCTATATTAGTCCTCTAATCAAGAAGTGCATCAACTAAATCTACATCAGAAATGGAATGATTCACATCATCACATGAAACCTGTAAAGGCTCCAAAATTGCCTCATTCGGACTAACACTTGATTTTTCACCTGTAAAAGAGGCACCAAAGTGTCATACACATCTCTAGAGCTAATAGAAGTCTCCTTCGCACATGAAAGTGATGGCTGAACTTCATCTTCCATAAAAACAAAATCATAGCTAACCAAAATGTGTTTAGTCTATGGATGATACAGACGATAGCCTTTGCTTTCAGAACTATATCCAACAAAAATACATTTCATTGCTTTATCATCCGATTTCCTTTGTTGTTCACACACTAATGCATATGCCAAACAACCAAAATCTACAAATGAGCAACAAATGGCTTGCAACCATGCTAAGCCACATATGAAGTGATAGACTGTAGTACTTTGGTGGGACACCTATTAAGTACATATGTTGCACACATAACAGCCTCAAGCAAGAAGCTATGTGGTAAAGCCTAACTTTTGACCATACACCTTGCCATGTCCATGAGTGACCTATTCTTTATTTAGGAAACTCCATTCTATTGAGGTGTATACATCACTGTACACTAATGTGTTATCCCACTTTCAGCCAAAAGTACATTAAATTCAAAAGACATGTATTCCCCCTCTCAATCAAAATGGAGGGTGCCCATTTTACATGCTAACAAATGTTCAGCCAAAACTAGAAATTGTTTGAAGCACATAAACACTTTGGCCTTTGCTTTCAGTGGATATACCCATCCATACATAGAATAATCATCAATAAAAGTCACAAAGTAAAGAGATAAAATGGTAGAAGCAATAATCACGTCGCCATTTGACTGATCATGAACTATACATCTTGCCTAAGGCCGAAATTGATAATAGATTATTCTTGTTCCTAGCACAAATAAAGCATTTGACAATGTAAAAGAACTACCATACTCCCATAACAGG
Source organism: Ceratopteris richardii (assembly GCA_020310875.1). Taxonomy (NCBI): domain Eukaryota; kingdom Viridiplantae; phylum Streptophyta; class Polypodiopsida; order Polypodiales; family Pteridaceae; genus Ceratopteris; species Ceratopteris richardii. The sequence goes on along the minus strand of CM035439.1, from coordinate 103,572,940 downwards.
ACAAGAGGAGTTGTTGGCGCATGTAACAGTATTCCCTATAGGGGCAGGCTCGAGTGAAGATAAGAAACTGCACTGTGAGGTAATATGTTTGGTCACCCCTCTATCAAAGTACGAAACATCTAAGTCTACTACAGACATGCACTGCTCATGAGAAGATGGGTCAAAACTACAAACAGTAGCAAACACCCATTCTTCATCTTGCACCAAAACTGGAAACATTAGTAAACACCCATTCTTCATCTTGCACAAGATTAGCAGACTCTGTTTCCGATGTAGAGGCCTCTGCAACAACCATTCTGGCCTCTTTCTTCTTTTCCTCTTTAGCAATCAATTTTGGACAACTCATAATGACATGATTATTTGCTTTACAGTATTTTGCAAAACATTTTTTGTTTTTCTGATTTCTTTTCATCTTTGTCTTCCTTCTTTGATTGTGCAGAATTAGCAGATTTTTGCTTACTAGTAGAAGAGATCATTTTTCCTTTGCCCTTCAGACTAGCCAAGAAAGCTTAATCTGCAACACACATAATAGACCTTTTCTGCCTGGACTGATCTTCATGCAACAATACAGAAACTAACTCTTCAAATGTTAAGGCATTTGGATTGCCTTTCATCATCAAATGAAGAGTAGAAGAAAAACTTTGATATGAGTCAAGAAGACCATTTAGAACAATCTGCACAAGTGAACTATCAAGAAGGACTTCATCAGCAGAAATCAATTGTTCCTTCAAATCCTTGATCTTTGTCAAAAGATTATCCATAGAATCACCTTCATTCATGTGCTCACTCTCCAACTGTTTTCGGAGGTAAGAAACAAGAGCCTCATTCCTAGCCTGGTACAATGTGGTAAGTGTATCCCAAGTATCCTTAGCTATTCAACAAGAGCAAACATGAGGAATAATGGCACGTTTGATAGACAAGGCTATCAATGCATGTGCGTGAGCATCTCTGCCATCCCAACGAATTTGTTCTACAGTAGGTGCAATAGGAACTGAAGCACAAATAGGAATCTGAAGAATATCATCATCTTCAACGTCATCTGCATTAGCTTCAGTACCTATATTTGCAGGTGTAATAGGACGTTTTTCAACACCCTGCACAATGTTCCACAGTTCTTTTGCAACCAATACATGTCGCATCATATAAGCCCATAATGGGTAATTGGTACCATCCAACATATCCTCAATAGCCAACATACGGAATACATCACTACTTTTAGCCATGGCCACTGACTAAAATACCTTGATGCAAAAAAATGATTGTATCTGAAAAAGTTGAACAGAACTACCCTGATAAGTTCTGCTAGACATGTAGCAAACTTCCAGAAGCTTATATTGGTGAACCAAAACCTATACATATCTTTGGCACAAAAAGATGAAACAGCCTGCACAAGCATTGTGATAGTGCATTTAGAGGCTGAAATGAGCTCAGATCGTGATTTGGGTAGCATACAGCAAAGTTGTTTTGATCTCCTAATCACCCTGAGTATGCTCACCAAATTTTGTGCAAATCTGAGATTGTGACCGTAGGGGTGTCGATGACACCCTAGATGAAGCGGCGACCTACTATGATACCAAATGTTGGAGTTAGACGTCTGCGAAAACACGCGAACAGCACAAGGAAGAAGAAGAAGCTTGAAGCACAACACACAATATTGAATGTATTACGACTAGAATGTACAAAGATAAGTAACCCATTAGGGCTATATGTGTATATACAAGCCGGGGAAAAAAAACCTCCTAAAGAGGGAAAATAGTGCCCCGGTGGTCCTAGTGTGTTCACATACATCACTACCTAAACATATCAACAGTTGCTCACTAGTCCTAATGAGAAGCATATTGCTGATTTTAAGACTAATTTGTATGCCTCATTTGAGATCTCAAATTTGGGGCATTTGCATCATTATTTGGGCATTCAATTTATGCAACTTAATGGCAGAATAGCTTTGTTTCAAACAAAATATACTGACAAATTATTGCAATGTTTTGGCCTTGAAAACTAAAAACCTATTTCCACTCCTATGGAAAGAGTTTATGGTTGATTCTCCATGATGTTGGAGATGCATTTGATGTTGTTCTCTATCAGCATGCTATTGGGTGCTTGATTTACTTATGCATAACTCCGCCTAATATTCAATTTGTTGTCTCATAGATGAGCAAGTTTATGCATTGCCCAAGTGTCCAGCATTGGCAAGGGGTTAAGTGCATCTTTCGCTACTTGAGTGGTACCCGGCTACTTGGATTGTTTTACCCCAAGTGGGGACCACTACCGCCAAATTTACATGCTTTTTTGAATCTAACTGGGTTGGTTTCTATGATACTCGTGTGTCCACTAGTGGTTTTTGCTTCATGCTTGGTAGCTCATTCATATCTTGGTTGAGCAAGACGCAACCTATTGTGGACACTTCTAGTTATGAGTTTAAGTAAAGGGAAGATTTCACAATGATTGTTGAGCGTGTGTGGCTCAAACGCCTTATGGCTGATTTGGGTGTTGATCAGTCCTCTCCCACCACCATCTTCACTAATAGTCAGAGCACATTGGCAATTATGGCAAACCCTATTTCCATGCTCACACTAAGCACATTGAGGTGCGCTATCATTATGTCAAGGAGAGGTTCTCTGCTAGAGAGATCAGTTTGGCATATGCGCCCACACAGGAGAATGTTGCAGACCTTTTCATGAAGGCTCTACCTAGGGAGAAGTTTGAAGCTTTTCACAAAGTTTTGGGCTTACTTCCTTTTGTGGATTGATTCCACATAGTTTTGCACTTCCTTATACATGAGTGCTAGCTCCTTGTTCATTGCATCACTCCCAGGGGGGATTTGTTGATATATTTCGGTAGTGATCTGTGTGAACACACTAGGACTGCTTGGCACTTTTTTCCCTCTTTAGGACATTTTTTCCCCCAGCTTGTATATATGTCTATAACCCTAATGGTTACTTACCTATGTATATTCTCTTGGTAATACATTTAGTATTGTGTGTTGTGCTCCGAGCTTCTTCTTCTTCCTTGTGTTGTTCGCGTGTTTCCGTAGACCTCAAACTCCAACATGCCCATAATGGGTAACTAGTACCATCCAATCTATCCTCAACAGCCAACATACAGAATACATCATTGCTTTTAGCCATGGCCATTTACTAAAATACCTTGATGCAAAAAAATGATTGTATCTCAAAAAGTTGAACAAAACTATGTTGTGGAGATCTACTAGATTTGTAGCAGACTTTGAGGCACTTGTACTGGCAAATTGAAACCTGTATATATGTTTGGCACAAAAGGATGAAATTTCCTGCACATGTGCTACGATAATGCATTTGGAGGCTGAAACGAGCTTAGATTGTGATTTTGGCACCACAAAGAAAAGTTGTTTTGAACTCTTAATTGCCCTTAGTATGCCTACAATTTTCATGCGCATCTGAAACGGTGATCGGAGGAGTATCGATGATGCCCTAGATGAAGCAGCGACCTGCTCTAACACCAATTGTTAGAGTTTAAGGTCTGCAAAAGCACAGGAACAACAGAAGGAAGAAGAAGAAGCTTGGGAGCATAACACACAATTTTGAATGTATTACCAAGGGAATGTACAAAGAACCCATTAGGGTTATAGGCCTATGTACAAGTCGAATGAAAAAACCTCCTAAAGAGGGAAAAAAGTGCCCTGACGGTCCTAGTGTGTTCAGACACATCACTATCAAAATATATCAATAGCAACATAGTCAAATATGATCCTCATGGCCACACTGCTAATAGCAAAGTTTTCAACACAATCTACATCTCACATGAGTAAAGTGACTCACAAAACACAACATAAATCCTTTGCCACAAAGAATTTCATGACTCTTCATTTATATTGTAATTATAGCTAATGTCCAAAAAATCTAACTAGACAAGAAATAGGAAAAGTGCAAAAAGAACCAATAATCAAACACCTATCATTAATCCAACACAATTCCCAAAAAAGTGGATTCAAATAATACCAAAAATATAGTAAAAAAGCAAGCCAATAACTGGCAATGAACCTCCAAAATTGACCCAAACATATCACAAATTCGTTGTAATCATGTCCAAATAAACAAAAGTAAGAACAAATTTGAACTTCACTCCCAAAGTGTCAAGAATACATTAGAATACATGTCCACTATTATAGTTGCCAAAATTTCAATAAGATCTTTCTTCAAAATTGGACTCTCAAATTAAAAACTATAGGTGGAAGTCAATCATCCACAAGTGATAATCACAATGGAAATAGAAAAATTCCAAACATTGAACAATGACTAAGATCATATTCGAACAATGAAAAAGATGTATAATTGAAGGCTTGAAGTTGAATCATATACTTGCAAGAAAACAAGAACATGTTGAATCAACATGCTTGAAGTTGAATCATGTACCTGCAAGAAAACAAGAACTTGTAGCAAACCAAGATCCATTGATCTCTCTCAAGTTGTGTGTAAATGGAACATTGAATCAAGATCCAATTTGCATGAACTAGATGTAATTATAATGTTGCAACACACACTCTAGCTAACCAGTATTGAAGTTTAGAAAAAATGACAAAAAACTAAATAAAATCACAATACCATCCTTCATATCAATCAATTGATGAAAATAGTCTCTAATCTCATATTGACCATATACAAAATATTATCTAATCTCATTGAAAGTGACCCTAAAAGTCCTTGCGTTTGTGATTTCTCTTTGGCAGGTTTGGAACAAGATGAAGCCTCATTATTACCTCAATAATGAGTGGGAATGGGGAGAAATGATCCAGCAAGATGGCTTGATTTGGTTCTCCATCATGATAATTGATCCATTTGTGCAAGGAGAAAAATCTTAAAATCCAAGAAACTTTGAACCATGGATTTTGTAATTCCAAAAACACCTATGGAACTATGATAGTAATGATTGGATCATACACGAGGAAATTGGTCCTCACCTCATATAGGATCACAATAGTTGGTTCCTTCTGAAATTCATCTCCTTCATGGAGAGAAAATGTGAGGTTTCTTAAACATATCGTTGATCCCCACACAAGAGTATAATAGTAAATCAACTACAATAAAATAAATGAAATGGACTATATGGGAGTTAAATTTTTTGGGCCTTCGGCACCCTTTACTCGAGAGAAAAAGAAATCTAATTTTAAAAAATTCTCCATCATGGTATCTTGACCAAGACCAAAGCCTATAAGCTAAGGAAGGTCTCTTCATGGTGTAAGAGTTCCATCAAGTTTGAGAAAGACATTGAGCATCTTCTTGTGCCTCAAAATCACAAAGATGTGGTATTCCATTCATAGGGTTGTCCAATTAGTCCAGATGATATGTTAGCAATGAATTCTACTAGGGGAGGTGGTGGTTTGCTCTACACTCTCTCAATCATGATTAAAGAAAGATGTTGTGGAATATCTAGAAGTATAGCCGCATTACAAATTTCAGTAATATGCCCAAAGAGCTCTCCATTGAAAAATCCTTAAAATTTTGTGCAAGAAGAATAGTAAACAATAAAATCCACCATTTCAATATGCAATGATTTTTTTAATGCAAGACAACAAACACAAGAAACTTGATTCCCCATGAAGGTATGACTGTTTGAAGTTTGAGGTATGCACAAGCACACAAACCGCACAAGGAAGAAGAAGAATCTTAGAGCAAAACACAATATAGAATGTATTATCGAGTGAATGTACAAAGATAAGTGAACCCTTAGGATTGGATGCATATACAAAAGTCAAGGTGAAAAAACCTCTTATAGAGGGAATAAAATGCATCGACAATCCTAAGTGTGTTCACACACATCAATACCAAAATATAACATATCCCCCTAGGATTCATGTGATGAACAAGGATTTGACACTCATGTACAAGGAATTCCCAAGCTATGTGAAAAGAAATCAACCTATAAAATGAAGTAAGCCCAAATCTTGCGAAAAGCTTCAAACTTCTCCCTAGGCAGAGCCGATAGAAGACCTATAACAACCAAATCAGCCAAAATGCATTTGAGCCATACACACTCAATCGTCATTGTGAAAACTGCTCTATATTCAACCTCACAAGTAGAAGTAGCCATAGTAGACTACTTCTTGCTCAACCAAGATATGCATGAGATACCAAGCATGAATCAAAAACCCCCGGTGGACATAGGAGTGGCATAACAACAAGCCCAGTCATAGTGAAAAAAAAATCATGTGAATCAGGAATGCATAAATATGCTCATCTAAGAGACAACAAATTGAATATCATGTTGAGATATGCATAATTAAATCAAGTATTAGGCATCCTGCTGATAGATAACATCAAACATATCTCCAGCATCATGAATACTTAATTGTAGGCAAGTTTGCATGGGAGTGGCAATAGATTTGTAGACTTCAAGGCCAAAATGTTGCAATAAAATATAGGACATATTTTATTTGACAAAAAGCTATTCCCCCATCAACTTGCATAAACTCAATGCCCAAATAATGATGCAAATGTCCTAAATCTGACATCTCAAAAGAGGCATGCAAATCAGCCTTAAATTTAGAAATATGCTTTTCATTAGGGGCCATAGAGCAACATATCATCAACAAATACAACAGTGATTAAACGTACATCATTTGGTTTCTTAATATATAAGGTGCTCTCAGTTAGACTATTCTCAAAACCATGTGCCAACAAGTGGGCATGTATGTTCTTGTACCAAGCACCTGGTACCTGCTTCAAACCATATAATGCCTTTCTCAACCACTACACAAAAGTGAAGGCTCATACACTTCTTCATGTAAATCACCATTTAGAAATGGAATTTTAATGTCCGATTGATATGCATTCCAACCATGATGAGCTACAAGTGCAAAAATGCTATGAATGATGGTCATTCGGCATGTGAGAGCAAATTTCTCATCAAAATCAATGCCTCTCTCTTGAGCACCATCTTTGGAAACAAGCATGGCCTTGTACTTATCAATTGTTTCATCAACCTTACAATTCATTTTATATACCCATTTAGTGCCAGTAGCCTTTCTACCTAGAGGAAAACCACATAAAGACAAAGTACCATTCTTCATAATAGCATAATATTTTGATTGCATAGCAACCATTCAATTTTCTCAATTTTGTGCTTCATCAAAAGAAACAAGCTCATTCTTACCACAAAGACTAGAGACAACCATTGCGTAACAATCTGATGCAAAGGAAGCACTATGCGACCAGTACGATATGATAAAGGTGCCTCTAATTTGCTCTCTCTCAAAGTCTACACCAACCATTTAGGCATAATTGTTGCCTCCTCTATGTCAACCACAAGTGCATCATGTAAATATGCATAGAAAAACGGAATGATTTGCATCATCATTTGAAACTTGTAAAGGCTAAGAAATTGCCTCATTTGAACCATGACTTGACTCTCCACCTATAAAATGAGGCAGAAGTTTCATACACATCCTTTGATTTATAAACATTGTCTCATTAATACATGAAAGTAAAGGTTGAGTTGCATCTTCCACAAAAACATCACGGCTAATCGGAATGTGTCTAGTTTGTGGATGATACAAACGATACCCTTTGCTTTCAAAACTATACCCAAAAAAAAAATACAATTTTCATCTTGTTCTTCATTCTTTGATTGTGCAACATTAGCATATTTCTTGTTCCTAGTAGATGAGCTCCATTTAGCTTTGCCCTTTTGACTAGCTAAGAAAGCTTGATTTGTAGCATGCATAATTGATCTATTTTGCTTGGATTGTGCAACAAAACAGAGAATAACTCCTCAAATGTTTAGGCATTTGGATTGTCTTTCATCATCAATCAAAGAGTAGAAGACTTTGATATGAATCTAGAAGACCATTAAGAATAGTCTCCACAAGAGAACTATTTGACAAGATTCCATCAGCAAAAATCAATGGCTCTTTCAAATCTTTGATCCTTCTCAAAAAAATATCCATTCAATCTCCTTCACTCATATGCTCACTGAAGGTAACCAACACGAGCCTCATTCTTGCCTAGTATAATGTAATAAGAGTATCCCAAGTATCTTTTACTATCTTGCAAGAGCGAATGTAAGGGATAATGGCATGCATGACAGTCAAAGCTATCAATCCATGTGCATCTCTACCATCCCAATGAAGTTGATATACAATGGCTACATTAGACACCGCAACACGATGAGGAAATTTAAGATCACCAACTTCAATACCATCAACATCACCTTCAATCACTCTCTTTATAGATGTACGAGGACATTTTCCAACACCATGCACAATATTCCACAATCCTTTTGCTACTGATACATGATGCATCATATATGGCTATAATGCATAATTCTTACCATTCAACTTATCCTCAAAACCCAACATCTGGAATACATCTTTGCTTTTAGCCATGACGAGTGTCTAAATACCTTGATGCAAAACATTGATTGTATCTCAATAAGTTGAATAGAAACACCTTGACAAGCTCCATTAAACATGTAGCAAACTTTGAGGCACTTGTACTGGTGAACCAAAACCTAAATATATATTCTAAACAAAAGGATGAAATTTCTTACATAGTCATTGTGACAATGCATTCGAAAGGGTATGCTCACCATGTGATTCTTAGACTCTGACCGTAGGGTTGTTGATAATGCCCTAGATAAAGTGAAAAACTACTAGAATACTAAATGTTGGAGCTCAACGTTTGCGGAAGCACACAAATAGCACAAGGAAGAAGAAGAAGAATAAGAAGAAGAAGAAGAAGAAGAAGAAGAAGAAGAAGAAGAAGAAGCTTGGTGTACAACACAATAAAGAATGTCCTACCAAGTGAATGTAGAAAGATAACTAACCCATTAGGCTTACAGGCGTATATACAAGCTCGGTGGAAAAACCTCTTAAAGAGGGAAAATAGTGCCCTGAAGGTCCTAAATGTGTTCTCACATGTCGCTAACAAAATATAACAACAATGACAAGCTCATAAGCCTAATTTGTAATTCTACCTAAATTCCTTGTAATATGTTCGTCTTTAATATAGTTTAAGCTTGTTCGATAGGGGGTTTGGGGGGGAGGGGGTGAGAGAGGAGAGAGGAGCGAGAAAAGGGAACTTTCTTGTGTGATGCATGTGCATAGTAAGAGCACCACATCTTGTATGATGCATTCAAATTTGAGCCACAAGAGAATCTAATCCTAGAACAATCTGTTATGAGTTGCACATTTTAAGGTGTAACCATATCGTCACTAATTGAAAGCATTAACCTCCTCTTGTACCCAAAAGGGATGTAAAATATCAACAAGAAGAAATCCAATATCCACCTAAATCGTACACTTCCTACAAGATGATTAAGATGGTACACCTACTATGACTAGAACAATGGAGAGGATGATGGTAGCAACTTCGTAACATGTGCAAACAAGGTAAATAACAATAAGACATGCAAGGATTTGTAGAAATGGTACCACTAGTACAATAAAGTTGAGCATGTGCCACAACTATAAATTAAGAACCAAGCCCCTCAATGATACAAATAATAAATGGTACATGCAAAAACAAATGATGAAGGCGATAAGCTATGAAATTCATGGAGAGAGAGAGTGTGTGTCAAAAAGAGAGGGTGCAAACAAAGAGATGTGCAAGGAGCATAAATCCGCAATCATACAAATGATGAGGCAAATGGTTATCATGTGTATTGGCATGTCATAGGTGTAAGAGCAATTTCTCATTTACCCAATGTTACACAAATGCATATGACTTCATAAGTGTTTGGTTATTGACTTGAATATGTGCACATTATATGAATGGAAGCAAGTGTAAATGCATGCTTATGAATATTCAGATGTGTTCACATCATATTAGAATTTGATCGTGTAAGTGGCTTCATGAAGGAATACGCATACATTTCGAAAGAGAGCACCAAAAACTCATACTTTTTTGCTAAAAAATGATGGAAATATATGAATACTTCATAGGAATAGAATCCAATAGTCATCTTGGAATACATGTCAAACATATCATCCTAGGCTATTTCAAGTGGAAATACTTCACTTCTGTAAATCTTTATCATTCTCATTAATCCAAAATTTCCCAAATCCGAAGATAATTCTTTGGAGGAACTTGACATCTGATTAACAAAAAAAAAAATTGAGGATTATTTTTTCTTGCTTAGGTCATGGATCCATTAGCTTGGCAATAGCAAGACATCAAACTTCTCCATTAATTCCTCAATTTTGGTAATGACGAACATCTTGTACTTCTAGATACATGAACAGTGGCTTTGTTGAAGATTGAATGTGTTCCATCATTCTTCTCAAGAAGACGCTTCATTCTTGAATGTATGACCTTCCTTTAAACAAGTTTCAATCTCAATGATAAGGAGAATACACCCACAAACACCAATGAGCAAAACAAATTTATCATAGGAAACTTAATACTTTGAACATGCTAAATGATAGCTACAATCTTTTTCCACAAAATCAATTGACCAAGGCTACAACGATATATACTTATTTATGCCAAAATATGATAGATTTTTCTATTGATTAATTGAAATCAACCATGTTTGAAATTAAAGGTATATTAGTCAAATATCCCTGATGCAATGAAGATGAGGAAATCCCTTAGCTTGTTTGTCTTTCTTATGTATTCAAACATTCAAATTTTTTCTTGTAAAATTATTTGAAGCAATAACAAGTATTTCTACATTAACTTCTTCTAATATAAAAATTATATGTCAATGTTTGGACTTGGAACTCCTAAAAAGAGCCTTGTGCCAACCTAATTTACCCTCCCTTAGCAACTCGATACAAAAAATAACACATTTATTTGTCCTTTGCTCACAAAGTACATATTCAATTACAAGCAACTTTTAGGATGTAGTCAATCTACACAAGATTCATTAGCTCAATTTGGCATTATCCCTTAGATTCAAGGAAAATTCATCTTATTGAAGATCATAAACGATCATAGCTAGTTTTGCTCATTCTCAAAACATTTGTAGATTCCCTGCAAAGTTATAAGTGAAGAGAACTTAAGCATATTGACTCATGCACACAGTTCTTTTTGCTCCAGTAAGAAATTACGCTCATAAAAGAATATCAAGACTAGGAAATTGGCCTTCTCTACAATGTCTCTTAGCTGCACCATTGCATGTCTAACCATAATAGCTGATTTTATTTGTGCTCAATGCAACTACATGATCCATGCAAAGGAGCTTACTAGTTATAGAACTCATAAAATGATTTGAGCTACTACAATAAGAAAATATGGTTATCACTCAAGTATAATGAATTGAGCTATACTACAATAAAAAAATATGGTTGACGCAAACGGATATAAGGTGAATTGAACTATTCCACCACCCTATGCAATTAAGTACCGTATACTAGGATAGATAATTATTCGTGGGTTCAGTTAATCCTGATCTTAGAACACAATTCAAGCCAACTAATCAATTTTCTCATCTAGTTATACACTTCACAATCATCATTTTCACAGATGATTTTCATAACACAAAAATGCAGTATTTTAGTTGTTTTATTGCTATCCAGATTAAGATAGTATGTGAATTTTGTTGCTTTCTTGCAGATTATTAATCTTAATGAATTTCGACAGCTTCATATGATTTTGACATTAAATAAGTTCTTATTGTTTCCCTTCGGTTATCACTCATAAATTTTCTTCCAAATGCATGAATTCACCCTAGTGGACGTATTTGATATCTAGCACTATTCCTTGACAGAGATTCAATGCAATATGGTATGTTGAAAGCTCTATCACTACAAGAAGTGTGCATTTATCCAAAACAGAAAATCATAAAAACGGAACATGATTATGATTAAAAACTATTCTTTAAACTTTCCACCTAGAATTCATGTAGAAATCTACACAAGCAAAACGTTAACATTTTATTTTACCACGCTTAATGAGCTAGGACATGAACGTGGACGATAAAATTAAAATGAGAACTTGGATAAAAGGATAGTTACTATGAAACTAGAGTTGCACTCTTTAATCTGCAAGGAATGAATGGAATATAAATATTAATACAAGGCCGTTAAACCATTCATTACACTAGGCTCATACAAGTCTATAGGTGTGCACATTATGCATAAACATGCTCATCTATTTGTGTGCGCACGCCCGTGCATGTGTACATGTTTATGTAAGTAGGATTAGTGAATACGCGTTCACATTATTACATAGGACTTCACTCATCGTTCCAGTTTCAAAGACGCTAGAAAAAAAGTTCCACATTATATTGGAATTTACGTTGTTGGTCACAAGGATAATTGAAGTGTCATTGTTGAATTGAAGTATAACTCTATCCTTAGCAGCAAGGCGTAAGTAGTGTATTTTAGTTTAGGTTTTACTTGTACCGACATTATCATCCATTAAAATTTCATATAATCCTTTGATGACGTCAAGGAACTTACAAAGGATTCCTCCTCCGGCTCATTCCCTTCAAAAATATTGGTTATATTTCTTGATTTTCTTTTTAGTGGACTGTGCATTGACACATTAATGCAGATCTGCATTTGACCAGAATTTGGTTTTTATTTAAGAACCAAGAAATATGAATGTGTTTTTCTTTCAGAAAATATAAAATCAAATAAAAATTCCTCACACTGTGAGAATAGTGATTATTATGATATATTCAGACTTCACACTAGATATTTGAGATCACTTTACTTGGAGGACTCAAATATGCCCATAACAGCGCTCATCTGTTCCTCCAGCTCACATCAAGCTGCTTGTAATGAATGACTCTTTTGAGGTAGTATGCAATGACTTAGAGCATATAATTTACTGACACCTCTGATAACAACTGACAGTGCTTCCCCTTGCAATTTTAGAGTTTCCTACTTAAGTAAAATTTGAAGTAACAGAATAGTTGTCTGGTACAAATGACTTTCACTAAAAGATAGGACCCCAAGGAAATGAGAAGTTTCATTATCACAAGACTTTTAAGGTTATAATACATATGACCATTTTCTACCAAAAAGCATTCTGCCACCAGTTGGTGGGCCGATGGTGTTTCTGATTGGATGATCTATAAAGGCCCCAACAAACTCTGCTTATGAAGCCCCTATTTTAAGATTTTTACTTTTTGTTTTGAGTGTACAATGAATTGGAAAGACACACACCCAACCTCGTCAGGTAGAGGCACCCATCAACTTAAAGATCCTTTAGATATGTCCCACATAGAATTGAACTCCGGACTTCCTCCCAGACAGTTCAGAGCATACACCACTAAGCCACGCCTGCTGGACCATTTTAAGAATATTGCAGAAGTCCATCATCACCAAAAACAGCAATCAGATCCATGTATGTACTACATAATATTCCTTCATCCATTGACCAAAGGTATCATTGGAAAAATAACGTCATATGCAAACCAGAACCTACAGCAGAAGGGTGGATCACAGGTTACTTAAATATATATTGATGTAAGATGTGAATTCAACATGATTCCATATGCTTACCGCATTAGTCCATGTTTCCATCTTTCTAGCCTGTAGGTTCAACTATGACTAGCCAAATGGTCAACAAACTTCTATTTCCTCACTTTGAAGAATGACAGATGCTCAAAACTCAGCATCATCGCCTTCAGTGTCAGCAAAATCATTCAATGGAGGATCTATGTGACAATCGGTGCTATAATCATCCTCATTTTCATGATACGCATCCTCATCATCATCAACTTCAGTGTCAGCAAAATCATTTAATGGAAGATCTACATGACACTCGATGCTATGATCATCCTCGTTTTCATGATAAGCATCATCATAATTGTCGCCATCATCGTCATCACCATCATCACTACCATCATCAACATTCTCATCATCATCATCATCATCATCATCATCATCATCATCAGTATCAAGTTCTGTATCTGTCTCTCGAGTACTGCTGCTCTTCATACTTTGTGACCCCTCAGATAGCAAGTTTCCTGTATGATAATTTATGTGTGGAGAAACTGAATATTCGCAGTAACCAAAGCTGGAAGTCAATGACATGGAGTCACATTCGCTAGTACTGCATAGAGTCCAAGCAAATTGTTTAGATCCTAAATATCCTCCTTAATATCAAACAAAAAATGCTTCTTCCATTCTGCCTTCTCACCTTGAATATTAATACCAGAAAGCCGAAAAGGAAAACAGAAGGAAAGGGTAAAGAAAACACCTTTTTTTTTTTTTGGGTTGGGGGGGAGGAGGGGGAGCCACACTGGTGTTTGAAAATAATTCTAAAGAATGCTTATAAGGCCCTCTCACACAGTTACACGCAATATGTTAAATATGGGCAATCCTCCCAAACCCTTAGTACACATTCAAGGGAATGGCACTAAAGCAGCAATGAGGGATAAGATATACCTCCCTCAAACAAAAAAGAAAAAGAAGGGACAAACAGAAAAGCAAGGAAAAGAGAAAATTTGCCTTTTTTCATCAGAAAAGTCTGCTCTGAGCTCAATTTCTGGCCTCTCCATACGCACAAGCAGCAGTATTCCCTCACTGGCAAAAAAGACAATACTAATGATAACCATGATAATAATGATAAAATTATGCAACAAGTTAATAAAACAATCAATCAATTAATTGTGAAAGATAGATTCAACAAGCAACCACATTTCCACATTGGAACATAACTAACAATAGCAATAATAACAACAACAACAACAACAACAACAACAAGAAGAAGAAGAGTAGTAGTAGTAGTAGTAGTAGTAGTAGTAGTAGTAGTAGTAGTAGTAGTAGTAGTAGTAGTAGTAGTAGTAGTAGTAGTAGTAGTAGTAGTAGTAGTAGTAGTAGTAGTAGTAGTAGTAGTAGTAGTAGTAGTAGTAGTAGTAGTAGTAGTAGTAGTAGTAGTAGTAGTAGTAGTAGTAGTAGTAGTAGTAGTAGTAGTAGTAGTAGTAGTAGTAGTAGTAGTAGTAGTAGTAGTAGTAGTAGTAGTAGTAGTAGTAGTAGTAGTAGTAGTAGTAGTAGTAGTAGTAGTAGTAGTAGTAGTAGTAGTAGTAGTAGTAGTAGTAATAATATTACTATTATTATTATTATTATTATTATTATTATTATTATTATTATTATTATTACCATCATTATTAATATAATGGTTGAGAATTGCTGGGAAAGCTCACTTTATGTTTAATCTTGAAGGCATCCAATCCGAGCACACAAGTCCATCCTTATTTGATACATCCTTCATTCAAAATAGCACATGTGAATCTTTCTAAGAAAAACAGACCTCAAATGTCACTAGTGTAATTTTAAAAAGAAAGATCCACTATACTCACAAGGTGGCGAAGGTTTTTGCATTCACCAACACTCAAAGAAGATAACAACCTGTTTACCTCAACCTAAAAAATACAACAATTTGATCGTAAAAGAGTCAAAAGTCATTTTGCTTTCTTCTTGAACTTCAACATGCCAATTGTGTCATTGCCCAACTGCATGGCTGTAATTCCAGCATTTAACAGAGCCACAGCATAATGCATATGAAGATAACGAGAAATAAGAATGCCTAGCATGCCGAAAGACAGCTCAATGGATTCCTCAAAGTTGGGTTTGTGGAGCCAACACTCCACCCATTTAAAAACTTAGGTTTGGGATCAGAAAAATGTGATGTTCCAAAAAGGACTATTTTGAGATTACCGCTCGCAAATGGCTACAATCGCAGAGCTTCAAGGACCTCAACTTCTGACCTGATGATGAAGCAAGGTCCCTGAAATATGGAACGAACTTTAAAAAATAATGATCATAACAAGAGCAGCAGAAGCGGCAAAAGGAGGACAAGAATAAGAACGAAAGAAATTGCTAGAATGCTTGTTCTATGAAAATCATGAGGTAAACCTTAAAAATAAGCCAGTCAACATATCTGCTCCAGAAAAGTCAGCTTCTGAAAGATGACGAAGCCCCTGTTAAGGTGAACAACCCAAAACAAGAAAAAAAAAACGAACACAGGCATTACTTCACATTAGTCATATAACAATAATTGAAAAATGATGAACAGCAAAAGCTTATCAAAAACACTTTATGATAAAAGCCCGTTTGAGGAGATGAGATTTCTGCATTGGTTCGAAGAAGAATCAAGATAAAGATAATAGAAAAGAGCTTTTATGAAAGATAACAAGAGACTAACGCGGATAATCTTAGAATTCCAGTCCTCTGTAGACCATCTAGCTATCAATGTTCTAATGCCTTACAACTTATGGTATTCACTGCTAATGTTATCTAATCCACTAACAACGTGTATAACAAAAGATTTCAAATTATGCTCGTGTGATCGTCATATTTGATGATCCTTTTCATTCATTTCAGCTATATTTGATTATGGCATGAATCACCTCAACTAACATAACAAAATCAAAACCAAAACTACACATCCTTTTCATTCCATTCAGCTTTATTATATGGAGGCCCGAATTACCTCAGCTAAGAGTACCAAAACTATCTGATCTTGCAGAAAGGATATTCATTCATTTACACTTGTGAATATGGAATCATGGATTCTTATAATGGATTAAAAAATGGATGTTCTTTCTCTCTCTCTTTTTTTCTCTGTCTCCCTTGTTACTCTGCAGGAATGACACTGATCAGTTCAACAAGCTGCTTCCCTGCTCAACAAGGTGGCATCAGGGCATTGTCCAGTTTGTGTGGTTCTGTATCTCTTTTTCTCTCCCTCTCCCTCGTTATTCAGCAGGGATGACACTGATCAGTTGGACAGGCTGCTTACCGTGCTCAAGAAGGTGGCATCAGGGCATCGTCCAGTTTGTATGGTTAGATTCTACACTTTTCTATCATCTGCAATGATATCCTATAGGTAGCAACATAAGCTGCACAGTCATGGCACATAATCAGGACATCAAGCACACATTTGTTTTCATCAAAAGGAACTTCAGGTGCATATCATGTTCCACCCAAACGTGTGCTGTCTGTGGATCAACAGAGGGAGAGGAGAGTGTCATATAATGTTGTTGCAGATGAAATAGATTGGTGCTCTACTGAACTAAAAACACATAAGGGTGCACAAGCTCCTAATGGTTGCTAGCAACTGGGTATTCTTTGGGCATACATGCTCACATATGGATTGACAGCTGAACTTGTAATAGTGCCGCTCATGGAATACCAGGATGGATCATCTGTGTTTCCCAACCATATTGTAGTTGGAAGGTGCATGTGGGTGTTTTTGGGTAATTTCATGTTCATTTGAGCTCATATGAATGTGCTTCTATGTTGTTGTGCTATTAATCAGAACAGTGATGTTAGACCTTCCCAAATCATCTGCTTTTATTCTTTTTGTGCAAAGCCAATGAAAGAGACTTGATACAGATAACAACTCCTGTCATGTAGCCAAAAAGCAGTGCTTCTGCCCATCATAAGACTAGAGCCAGAGAAAATTAGCCGTAATCAAAAGCAAGCACCAGAGCTATAGAGCCAGAGTTGATGGCTGAATCAATGCAATTACCGATATTCATATTTAGGGGAGACCGAAGAAATTGGAAAATCTTAAAGAACTCCAAAGAAAAGATAGATGGCACCAATTTTTTTGAAACTTTCACAATGGTTTTTGCAAACTATGCAAAAAAGTGGCATTGAATCATTCAAAGGAAGGATGAGAAGTCAAAAAGATCATGCACATCAGGTAAATTATCGAAAGTTTTTGACATTGATAGCATCCTTGCATTTACTTATGAGAATGAACCTGCTAGTGTGAAAGATGCATTACATAGTCCTGCATGGAAAAAGCGATGCAAGCGAAGATTGATTCTACTCATAAATATCAAACTGGAAGCTTTGAGACTTACCAAAGGGTAAGAAAGCTATTGGTGTCAAGTGGATCTTCAAAACCAAAACAAAAGCCGATAGTACGATTGATGAGTATAAAACACTGTTAGTTGTCAAAAGTCATGCACAAAAGAAAGCTCTTGACTATGATGAAACATTTGCTCCTACTTCTAGAATGACCATAATCAAGATTGTTCTTTCTCTTGTTGCATTCTTTGGTTTGAAAGTACACCAGTTAGATATCAAAACTGCTTTTCTTAATGGTGCTCTTCATGAAAATGTTTATATTCATTCAATAACCAAAGTGTTTTGAAGAACAAGGTAAAGAACATTTAGTATGCAAACTTATAAAAGATCTCTATGGCTTGAAGCAAACACCAAGTGCTTGGTATGAAAAGATTCATTTATATCTTTTCTCCATTGATTTTAAAAACTCTGAAGCTCCTCTTATACTCTGTATTAAATCGAAAACAAATGTTTTGATTGTAATCATCATTCATGTTAATGATATGATCATGAAAAATCCCAAAGATTTAGATCTACATTTTTTAAAGTTAGAACTTAAGAAAGCTTTTTTATGTTAATGATCTTGGATTTTCACATTATTATCTTGGCATTGAGTTCATATACAAGAATGATTGTATCTATATCATACAACAAATGTACTTTGGAAAGGTTTGGAATGTTAGATTCTGAACCTACGGAGGCACCTATGGATGTTAATATGTCATTACAAGCAAAAGTAGAGTCGGAACCTTTGATACTTGATTTATTTATGTAATACAGCTCTTTACATTTAGTTTGCAATTTCTCAAGTATCAAGGTTCATGCATAAACTCTAAAAATTCATTGGAAATTCTTTAATAGAATTTTCAAATATTTGAAATGAAGTATAAATTATGCTATGGTTTTTCCAAAGTCTCCATATTTAATACTTCAAGGATTTGCAGATTCTCATTGGGCAAGTGATAGAGAGACAGGAAGAAGTACAAGTAGCTATTGTTTCCATGTTGGTGAATGCCTAATTTATTGGCATTCTAAGAAACAACCATGAGTGGCTGCATCTTCAAGTGAAGCCAAGTATACGGCTTCCTTTACAACTACACTTGAAACTATATGGTTGAAGAAAATTCAAAGTTATCTTGATATTTATGTTCATCTTCCTATGCAAATAAAATTAGGTGGTCAAAGTGTTATTGCTATTGCAACGAATCTTGTTCATCATGCAAGGACTAAACATACGGAAGTACATTATCATTATGTTCATGAGCAGGCATCTTATTTATGTTCTTACAAATGAAAATGTGGAGGATATTTTTACTAAAGCATTATCAAGAGACAAACATCAAAAGTTATGCAAATTATTGAATCTTATGATAATATGATATTATGGGAAGGATTTTTGAAAGAACAATATCACATTGAGAGGGGCTCACATAATCACACCAACTCATACATTTCTATACTATCAAGTGAGCTCTAAGGTTAAGAGCTGCTACGAGCAGGCTTTGGAGGACTCTTGCTTCAGATTTTTGGTGTTAGCTGCTGCTATCTTCTTATCAGACACACACATCAGTGTGTGCCCAACAGGATACAATGTGGTACATCACTTCTTGTTGAACCTTCTCGAGCTCCTCTATTAGCCAAATTCAGCAGCTAATAAGGAACTTTTTATGGGGTGGGTGTGTGTTGGGGTAAAGGTCCTAAATGACCCCCTTATTTGTACACATTTGTATAGGCCTTTTATAAGGCTTAATGTACTCATTATTTATTCTTTTGGCCAAGTTCAATGTGAACTTGGCCAGGTCCTATAAAAGTGAACTCAAATAAACTTAGGGCTCACTTCTTTCTTTAGTGAAGCCCCCAAACAGGCTGCCTCTCTCCAAATTCGAATTTCTCTCTCTCCATCTCTGTCTATCTGCTGCGTGGGCTGCTCCTTGCACCTCCAGCCCTTCTACTCAGCCAAAGGGGGGTATTACCACAGCTGCTTCATCACCTGAGCACACCTCCTCAGCTCAACAACTGGTATCAGAGCCTATATTGGGCCTCAAATCTGTTGCACAGGTTCTCTACAGCAGCATACACTCACCATTTGGCAAAATCATCAAGTTTCATCGCGAAGAAAGGGTCCAAAATCTGCTGTACCATCATTTTCAGTGATGTTCCAGCTTTTTGTCGCGAAGAAAGTGATTTTTCTCTGATTTTATCGCGAAGAACAGGTGTTTTTCAGCAAAATCTCAAAGTTTCCAGCAAGAACAGGTGTTTTTCAGCAAAATATCAGATTTTCCAGCAAATTTCTGAGTTTTTGCAGGTCTTCTCACTCTCAACTGGCTGAGCGCACATAGTGGGAGATACATTTTGCTGTAATTTCTATAGTTTCGGCAAAATTAACCTATGTATGAGAAGTTGTGGAGTATTTTGCCATAATTTCTTGTAAAACAGTGGCAAAAATTGGGGCTTTTGCTCCTACGTGCATCTAAAGGCTGAGTATTAGCCTTATGTACATTCTTTGAGGTTAAAAACAACAAAATTAGTTGTTTTTGAGCATAAATTAAGTTTCTGAAATTCTCTGCGCAGAAAATTCAGAGATCAGTTTTGTGCCCAGAATCACCCCATTTTTGTCCCAAATTGCTCCTGTGACCGTTTGGAGCTGTAGTGCATCATTTTTGGAGGCTGCACTTTGATTTTGGTGCATTTGCCCAAAATTCCAGCAGGCTTTTCATTGTGCAACTATAACGTCATCCTCCTCAGATGTGAAGAATCTATTTGAGATTCGACGGTTTGAGGGAACAAGTTTTGACTTATGGAAGGAGAGAATTCATGGAATCCTCTTCTTGAAAGATTGTGAGAGGGCATTGGAGGCAGAGAAACCAGAGGACATGTCGGAAGATGCATGGTTTACTTTGAACAAGAAGGCCATTATATACATTAAGATGGCTGTATCCGATGAGATTCTAGTAGATCTCGAAGGTTTGACCACTGCTTTTGAGTTATGGGCAAAACTCAAGGCGACGTATGAAAATACTACGCCTGTTAACCAAGTACACCTGATGCGGAAGCTTGTTGGCATGCAGCTTGATGAGTCCAAGAGTGCAGCTGAACACTTGTCATCGTTTACAGGTACTTTGTCACAGTTGCAGTACTCAGGAATGCCTCCTTTCGATGATAAGCTTAAAGCCATTTTCTTGCTTATGACATTGCCTGACTCTTGGGAGACATTGGTAGTCTCATTGTCCAATAACCCCAACTTGACTTTTGATAGAGATCAGGAGAAAAGCAGGTGGAGAAGGAGGTAGCTCAGCCAACATGGTTAGAGGCAGGACAGATAAGAAGGGTAATTATGCACAGAGGAATAAGAGTAAAAGCAGGGAAAGGGGGAATAGCAGCAAAGGCAAAAGCAATGATGTGACATGCTATCAGTGTGGCAGGAAAGGTCACAAGAAACCCGATTGCCGCTATTACAAAGCAGAGCTTGATAGGAAGAAGAATTCTGGAGATAAGAAGAAGGACAGGAAAGAAGACAAGACCGATGCACAGGACAGCCAAAAGGACAAGGAGAAGGCCAATGTGGCTTCCAGTGTAGTCATAGAGGAGCTGTCAGATGCAGAGGACATTTTATGCGCTACTTTCTCAGCTGATGACACTCATGCATTTGATCTTTCTCTAAATGTTCATGCACAGGACATGTCAATCACTAAGAGTGATGTCATAGATGCTTTGCTGACCGTCAATGATGCATTGGCCCAGACTTGGATAGTAGATTCTGGTGCTTCATTCCATGTGACTCCTATCAAGGAGTGTTTTTCTACTTTTATTGCAGGCAGCCATGGCCATGTATACCTTGGAAACAATCATGCATGTTCCATTGAGGTATTGGCACAGTGCATTTCGCTACAAATGGCACTAATGAGCTGGTCTTGCATAATGTGCGTTATGTACCAGGGATCAAGAAGAGCTTGCTTTCTGTGGGTCAAATGGATTTGCATGGTTATAGCATTCTCTTTGAGAAAGGATCATGGAAAATGACTAAAGGTTCAAGGCTGATTGTGAAAGGCACAAAGAAGGGAACTCTCTATTGCTTGCATGGAAAGGCCTTATCAGGCAAGTTCATTGCTTTGGCTGAAGTTCACTCCCATATGGAGTTGTGGCATAAGAGACTTGGCCATATGAGCCAAAAGGGTCTCACTAGGCTTTGTAACTTAAAGAAGCTTGATGCTAAAGGCACAAAGCTTGACTTTTGTAATGAATGTCAATATGGAAAGCAAGTAAAACGTTCCTTTTATTCTGGTGTGTCTCGTAAGTATTGTGTACTTGATCTTGTTCATTCTGATGTATGTAGCATGCCCACCAAATCTATGGGGGATGCTTTATATTTCATCTCCTTTGTTGATGATTTTTCTAGAAAAATTTGGGTTCAATTGCTTAAATCAAAGGATGAAGCATTTGCTGCGTTTAAGCGTTTTCATGCATTTGTGACCACCCAAACAGGTAGAAAGCTGAAATGCTTGTGTACGGACAATGGTGGTGAGTATACAAGTGCTGAATTTGAAAATTTGGGCATTAAGAGGGAGCTTACTGTTCCATACAGCCCCTCTTCTAATGGTGTGGCTGAACGTTACAATAGGACACTTTGTGAGAGGGTGAGATGCATGCTGTCCACAGCTAATCTCCCTCATGGATTTTGGGGAGAAGCACTCAAAAATGCAGTACATGTGTGCAATAGATCCCCTCACATGTCTTTAAAAGGTGACATCCCTAAAGAGGTTTGGTCTGGCAAACCTGCTTCATATGATCACTTACGGGTCTTTGGCTGCGAGGCGTTTGTGCATATAAGGCCTGAGCTGAGAAACAAGCTTGATGCTAAGTCCATTAAAGGCCTCTTCATGGGATATGGTGAAGAAGGTGAAATGGGCTACAGGATTTGGATACCTCAGCTCAAGAAGGTCGTACGCAGCCGGGATGTTGTTTTTAATGAGGCAAGGCTGCTTCAAAACAATTGTGCCTCAAAAGATAACCATAAAAGGGTAAGATTTCAGCATGACCAGCCACCTGTTAGGTCCAATTTTGACCCTCAGGATGCACCACAAAGGACTGAAAATGTTGACGATCCAGTGGTTTTTGAGCCAGAAGATGTTGGATAGCAAAATGAGGCTCCTGAAGGGAATATGCAGCCGAATAATAATGCTGAAAATGGTGCTGGAAACAATGGACAACATCCTAATAATAATGATTTGATCATACCACCTGATGTAGACCCATTGACTGACAATGTGGATCATTGGGTGAGAAGATCTACTCGTCTTAGAAGGAATGTGAGTAGATTTGATCCTTCATTGCATTACATTTTGTTGACAGATGAAGGTGAGCCTCTCACATACAAAGAGGCAAAGGCATGTGAACACAGCAGCAAGTGAGAGCTTGCAAGTGGGAGCTTGCTATGCAGAAAGAGATTAAAGCTTTGCATGCTAATGATACTTGGGATTTGGTTGAATTACCCAAAGAAAGGAAAGCCATTCCTAACAAATGGGTGTATAAAATCGAAACAATTGATGGAAAACCCAAGTACAAAGCAAGGCTGGTTGCAAAGGGATATGCCCAGACCAAAGGCATAGATTTCCAAGAAGTATTCTCTCCTGTGGTGAAGATGACCACTTTGCGAGTGTTATTTGCAATAGTAGCTGCTCTTGATTTGGAATTAGACCAAATGGATGTACATACAGCTTTCTTGCATGGTGATGTTGATGAAGAGCTTTACATGAAACAGCCAGAGGGGTTTGTTATTCCTGGAAAGGAACATTTGGTATGTAAGCTCAATAGAAGCTTGTATGGGCTGAAACAAGCTTCTAGACAATGGTACAAGAAGTTTGATGCTTTCATGTTCAAACAAGGGTATAAAAGAAGCCATGCTGATCACTATTTGTATACGAAAACTGATGTAGATGGCAGCCCTATTATTCTTGTCTTATATGTTGACGATATGCTGATTGCTGGTAAGAAAAGAGACACCATTGATGCTCTTAAACAGCAGCTGAAATCTGCTTTCTCAATGAAAGACCTTGGGGCAGCAGAGCATGTCCTTGGAGTGAGGATTAGAAGACAAAGGGACCAGCACATATTGTATTTGTCGCAGGAAAAATACATTGAAAAGGTGTTGGGCAGATTTAACATGGCTGATGCAAAGCCTCTTGGAGTGCCATTGCAGCCATATGTTAAAGTTTCCAAGGAAGATTGTCCCAAAACACAAGAAGCAATCAATGACATGCAAAATGTGCCTTATGCTTCAGCTTGTGGCTCACTTATGTATGCTATGGTTGCAACTAGGCCGGACATTGCCCATTCAGTGGGAGTTGTGAGCCGGTTTATGGCCAATCCAGGCAAAGCTCATTGGAAAGCAATAAAGTCCATTTTGAGGTACTTAAAGAGGACCAAAAATAAATGCATTTGCTATGGCAAAGACCCATTGGAGCTGAAAGGCTTTTGTGACTCTGACATGGCTGGTGATGTGGGTACACGTAAATCCACAAGTGGATACATATTCACTCTTGCAGGAGGTGCTGTTTCATGGTGCTCAAGGCTGCAAAAGATTGTTGCTTTGTCCACTACAGAGGCTGAATACATTTCAGCCACTGAGGCTTCCAAGGAAGCCATATGGCTGGCACGATTATGCAGTGAGTTTGGCTTGTCAAACAAGGCACCTATGCTTGGCTGTGATAGCCAGAGTGCCATATGTTTGGCAAAGAATGCCATGTTTCATGCACGCACTAAGCATATTGATGTGCGATATCACTTCATTCGAGAAGTGCTTGAGGATGGCCTTATCACACTTGTTAAGGTTCATACATCACAGAATCCTGCAGATGTTCTCACTAAGTGCTTGTCTAAAGCACAACATGAGCTATGTATACAGATGGTGGGAGTCACGTAGCTTAAAGGCGTCATTTATGCCTTTAAGTGGGAGGTTGTTGGGGTAAAGGTCCTAAATGACCCCCTTATTTGTACACATTTGTATAGGCCTTTTATAAGGCTTAATGTACTCATTATTTATTCTTTTGGCCAAGTTCAATGTGAACTTGGCCAGGTCCTATAAAAGTGAACTCAAATAAACTTAGGGCTCACTTCTTTCTTTAGTGAAGCCTACAGGCTGCCTCTCTCCAAATTCGAATTTCTCTCTCTCCATCTCTGTCTATCTGCTGCGTGGGCTGCTCCTTGCACCTCCAGCCCTTCTACTCAGCCAAAGGGGGGTATTACCACAGCTGCTGCATCACCTGAGCACATCTCCTCAGCTCAACAGGTGTGTGTGTGTGTTGGGGGGGGGGGGGGGGGGGGGGGGGGGGGGAGATGGCAGCCCCACTCGTGCTAAGGTTGCTTGGCAAGTCATCACACTTCCTACGGAGAGTGGTGGCCTTGGGATTATCGACCTGGCTTGCAAGAGCAGAGCCTTGCTCGATAAGTTTGTTGTTCGAGGCTTACTTCTTAGACTTGAGCCCTCAAAGGACTTTCTTCATCAGAGAATTGGCCTTTTTGTGCCTGCTATTGGTGGGCCTTGGCAACCCAAGATCATATGGATCTTCGCTGAGATGGGGCACACGAGGTTCTGGAGGCAGATTGAGGATTGTTTTGCTTGCAGTATTTTGTGATCTTGGGAGGAGTTGCGGCCTACTCTTGTCTAGATATCTCCCTTGTATATTGAGGAGCAGCTTTGTCATCCCATTACCTAGAATCCTCTCATTTGTACAGATTGAGGGTTCATAATTGGCTCCCGGCCTCATGTTTGTCGAGGGGAGTTTGTCAGGGATCCACGGCATAGTATGGCTGATTGGATCACTTTCAGGAGTGTCGCAGGCACAGTAACAAGACCATTGTATGGAGATGCATGGTGTGCCTGATTCTCACTTTCATGAGGCTTTTCCATGGTATCACTAGCAAAAGCTTGCCTTTCAGCTCATTAGATTTTTTGGCATCTGCATATGCATATGCATTTTTTTCCATGTTTTTTATTTTCATTACTCTTGCATCTTGATTAGTCATTATATAAAATAACATAAGTAATAAATTAACTCTTGATTTTTCTTTTCATAATTGTAGAGTGGAAGAGATATGAAAGTTGTGGAATAGGCGTTGGGATTGGTTTCATTAACCAATCCACACTATTGCTCACATATTGCATCCATTATTACATAGTGAGGATCATCTTCACAGTGAGGAGCTAGATTTTGGCTCTCATGAGTATATAAAACATTATTCTGGTGGTGATTTAGAGATCTTCTCCTTCCTCTAGGTGACATTTGCACACCTTGGCCTCCTTGAAAGGGCTCTTTGGCTCCTTTGAGGGGATCAAAACACCTCTCTTTTTTCTTCCCTTTGCAATATCCCGTTATACTTCCGAGGATGACAACAAAGATCTCTAACAAACAGTGCCATGCCGAAAAAGATCCCCAATCCTCTCATAAGTTGGCTCTAGATACCAAATATTAGACTCAATCATGGACTTTCTAATCTAACTCTTAATATAAAAGATACTTGAATGTCTCCCATCCTACTATCCCCTTGCTCCTAAAATAGATACTCTCGAGGGACCTTGGCTAAGATAGCGATGGCCTACTAGGCCCAATGTTTAACACATTTTGGTTTTATTTTCTTCGAAAGGTTGTATATTTCTATTGGAGATCTCTTATTTAAACAATTTTCAACGTAAACCCCTACAAATTGTGTTGTTTTCTCTTTTCACAATGAATTTGAATTTATGGAATGGTTGGTTCCAATTAATACTTATCCTATCATTTGACACAACTTTCTAAAACTACATGTTCCGTAGATTATCTTTTTGTTCCTAATTTTACCAATTGTATTTTACCACATAATACATTTTGTGGCATTTATCTCAAAGATTTTTTGTAGCTCAACTAAATTGCATTTCAAATAGTTATTGTTCCTCTCTTTTAAATTTGAAAATGTTTCCATCACCTTTCTATTTGGAAGTAGATAATTATGATAAATGGTTAAAAACAATATTAACATTATTTGAATACCTTAATCAACTATTTGTCATTTAACAAAGTATGGCATTGTTTGCTCTTGATTTTTTAGTTTTTTTTTGTCTTTGTTCAAGCTTTCCAAAGGGATAAAAGGGTTTAGATGTTCTTTATTTCAATAAATTCTATGCAAAAAGTACTAAACTTTGATTTTCTTTTTTGAGAGTACAATGAATTGGAAACACACTCACACAACAGACCTTGTAAGGTAGAGGCACCCATCTTATGTCAAACCAAGACTTGAACTAAGGACTTCCTCCCAGAGACTCAAGGTGTCAAACCACTAGGTTACGCGGGCTCGGACACTAAACTATAATTTTGCATTGAATGCCTATCTAGAAACTAAATGAGAAGAAGTGATTAATCTCAAGTCTCTCATAAACAAAACCCTCTTGATTTTGTGCACTTTGGTGTTTGTAGTATGCTCACTAAGTCTATGGAGGGTGCTCTTTCTTTCTTTTTTGTTTTTGTCATAACTGTTTTAGGAACACATGGATTCATATACGAGGAACCCAAGGGGTAGATGGCCATTGTTGCATCTAAAAGTTTTAGTTACGATGTACATGTATATATTATAGGGGTGAGTTTTACAAGTGTTGAATTTGAGAGATTTCGTAAACAGAATTAGGAGGGAGCTAACTACCCGCAAGCCATCTTCCAATGGCTTGGTTAAAAGTTGTGACAAGACCTATATGTGAGCATGAGACACGTCTTATCCAATGCTTGTCTCCGTCAAGGGTTTTAAGAAGAGGTGATTAAAACCACAACACCATTAGCAATATATCCCCTCAAACAACATTGCAAGATGGCGTCCCTCGAGAGCTTTGATCTGATAAAGCTTTCTCATATGATCATCTATACATCTTTGATTGCAATGCATTTGAACACATTACACATGAGGTCGAACAATGACAAAAAGGCCAAATTTCTGCCAGGCATTGATGGTGAAGAAGAGACCCAAATGGCACAGCAAAGGGCCAATAATCGGGATGAGTTTGAGGTGATGGACAATCATTGATGAGCGCATGCAGCTGATACTCATTAGCAACTAAACAATATGTAAACAACATGTCTATAGATCGCGCATAGAAGCTCCATGTTGGTGATTTCATAATTCATCCAATGTAGATCCCATGCTTGATCATGTAGTCCACCAGATTAGAAAATCTACAGGACTGAGGAAGCCTACTTAAAAATTTGTCCCTTCCCTTTGGTACACCATGTTGACTGATATTGAATGAGCCTGTAATTCTTGAAGAGGTCAGAGTATGTGAGCAAAGGAGTAAGTGAAGCTTGCTACATAGGAAGAGATCAAAGCCTGCAAGAGAAACGATACTTGGGCAAATGGGAGTACAAAATCAAGACTGCAGATGGAAAACCGAGGTACAAATTTAGCTCATTGCAGAAGATTATGTGCAAACTGAAAGTAGCAAAAAGGCAAACCTCCTGGCTGTCTTTGCACTCCTACCTCCTTTACCACTAAGCAGTCAGCCTTAGCTGGTGATTCGGGTTGTTCCCCTCTCAACGATGAAGCTTATCCCGCACTGTCTCACTTGGTTGACCCTTTTTTCCTTTTCCCCCTTTTTTTTTTTGAAGTTTACATCTAGTATTCAGAGTTTGCCTCCATTTGAATTTTTGTACGCATGCAGACACACACACACACACACACCCCCCCAATACGAACCAAATTCCTTTACAAATGGACTAGATCTTCTTAGAGTAAATGGAAAAATTTAGAATTCCCATATTTACTGTATAATTTATGCTAGTAATATCTCACTTACAAAAAACTAACTGGTAAGCTGTACAATAATAGGACATT